>CM054157.1:33533637-33536137 GCA_028751875.1 Rapana venosa | reverse complement strand
TTAGTTTATTATAAACAATATATATATATATTATGGAAGTTTTGGTTTGTTCCCAGGTTTTGTTTTTTGCTTATATTTGTATTGATACTGCTGAAATAGTTTCCAGAATTGTTGATAACATTGCTTGTAAGAACGTTTTAATGTGAGTCTTTATGCGCAATATCCTTTTGTGCTGAAAGGTTTTTCTAATGTAACCCCCACATGTCTTTTTTTAAGGAATACGTTGAGAAATGCTCATTGGTTACATTTTATGAAGCTACGTTGAGAAATGCTCATTGGTTACATTTTATGAAGCTACGTTGAGAAATGCTCATTGGTTACATTTTATGAAGCAACGTTGAGAAATGCTCATTGGTTACATTTTATGAAGCAACGTTGAGAAATGCTCATTGGTTACATTTTATGAAGCTACGTTGAGAAATGCTCATTGGTTACATTTTATGAAGCCTGAACTGGGTCTGTTTTATCATTGGTGTACATCTTATTGCCGTTGATCCCAATTCCTATTCTGCATGTGCAGGGAAATCCAGTGCATACTATATATTCACAGTTCTCTGTCTCTGTTTTTAATCCACCAGCAAATACCATGAACAGTTAGGTCCCTGATAAGTACTGAGCTTTAAACACTTCATTATGGTAAAACTTTGATGTTTTTTCTTTTGAACTGGCACATTTAAAAAGGCGAGAAATGCCTGGGTTGAGGCCAAGGAGTTGTCAGTCTATGTACGATCCTTCTGAGGATTTATATTTAGATGCCTTTTTTTTTTTTATATCAATATTGTTTATCAGTTAATTGCAGAAGCAGCTACCAAATGTTTTGACACTGTATAGAAGAAAAGTGTTAAAGAACTGAGATATTTTGAAATCATTCACCATTGATATTTTGCATAACTCGTGTGTGACGTTTTATGTACACAATGTTTGGTGATTTTTAAAACTGAATAATAGGTCACCCGCTTCCCACTTGTTTGCTTGTTTTCTTTCTCTTTGGTGGTGTTGTTGTTGTTGCTGGTGGTGGTGGTGGTGGTGGTGATGGTGATGATGGTGTGTGTGTGTGTGTGTGTGTGTGTGTGCGCGCGCGTGCCACGGGGCGTATGTTTGCCGATGTGGTGACATGCATGACAAGACAATGCAGGCATCAGCAGGTGGTAGTGTACGCTTCTTAGTGCCAAGGCTGATGATACACCAACACTCAGTGTCCATGTGACCAGTACCCCTCTGTGGAACAGAAACAGCGAAACGTGTACATACACAAATACCTTATTTGTTTGTTTGTTTGTTTGTTTAGTTTATTTTTATTTCGAGGATAATGGAATAATCGCTCATGTGCATCACCGTATGTTTGTAGCTTAGCCTGATAAATGTCCTCCGTTCTCACCGGCACACAATGGCCTACTCTTCCGAAAAGCGGAACGGGTTTTAACGTGTGCGCGAAATATTGTGTGCATTCGCACACGGGACCACGGTTTATTGTCTCATCCCGAAAACTTCAGTATCCATATGTCAAGCTTACGTCCATGGAACAGAAACGATTAAGTGTGGACACAACCCTGGAATAAAAACAAGCTAAAAGTGAACATACACATGTAATAGAAACAAGCTAAAAGTAGACATACACATGAAATAGAAACGAGCTAAAAGTGGACATACACATGGAATAGAAACGAGCTAAAAGTGGACATACACATGAAATAGAAACGAGCTAAAAGTGGACATACACATGGAATAGAAACAACAGTGAAAAAGTGGACATACACATGGAATAGAAGCAACAGTTTAAAATAGGCATACACATGGAATAGAAACGAGCTAAAAGTGGACATACACATGAAATAGAAACGAGCTAAAAGTGGACATACACATGGAATAGAAACAACAGTGAAAAAGTGGACATACACATGGAATAGAAGCAACAGTTTAAAATAGGCATACACATGGAATAGAAACGAGGTAAAAGTGGACATACACATGGAATAGAAACGAGGTAAAAGTGGACATAAACATGGAATAGAAACTAGCTAAAAGTGGACATACACATGGAATAGAAACAAGCTAAAAGTGGACATACACATGGAATAGAAACAAGCTAAAAGTGGACATAAACATGGAATAGAAACAAGCTAAAAGTGGACATACACATGGAATAGAAACAAGCTAAAAGTGGACATACACATGGAATAGAAACGAGCTAAAAGTGGACATACACATGGAATAGAAACGAGCTAAAAGTGGACATACACATGGAATAGAAACAACAGTTAAAAGTGGACATCCACATGGAATACAAACAACAGTTAAAAATGAACATACACATGGAATACAAACAACAGTTAAAAATGAACATACACATGGAATACAAACAACAGTTAAAAATGAACATACACATGGAATACAAACAACAGTTAAAAATGAACATACACATGGAATACAAACAACAGTTAAAAATGAACATACACATGGAATACAAACAACAGTTAAAAATGAACATACACATGGAATA
>CM054157.1:33511137-33528637 GCA_028751875.1 Rapana venosa | reverse complement strand
ATGTTTTGTGCTAGCAGATAGACCCAATTCTACAATATATGTTTGCTGGTATGCACACACAAAAACAAGAAGACTGGGTGGTGTTTGTATTTCCCCAACAAAGAACACAGTAGAGAAAGACAATCTATGGTACAAAGCAATCTCCTTTGCTATTGGAGACTTTGGCTTTCGCAACTGTCCCATCTTCTTTGCAGAGATACTATCTACAACAGATGGTGTGCTACTGTCTCCTCTTCGATGCTACACAAAAAGCAACGACACACAAACAATACTATCTGCTTGTAGAAGACCAACCCAACTACACAAAGAAGCACCAGACCCAACAACACTTCTTCCACCAACAACAACAGTGGATTGGACATGGCGACAAAAGAAATGTACACATGCTATAGGTGTAGAAGCTCCTCTATACATATTCCAAGAAGCACCAACCCAACGTACTATCTCTCTTCTTTCTACACGAGATAGGGAAAAGCTGCAACAACAGATGCACATAGAAATGTGCGTAGAGATTTGGAAACGATCTGCGCACGACCAGCTGCTATACCTACAAGAAAGACACCAAGAGAATCTACAGCAACGAAGCAAAGAGCTACAACAATTGCAGGAGTATATACGACAAAACGAATACTATGCTAGCATATCTACAGCCATACGAAAAAACATAGAACTTGCCCTACAAGGAAAGACAGAACACATATCCGCACTAGCATCTACTACAACCATATGGTCTGTTTTAGGATACAGACAGACTAGCAATATCAGTTGTAGAGTTGTTGTACACAACACAGAAGGAGGACTACCCAAATGTGTCTGGGCAAATACCAAACTAGAAAAGCTACTACATGCATACGAAAACCATATGGAAACAACAATAGACAAATACAAAAGACAGATACATTGGTTTTCCACACAGTGTCTACACATTCGTATACTCCCACAAACAAAATGGAAAGAAATCCAATACCACCCAATAGTAGTTGTACATGCTCCATCCCAACCACCACAAATACACGAAGTGGACGAAGAGGAATACGACAGAGTGGAACAAGAAGCAACAGAGTATCTACTAGAAACAAACATACCACCATCCAAAGAATGGACAAAAGCAATAGACATGCAGCCAGGACAGTATATATGTAGAAAGTATGCCACAACAAAGTTTCGTGGAAACAACAAAACAGTATTGTTTCTACTACCCACAGACGACACAGGTATGCCAACAACAGATATAGACATCCCAGTGCATGGCTTCTTTCTAGAAAAGGAAATCCAACGCATCGACCTTGGTACATGCTTGCAACCAATGCTGTGTCGTATCGGAGAAGAAAGAACAACGCCCCAACAGAAAAAAGATAGACTATTCCACATTGCTGCAAACACGCAGGAAGACATACCACCAGCACCAATCGACAGCAAAAGCTGGACAAAGGCGCTAGACATGCCACCAGGAGACTGTACATGCGTAGGTGTAACGAAAACAACATACAGAAAAAAAGACAAAACAATACTACATCTGTCTATGCCAGACAATCGTGTAGTGTATGCACATGGTTTCTTTGTGGAGCAAGTGGTAGAACGCTTTGGTGGTGCTGTAGAAAACAAGATATGCGCAATAGGAGACAAGAAGTACACGCCAACACGAAAAGAAGATAGAGACGTATTTCTAGTAGACTATCGCATATAGAAGACACCATTTTTTGTGTCCTCGCTTGTTGTTGTTGTTTTGCTATCTTCGCTTTTGTTGTTTTGCTATCTTCTTGTTTGTCTGTCTTCGTTTTGCAGTTCTTCCATGTGTAGTATATTGCGTAAGACAAGCCAAGTAGAAATGGGAGAACTTGTTTGCATGCTGTATAGATTGCTATTGTTTTTTCTACTCTTTCTATTACAGATATGGTTTCTTCTTTTGCTTCTTCTACATCTTCCTCTATCTTGTCTACTACATTGTTTTTCTCTTCTGTATCTAGCAAGGACAGTATTTCTAGTATTGCATTGCTGTTTTCCCTTTGCATAGATTCTATATGTTGCAGAAGCCTGTATACATCTGGGATTGTTGTAGACAGATTTTGTGTAGAGGAATCTGCTTCCAACTTTGTTTCTTGGTTTTGTGCAGCAGCACGATTCCATATTCTGTACAATCTAGTTGTGCCAATGCCAAAGCGCTTTCTTGCTTCGTTGGCAGATACTTTCCCACGCAAAGATTGTATCTCTTCTATTTCCTCTTGCGAGAGTGCTTTCTTTTCTGGCATCTTGCATATATATGTATATGTAAAAAATGTATACCAGAAAATACCAAAACAAAACTAGTACAACTAGTTGCACTTGGGTTTCTTGTGTTGTACCTGCCAGGAGACACAAGTGTGCACTAGTTGCACCAATGCACACTAGCAGAAAACTAGTAGTACTAGTTGCACTTGTGTTTTCTTACAGGTACTTGCTAAGAAAACACAAGTGCAACTAGTACTACTAGTTTTCTGCTAGTGTGCATTGGTGCAACTAGTGCACACTTGTGTCTCTGGCAGGTACAACACAAGAAACCCAAGTGCAACTAGTTTGTACTAGTTTTGTTTTGGTATTTTTCTGGTATACATTTTTTACATATACATATATATGCAAGATGCCAGAAAAGAAAGCACTCTTGCAAGAGGAAATAGAAGAGATACAATCTTTGCGTGGGAAAGTATCTGCCAACGAAGCAAGAAAGCGCTTTGGCATTGGCACAACTAGATTGTACAGAATATGGAATCGTGCTGCTGCACAAAACCAAGAAACAAAGTTGGAAGCAGATTCCTCTACACAAAATCTGTCTACAACAATCCCAGATGTATACAGGCTTCTGCAACATATAGAATCTATGCAAAGGGAAAACAGCAATGCAATACTAGAAATACTGTCCTGCTAGTACAGAAGAGAAAAACAATGTAGTAGACAAGATAGAGGAAGATGTAGAAGAAGCAAAAGAAGAAACCATATCTGTAATAGAAAGAGTAGAAAAAACAATAGCAATCTATACAGCATGCAAACAAGTTCTCCCATTTCTACTTGGCTTGTCTTACGCAATATACTACACATGGAAGAACTGCAAAACGAAGACAGACAAACAAGAAGATAGCAAAACAACAACAAGCGAAGATAGCAAAACAACAACAACAAGCGAGGACACAAAAAATGGTGTCTTCTATATGCGATAGTCTACTAGAAACACGTCTCTATCTTCTTTTCGTGTTGGCGTGTACTTCTTGTCTCCTATTGCGCATATCTTGTTTTCTACAGCACCACCAAAGCGTTCTACCGCTTGCTCCACAAAGAAACCATGTGCATACACTACACGATTGTCTGGCATAGACAGATGTAGTATTGTTTTGTCTTTTTTTCTGTATGTTGTTTTCGTTACACCTACGCATGTATAGTCTCCTGGTGGCATGTCTAGCGCCTTTGCCCAGCTTTTGCTGTCGATTGGTGCTGGTGGTATGTCTTCCTGCGTGTTTGCAGCAATGTGGAATAGTCTATCTTTTTTCTGTTGGGGCGTTGTTCTTTCTTCTCCGATACGACACAGCATTGGTTGCAAGCATGTACCAAGGTCGATGCGTTGGATTTCCTTTTCTAGAAAGAAGCCATGCACTGGGATGTCTATATCTGTTGTTGGCATACCTGTGTCGTCTGTGGGTAGTAGAAACAATACTGTTTTGTTGTTTCCACGAAACTTTGTTGTGGCATACTTTCTACATATATACTGTCCTGGCTGCATGTCTATTGCTTTTGTCCATTCTTTGGATGGTGGTATGTTTGTTTCTAGTAGATACTCTGTTGCTTCTTGTTCCACTCTGTCGTATTCCTCTTCGTCCACTTCGTGTATTTGTGGTGGTTGGGATGGAGCATGTACAACTACTATTGGGTGGTATTGGATTTCTTTCCATTTTGTTTGTGGGAGTATACGAATGTGTAGACACTGTGTGGAAAACCAATGTATCTGTCTTTTGTATTTGTCTATTGTTGTTTCCATATGGTTTTCGTATGCATGTAGTAGCTTTTCTAGTTTGGTATTTGCCCAGACACATTTGGGTAGTCCTCCTTCTGTGTTGTGTACAACAAACTCTACAATGATATTGCTAGTCTGTCTGTATCCTAAAACAGACCATATGGTTGTAGTAGATGCTAGTGCGGATATGTGTTCTGTCTTTCCTTGTAGGGCAAGTTCTATGTTTTTTCGTATGGCTGTAGATATGCTAGCATAGTATTCGTTTTGTCGTATATACTCCTGCAATTGTTGTAGCTCTTTGCTTCGTTGCTGTAGATTCTCTTGGTGTCTTTCTTGTAGGTATAGCAGCTGGTCGTGCGCAGATCGTTTCCAAATCTCTACGCACATTTCTATGTGCATCTGTTGTTGCAGCTTTTCCCTATCTCGTGTAGAAAGAAGAGAGATAGTACGTTGGGTTGGTGCTTCTTGGAATATGTATAGAGGAGCTTCTACACCTATAGCATGTGTACATTTCTTTTGTCGCCATGTCCAATCCACTGTTGTTGTTGGTGGAAGAAGTGTTGTTGGGTCTGGTGCTTCTTTGTTGTAGTTGGGTTGGTCTTCTACAAGCAGATAGTATTGTTTGTGTGTCGTTGCTTTTTGTGTAGCATCGAAGAGGAGACAGTAGCACACCATCTGTTGTAGATAGTATCTCTGCAAAGAAGATGGGACAGTTGCGAAAGCCAAAGTCTCCAATAGCAAAGGAGATTGCTTTGTACCATAGATTGTCTTTCTCTACTGTGTTCTTTGTTGGGGAAATACAAACACCACCCAGTCTTCTTGTTTTTGTGTGTGCATACCAGCAAACATATATTGTAGAATTGGGTCTATCTGCTAGCACAAAACATCTGTCTAGTGCTTTGGCAAAGTTGGTATATTGGCGTACAGCTGGTTGTACAACAAATAGTGGAGGAAGTATTTCTAGCACAAATATCTACTAGCATATCTGCTGTCTCTGGTGTTCTATTTGTGCATGCATAGAGAGAGACTTCTATGCGAGTACAACCATGGGATTGTGTGTCTGGGTGTAGAAATGTTTTGCGTAGTTGTTTGTTTGGACAGTCTACATAGTCTGCAAGATGCCCACCAAAATATTCTCGTACTTCTCCTGCTTCTATGTTAGATACTATCTTGTTGTACACTTTTGTACGCATTGTGTACCCATTGTGTGTAGATATCCACGTGCAAACATGGTTGCCTACCGAGTCTGTGTTGTCTAGTATGGTTGGTGTGCTGCTTTCCATTGCTGCTACAAATGTTCCTTGTGTACGAAAGTCGTGTTCTTGGCATAGATAGTCTACAAGAGATTGTCTGTCTAGAGTGCCAGAGAAGTCTCGAGTGTAGTCAATGGAGTAGATGCCATATCCATTTGCGGCAAGTCTTTCTTCGAAGGTTGGTAGTATATTGTGTAGTTGTTGTATTGGTATTTCTGACACATCTAGTTTTGCAAACAAACAGAGCATATAGTCTTGTATCTGGATGTTGTCGTAGCCAGTTTTGTTTTGCTCTGTAGTCTGTCTCTCTTTCTATTCTTGCAATGGTAGTGCGTATGGTACTTGTTTGTGCTTGCGCTTGTGCAGATAGTGTTTGCGTTATTTTTGTATGTACATACTGCACATCCACAAGGTCTAGTATTGCAGAAGATATTCTAGACACTACAAGTTGTGCAGAAACCACCCTTTCCAGATTACAGGATATCTTTCCATGGGAGTACATACAATCTTTTTCTTTTAGATAGCCAAACACGTATAGATCGTCTACAAAGGTTGGAATACCTTCTAGGGGTTGTAGATATGTTCTTCCATTGTTGTCGGCAAGGTAGTCTACATTTGCTATATCTGGTACAAGATTGCTATTGTATGCGTTCTCCAGTAGTATATGTGTTGCTAGAGACTTGTCAGTGTAGATACCCATTTGTTGCAATGTAGTATCCATTTTGTAGCTTTGTATATGTCTAAAAAATATTTTTAAAAAAATAATTAATTCTATTTTTCGCTGAAAAGTAGCTCGCGCGTGGTTTTGCCTTGACAAAAATGATGCTCCTATAAGTTGTTGATAAGTTGTTAATAAGTTCTTGATAAGTTCTTGATAAGTTATTGGTAAGTTGTTGATAAAGTTCTTGATAAGTTCTTGACAAGTTTCTTGACAGGTTGTTGATAAAGTTCTTGACAAGTTGTTAATAAAGTTCTTGACAAGTTATTGACAAGTTCTTGTCAAGTTATTGTTTAGCATAAATTCCCATAATTTTATAGTTTACCCATCAAAATAAATTAGTATTACTTTCAGTTTTAGTAGAGAGATAGGGAAAAAGGGGCAATAAGGTAAACTGTTTAGTTTTTATATAAAACTATGCAAGTTTTGGTCCGATGAGGCGAAGCCGAATCGGACCAAAGTTGCCTGGTTTTATATAAACAGTATGTGGTTGAGCTTATTGCCCCTTTTTCCCTATCTCTCGTGCTGAGTCTTGACAAGCTCTTAACATAACAACCGGCATTCTCCTTTTAAAGGAAGAGACGAGAAAGAAAAATCCTCTGAAGTCGGTGGAGTATGGCTGCCTATAATGTGGCGAGGTACTTTAAAAACAGTCATGAATACAGACAAACTTCTCATTCAGTGTTGCAATTTCAATCTCACAGTGATTCCTAGGTGGGATGAATGAGTCAGAGTGCATATTCTGGGTTAACCCCCAGAGTGTTAAGCTTGGGAACACATAATATTGTCAATAGCCCCACCCCCCCCCCCCCCAGTTCCCTGAGGTTTGAACCCACCCGCATCCTTAGATCCTGATCTCAGTGCTCTAACCACTAGGTTGGTGTCCACCCAGCATTCCAGCCAAACAGATATAGAAGAAGAAGAAGAAGAAGAAGAAGAAGAAGAAGAAGAAGAAGAAGAAGAAGAAGAAGAAGAAGAAGAAGAAGAAAGAAAGAAAGAAAGAAAACAACTTTCTGTAATTTGCTCTCCTGAACAACAGCGTCAAAGCCAAAATTCTACACAGATGTAGGCTCAGAAATGGCAAAATAACTGTTAAGAAAAAAAAATTTTCAAATGAAAATTTCTAAAAATAACTAAAAAATTTGAAAGAAGCGTGGAACCTAAGTTCGCCTGAAAATCAAATCAATCACCAAACCAGGAAGACTCCTGAAGATTATAAGTTGTTTTTTTTAAGCCTTCTTCCAAATTTAAACATGTCACTCCTATTTTGCATTCTTTTCGCTGGCTGCCTTTTGCAGACAGAATTCATTACAAACTGGCCCTCTTATACTACAATGCTCTTATGAACCAGCCTATCTAAGATGGGCTCCTTCAGTGCTATTCATCTTCTTCGCAGCTCCGTTCTTCAACTGACACCCGCTTATTGGAAATTCCTTTTGACGGAACTAAATCATATTTATCATTGTGGCCAACGTACCTTCTCTTTCCAGGCCTCCTCTTCCTGGAATGCTCTGCCTCTCTGTATCTGTCATGCTCCTGCTCCTCTGTCCTCTAAATCCACTTTAAGATTCTCTCTCTGTCTCTGTCTCTGTCTCTCTGTCTCTGTCTCTGTCTTTTCTGTCTGTCTCTGTCTGTCGTCTCTCTCTCTCATCTCTCTCTCTCTCCCTCTCTCTCCTCTCTCCTCTCCTCCCCTTCCCCTCTCCTCTCTCTCACTCTCTCTCTCTCTCTCTCTCCCTCTAAGCCAGCCAATGTTAGTTGCCAGTTCGTGTGTTTTGGTTTAAGTTTTCATTCTTTGTAGTATAGTAGTAGTAGTATTAGTAGTAGTAGTGTGTTAGGTAAAGTTTTTTCTTTGTTGGAGGGCGGGAGGGGCTATATCCTTTTCTAATGGTCATACCGACGTAGGTTTTATTTCTTAACTTCTTCTTTTTCTAAATATATATATATTATATTATATATAGAGAGAGAGAGAGAGAGAGGAGAGAGAGAGAGAGAGAGAGAGAGAGAGGGGAGAGAGAGAGAGAATGACAATGACAATGACAAATTCTTTTATTTCGAGGATAATGAATAAGCAAAAACGTGTGCTTTTTTACATCCAGTCCCCCGCCCGTTAGGGATACATCTTAATAATAATAACCCAATACTTATACAGTCTCACAATAAAAACAAGGGAAAATAACCCTTTTCAAAACACTCCCCCAAAAACCCTCCCACCCCCCCAAGCAAGCAATTAAAAGAAAATCCTAAGAAAACCCCCCCCCTACCCCCACCCCCCAAAAAAACCCTAACCAAAACAAACAAACAAACAAAAGAAAAAGGAAAAAACCAAACCAACAAAAGATGATAAAAAAGAGAAAAACAGACAAACAACAACAACAAGAACAAGAGCAACAACAAAGCCAAGAAAAATAACACAACCAAACTTAATAAGTCATAAAAGAAAAACATCTACACATTGTCAAATGGTACACATATTTGTTACACAAAATTATAAGATATTGAATAATAGGGCACTCATTAAAACTTAAGTACAGAGGCAAGTCCAATAAGTATTGAAAATTAAAAAATATGAATCCTTCATCGGATATACTATGACTATAAGCAGACGATAAAAGGTGAGAGAGAGAGAGACAGAGAAGTAGAGACAGAGAGTGTGTGTGTGTGTATTTCAGAGATAATATCCAAATATATAAATCCCAAAACAGTATGCGATCCCATCAACACTCATTTTAGATTATACTCGTTTCAAATTATATGTCATGATAATGAAATAAATTTAATACCCATACATCCACACAATAAAAACAAGAAACAAACCAAGAAGAAATTTAAAACTATACTAAATATATGATTCTCAAAACAGTACACGATCACCTTCAACACGTAGTTTGATTACTCATACAAATTTTATGTCATGATAATCAAACAAATTCAATACCCATACTCTCACACAATAAAAACAAGGAGGGAAAGAAAGAAGGAAAAACAAAACCCAGCCAAATCTATAAGGTCATAGTGAGAGGAAAAAAAAAAAGAGAGAGAGACTTCAGACTTCAGACTTCAGACTTTTACTGTACATCGGCCTTAGGCCACAATACAAAGGAATGACGGGTGTGTGGAGTGGACATATGACATGAGTGTTATAAACACATTACTATCAATGTATATAAAGAGAGAGAGAGTGTGTGTGTGTGTGTGTGTGTGTGTTTCAGGATAACACTAAATAATATATAATTCTCAAAACAGTGCACGATCACCGTCAACCCTTATTTTTTATTATACTCATGCAGGTTATATGTCATGATAATGAAATAAAAATCAATACCCGTGTACTCACACAATAAAACAAAGGGAAAAAGAGAAAGGGGCATAAAAACCAAATCTATAAGGTCAGGGGGGAGAGAGAGAGAGAGAGAGAGAGAGAGAAGAGTGTGTGTGTGTTGTGTGTGTGTGGTGGGGTGTTGTGTGTGTGTGTTGGGGGTGTGTTGTGTGTTGTGTGTGTGTGGGTGTGTGTGGTGTGTGTGTGTGTGTGTGTGTGTGTGTGTTTTGTGTGTGTGTTTTAAGGATAATACTAAATATATAATTCTCAAGACAGCACAGGATCACCATCAAATTTTTTCGAATATACTCGTACAAAATGAATGTCATGAAAAAGAAATAAGCCCAATACCAATACACTCTTACAATAAGGAGAAAAAAATCACTTAAGTCATAAAATGAACATCTATACATTGTAAGTAAAGAGGAAGAGAGATAGGGGGGAGGAAGAAATGAAGAGAGTGGGAGAGGGAGGGAGGATGGAGGGGTTGTGTGGTTATTGTGTTGGTGTGTGTGTGTGTGTGTGGTGTGTGTGTGTTGTGGTGTTTTGTGTGTGTGTGTGTGTGTGTGTGTGTGCGTGTGTGTGTGTGGTGTGAAAGATAAGCTTTTGTTTGTAAACAAACAAACAAGAACGACATAGAAAAAAATACTGGAAATGATTCTCAAAAGCACATTTAACACTGTCAACACTCTTTTTCATTAACCGTACAGATTAAAAACATATTAAATTTTTATGAATAGATATATTTCTTATAACTATAGTGTAATAAAAAAAAAAATTTTAAAGAAAGAAGAAGAAAAGAAAAAGAAAGAAAAAAAAGAAGAAAAAAGTTTTCGCTTTGGTAAACTCACTTATTCAACAACAATGAAAAATTTTTAAAAAGGGGAGAGAGAGAGAGAGAGAGGGGGTGGGGGGGGGGGACAAGGTCTGACAGAAAGACAGGTGAAGGGAAAAGGGGAGGGCAGATAGTAAGATGGAAAGGGCAGATAGGTAAGGGAGGATAGCAACTTTGTTTTTAAGGGTATGGACTGTGGTTGTAAATTGTTGATGTATCAAATGATTTTATAATTGAGTTTTGTATATTGTTATTTATTGAAGTTGTTTAACTGAATCAGGAAGGAGTTCCACAGCATAGGGCCTGAGTAAAGTAGACTAGATTTGAAAAAGTCATTCTCGGAATTTGGGGCACTAGGCTTTATAGTATTTCTGGATTGGTTTGGGGGAATTTGTCTATTAAGTAATGATGGAACAGTTCCTGTCAAAAATCTTTAACATCAGACTCCTTTGTTATATTTTAAACGTTGGTGTAAGGGAGAATATTTAATTGAGTATAGTCAGCTTCTTGTAAGCTTGTCCCTTTTTAACAGGACCACTTTGAGAGCACGTTTTTACAGATTCAGTAACGGTTTTCATAGTGTTTGCACTAGCAGAATCCCACAGGGTAAAGCATAGTCTATTGAGATTGTATATAAGATTGGAAGAATAGTTTCCTTGAATGAAAGTCAAAAAAGTGCTTGATTTTTGAAAGTTGGTATACTCTTTTGGGGCATGTATTTGCATTTGTTGAGATATGTGGTAGAACCAACTGAGATTTTCATCAATTTTTACCCCTAAAACCTTGTGTGATAGGTTTGTTCAATTACTTCCTTTTTAATTTTTATGGGAGTAAGTTTTTTGGGTTAAGTTTTGACGCTTTTGTCTAGTGGTAATAAGCTGCATTTTGTTTTTTGGGGGTGTATAGACATATGGTTTTTGTTCGGGGCCATTCAAAAACTGATCAACACTTTTTGTAATGCATTTGCCAGAGAGATAAGGTTATTGTGGCTCGTATGAATAGTTGTGTCATCAGCAAATAGTTCGCATTTGGATTTGATGGGGAGAGGGAGGCGTTTAGTATAGGAAAGAGAATGGGCCCTAGATGGATCCTTGTGGTCCCATAATGAGGTTGTATTTTTGGGAGTATTTGTACCTATTGAACACCTTTTTCCCTTTTTCTAGATAAAAAAGTAGTTAAGGTAGGGAAGAAATGGTACAGGTTTTTTTTTTTTAGAAAAGGGTCAATTGTTAAAAACTTTTTGAGATCTAAAAATTTTACTCCACAAATTTATTGTCTTAATGTTTGATAGCCATTTTTCACGACTAACAGTGCAGTATGACATGGTGATTTTGTCTAAACCCAGACTGTTTAGGTAAATTAAATTTTGGGGGATCAAAGACGGACATTGTTTTTTTTAATTTGTTCAAGGGTTTTGGGAAAGGATAATAGATGGAAATTGGTCTTAGTTTGAGGTCTGAATGTACCAACTTTGATAGGGTTTCCCTTTAGTGTTTGAAGGCATTGGGGAAAGGGTTTTTTTTCGAAAAAAAGGTTAATTTTTAATGTTAGATTTCTTGAAAACGGCCGATAGCTTCAATTTTTCGCTGCTATTCCACAAGCCCCACGCGTTCTTGATTTTTGAGGTGAGTTAATAACCTGACCTAAAGAACAGACAAAATGGAATGTGAATTTGAAGGAGGATGCTTTTCCCTTTTAAGATTGTTTTAGTTCATTTGGTTTTTTTGACTTTGTTTTTTCATTTCTAATAATGTTGGGGACATTTAAAAAATACTGTTAAATTGTTTCCCAGAAGTCTTTGATTAATTTGTTTGGAAATGTTTTTTTGTTTGTTTTTGTTTTTAGGGACGCCATAAGTCTTTGATTTTGTTTGGAGATAGTAAATCTTTGGAAATATTTCTTTTTTTTTCCCGTTTTTTTAGTTTATAGCATTTTTAATTTTTTTTGACTTTTCAGATATTTATGTTCTTTTTAAAAGTCTCTAAGTAGCAAAAGCTTTTCTAGTCCCCTTTTGACCAAGGTGGTTTGGGGGGGTTTTTTGTCCTAAAATTTTTTTTTTGGGGGGGAGAGTGATATATAATAGATAAAATAATAGAAAGATAGATGATAGATAGATAGATAGATAGATAATGATAATAGCAAAAAGACAAAGATAGATAATGATAGATAGTAAAAGATAGAAATAGATAGATAGATAATAACGGGCGAAAAAAAAAATCGTCTTATTCTCATAAAACCGTTAAATAAAATTGAGTTCGTTCGTTTATTTTTTCTCTCTCTTCTCTCTCTCTTCTCTCCTTAAACCGTCCATTTCTCTACAAAACCTTAGAACTACTTTCTCCCATCTAGAAAACAGGCAACGGTGTTCAATAGGGACAAAACAAACCAAACTCAAGCCCTCAATTTTGGAGTACCACAAAATCCATATTTGGCCTATTCCTTCTCAAATACATAAACGACTCCCCCCCACATCAAAACCAAAACGAACTATTTTTGGGCCCCCCTTTTTAAACCCAAAATTTTTAAAAAAAAACCCAAAAAGGTTATTTTTGAAAAAGGAAAATTTTTTCCCCATAACTTTTTATTTGGGGAAGTAATGGAAAATTTTTTTTGGTTTGGGGTAAATTTTGAATTTTTTGGTTTTTCCAAATTTTTAAATTTCTTAAAAAGGTTAAAAAATTTTCCCTAATTCCCCAAGAAATTTTGTGTTTTTTTAAAAATTTTTTAAATTTAAAAAAAATAAAAATTAATTTAATAAAATAAAAGTGGGATTTTTAGCAAAACACTATAAAAAATTTTTAAAAAAAAAATTTTGGTGTAAAACTCCCAAAAAAATTTTTTTTCCTTTATAAAAAAAAAGCCCAAGTTTTTTCTATTCTTTTTTTCCCCCTTACCCAAATTTAAATTTAAAAAGGGTTATTAAAAAGGAAATTTTTAAATTTAAAATTAATAAAAAAATTTTTAAAAAAAAATATTTTTTTAAAATAGGGGTTAAATTAAATAAATTAATTAATTTTTAAAAATTTTATTAGGTATTTGGAAAACTTTTTTGTATTTTAAACAACAAAAAAAAAAAATAATTTAAAAATAACAAAACTCAAAATTACCAAAAATTTTATTTCCCCATAAAAATTTAAAAAAAGTAATTAAAAACAAAAGGTTTTGGGGAAAACTTTAAAATTCTTTTCTCCCCAATTTCTCCCTTAAATCTTCCCCAAAATTCCCTTTCTTAAAGACTTTCTGCTTTTTTCCTTCTTCAATTTTTTCACCCTCTAAAAATTCCTTCTACCCTTATTTCTCCCTTTAAACCCACTTCTTATCTCTTAAATTTCCGTTAAAAAACAACTTACAAAAACTCTATCTAAATTAAAATTTTTCCCCCTTCCCACCCTTTTTTCAAAATCTATTTAAATATACCTTTCCCTTAAAACTTTAAAAATTTTCCCCCAAACCTCCTTTTTAAAAACCCACCAAAATCCTTCTATCTCTATTACTTTCCGGCCCTTTTTAACCCCCTCCTGTTCTTTTAAAAAAATCTCCTTCCCCCAAAATCAATTTGTTCTAAAAAAACCCCTCTCCTTAAAAAAAATTCCCCATACCCCCCTTCCCATCCCCCTTTCCTTTCTTCTCCTCCCTTCCTTTTCCCTTTTTTTTAAAACCCTTTCTCCCCCCCCCCCCCCCTTTCTCCTCTCCTTTTCTCTCTCTCTTCTCCTCCCTCTCTTCCCCTCTCCCCCCCTTTTTTCAAATTTTCTGTGTTGAATAAGTGGTTTCCCAAAGCGAAAACTTTTTTTTTTCTTTTTTTTTTTCTTTTTCTTTTCTTCTTTTTTTCTTTTTTAAATTTTTTATTACATTTAAATTTAAGAAAAAATTCTATCAAACAATAATAGTTTAATTGTACGAGAAAATGAAAAGTTTTGACAGTATATGTGTTTGGAATTTTTTCCGTATTTTTTTTCTATGTCGTTCTTGTTTGTTTTTTTACAAAAAAAAAACATTTCTTTCAAAAAACCACCCCCAAACCACGCCGCACACACACACCACGCGCACACACAAAAAAAAACCACCACACACACCACACACACACACAACCCCCACACGCAACACCAAAACACACACACAACTCCATCCCCCCTCCCTCTCCCCTCCTCTCTTTTTTCTCCCCCCTACCCTCTCTTTATTTAAAATTTTTAAAATGTTTTTTTTAAAGAAAAAGGTTTTTTTTTTCCCCTTTTGTAAGGTGATTGGATTGGGTTATTTCTTTTTCATGACATTCATTTGTCGGTTATTCGAAAAAAAAATTTTTGATGGGACCTGTCTTTTTTGAAAATTAATTTTTTATTACCCTTAAAAACACCAACCACACCCACACACACACACACACAACACACACACACACACATTTCCTCTCCCTCTCTCCCCTCTCCCCCTCTCTCTTTCCTCCCCTCTCCCCTTCCCCCCCTCCCCCTTCTCTCTCCCTCCTGCCCTTATAGATTTGTTTTTTATCCCCCTTTCCTTTTTCCTTTTTTTTATTGTGTGAGTACAGGGATTGATTTTATTTTTTTATCTGACTATAACGCATGGTAAATCAAAAAAGGGTGGGTGATCGTCACTGTTTTAGAAATTTAATATATAATTTGGGTTTTACCCCCAAAAAACACACACCACACCACACACCACACACAAAAACCACACACACACTCCTCTCTTTTCCCTCCCCCTCCCTCTCTCCCTCTCTCTTCCTTTTCTCTCTCCTTTTCCCTTCTCTACCTTTTCCTCTCTCTTCTCTTCTCCCCCTTTTTTTCTCTCACAAACTTATAGATTGTGGGTTTTGTTTTTCCTTCTTTCTTTCCCCCTTGTTTTTATTTGTGAAGTATGGGTATGAATTTTTTTGATTTCATGACAAAAATTTTTGTTGAGAATCAAACTAAGTGTTGAAGGTTATGTGTACTGTTTTTTAGAATCATAATTTAGTAAGTTTTAAATTTCTTTTTGGTTTGTTTCTTTTTTTATTGTGTGGGTGTTGGGTATTAATTTATTTTATTATCATGACAAAATTGAAACGAGTATAATCTAAAATGATGTGATGGGATCGCATACTTTTTGGGATTTAATATATTGGATTTTTTCTTGAAATACACACACACACACTCTCTGTCTTCTGTCTCTGTCTCGTCTCTTCTCCCTTTTTTCGTTCTTTAAGTCATATATATCCTGATGAGGATTCTATTTTTTTAATTTTCAATACGTTTTTGGGCTTGCCTCATACTTAAGTTTTTAAAGAGTGCCCCATTTCAATATCTTTTAATTTTTGTGTAACAATAGTGTACCATTTGACAATGTGTAGATGTTTTTCTTTATGACTTTTTAAATTTGGTTGTGTTTTTTTTTTCTTGGCTTGTTGTGCCTGTTTTTTGTTGTTTTTTTTTGTCTGTTTTTCTCTTTTTTTTCATCTTTTTTTGGTTTTTTGGGTTTTTTCCTTTTTTTGTTTTTTGTTTTTTTTGGTTAAGGTTTTTTTTTTTTGGGTGGGGGAGGGGTGGGGTATTTAGGGTTTTTTTTAATTGCTTCTTGGGGGGGGGGGGGGGGTTTTTGGGGGGGGGGAAGCTGTTTTTTAAAAGGGGTTTTTTCCCTTGTTTTTTTGTGAGACTGTAATTTTTGGGTTATTATTATTAAGATTACCCAACGGGGGGGGACGGAGTAAAAAAGCACATTGGGGGCTTATTATTATCCTCGAAAAAAAAAATTTGTCTTGTCATTGTCATTGTCATTGTCATTTCCATTGTCATTGTCTCTCTCTTCTTTCTTCCGCTCTCGCTCTCCCTTTTTAAAACCCCACACCACACACACACACATTGTTTATTTTCCCTTTTGTGGTTTTCTTGTTGATTCATCTTTTGTTTTTGTTTTTTTTCATTTTTTTGTATGGTTTTGGGTTTTTGTGGTATGGTGTGGGGGGTGGGGGGGGGAAAGTTGGTGTGTTTTTTTTTTTTTTTTTGTTTTCTTCTTTGTTGTTTTGGTTTTGGTTTTCTTTTTTGTTGTTTGTTTTTTATTTGGTGGATTTTTTTCCAGTTTTTGAATTATTTTAATTTATGGGTTTTAAAATTTTTTTGGGTTTTTTGTTTTGTTTTTTAATTCCATTATCATATGTTTTTTGTTTTTCTTTTTTATTTGTATAGTTTTTCCTGATTAGGGTTTTTTTTTTTTTTTCTGCATATACATTACTTTTTTCCGCTTTTTTCTTTTGATAGATGCTTGATGAAAAAAAGCAAAAGCACTCCTTATTAATGTACCATCTGAAATAAAAGTTTGACTTTTGACTTGACAACCTTTTCTCTTTTGTTTTTAGTTATGTTACCGATGAAAGACCATACTTTATATTTAATATTTTTTGGGGGTTTTTTGGCTGTAAATTAAGTTTCAAAAGAAAGCCCCATTTCAATTTTTTATTTTATATGTAACAGGTGTTACCATTTTGTAAGGGTAAAAAAATAAAGATCCATAACCCATAAGTCGAGGGGGGCGGGGAAGACCTCATTTTCTAGGGGCCGCATATTTGGGGGGCCCCCTCTCCCTCCCTCGCGGGACCAAATTTTACAAAGTGTAAATGTTTTTTTTATGACTTTTTAATTTTGGTTTTTGTTATTTTTCTTGGGTTTTTTTGCGTTCTTGTTGTTGTTGATGTTTGTTTTACTCTTTTTTTTTCTGTTTGTTGGGTTTTTTTTTTTCTTTTTCTTTTTTTTTTTTTTCTTTTTTTTGGTTGGGGGGGAGGTTTTTTTAGGGCTTTTTTTTATTTTTTGTTTATTTTTGTTGTTTTTTTGGGGGTTTTTTTTTAAAAGGGTTATTTCCCCTTTTTTTTTTACTGTGTGAAGTAAATATTGGGGTTTTTAAAATGTTCCCCAGGGCGGGGACTGGTATAAAAAAAAAACCCACATGGTGCTTATTCATTTTCTTCGAAAAAAAAAAATTTGTCATTTCATTGTCTCTCTCTCTCTTTCTCTCTGCTCTGACCCCCCCCCCCCCCCCCCCCCCCTCCTCTCTCTTTTCTCTCTCGCGCGCGGCGCCCGCGCACGTGTATATAAAATAAGTTTGGGTTTATTATTAATGTTTCCCCGGGGGGGGGACTGGGTGTAAAAAAAGCCATGAGTGCTTATCATTATCCTCGAAAAAAAGAATTGTCTTTTTTGTGTGTCTGTTGTCTTTCTGTCGTCTGTCTGTCTTTCTTTTCTCTCTCTCTCTCTCCTCTCTCTCACCTCTCCTCCTCTCTCCCCTCTTCTCTCACACACACCACAGAAGACAGCCCTTTTTGGCATAATTATTCTCATGATACCCCCCCCCCCTCCCACACCTTCACCCCTTTTCCCTATCCCCCCACACTACCCTCTCCCCCCCCCCCCCCCCACCC
>CM054157.1:33501832-33505637 GCA_028751875.1 Rapana venosa | reverse complement strand
TGGGGGTTTTTGAGGGGCTTTTTCCCTATCATCTCCCCCGCATGTCTTTTTTTAAGGAATACGTTGAGAAATGCTCATTGGTACATTTATGAAGCTACGTTGAGAAATGCTCATTGATTACATTTTATGAAGCAACGTTGATAAATGCTCATTGGTTACATTTTATGAAGCTACGTTGAGAAATCTCATTGATTACATTTTATGAAGCTCGTTGAGAAATGCTCATTGGTTACATTTTATGAAGCTACGTTGAGAAATGCCATTGGTTACATTTTATGAAGATACGTTGAGAAATGCTCATTGGTACATTTTATGAAGCAACGTTGAGAAATGCTCATTGGTTACATTTTATGAAGCTACGTTGAGAAATGCTCATTGGTTACATTTTATGAAGCTACGTTGAGAAATGCTCATTGGTTACATTTTTGAAGCCTGAACTGGGTCTGTTTTATCATTGGTGTACATCTTATTGCCGTTGATCCCAATTCCTATTCTGCATGTGCAGGGAAATCCAGTGCATACTATATATTCACAGTTCTCTGTCTTGGTTTATAATCCACCAGCAAATGCCATGAACAGTTAGTTCCCTGATAAGTACTGAGCTTTAAAAACTTCATCATGGTAATACTTTGATGTTTTTTCTTTTGAACTGGCACATTTAAAAAGGCGAGAAATGCCTGGGTTGAGGCCAAGGAGTTGTCAGTCTATGTACGATCCTTCTGAGGATTTATATTGAGATGCCTATTTTCTTTTTTATATCGATATTGTTTATCAATTAATTGCAGAAGCAGCTACCAAATGTTTTGACACTGTATAGAAGAAAAGTGTTAAAGAACTGAGATATTTTGAAATCATTCACCATTGATATTTTGCATAACTCGTGTGTGACGTTTTATGTACACAATGTTTGATGATTTTTAAAACTGAATAATAGGTCACCGGCTTCCCCCTTGATTGCTTGTTTTCTTTCTCTTTGGTGGTGTTGGTGGTGGTGGTGGTGGTGGTGATGATGATGATGGTGTGTGTGTGGTGTGTGTGTGTGTGTGGGGTGTTTTGTGTGGGGTGTGTGTGTGTGTGTGTGTGTGTGTTGGTGTGCGCGCGCGCGCGCGCGCCACGGGCGTATGTTTGCCGATGTGGTGACCTGCATGACAAGACAATGCAGGCATCAGCAGGTGGTAGTATAGGCTTCTTAGTGCCAAGTCTGACGATACACAAACACTCGGTGTCCATGTGACCAGTACCCGTCTGTGGAACAGAAACAGCGAAACGTGTACATACACAAATACCTTATTTGTTTGTTTGTTTATTTATTTATTTTATTTGTATTTCGAGGATGATGGAATAATCGCTCATGTGCGTCACCGTATGTTTGTAGCTTAGCCTAATAAATGTCATCCGTTCTCACCGGCACACAATGGCCTACTCTTCCGAAAAGCGGAACGGGTTTTAACGAGTGCGCGAAATATTGTGTGCATTCGCACACGGGACCACGGTTTATAGTCTCATCCCAAGAACTTCAGTATCCATGTCAAGCTTACGTCCATGGAACAGAAACGATTAAGTGTGGACACAACCCTGGAATAAAAACAAGTTAAAAGTGGACATACACATGGAATAGAAACAAGCTAAAAGTTGACATACACATGGAATAGAAACGAGCTAAAAGTGGACATACACATGGAATAGAAACAGTTAAATGTGGACATGCACATGGAATAGAAACAGTTAAATGTGGACATACACATGGAATAGAAACAAGCTAAAAGTGGACATACACATGGGATAAAAACAACAGTTAAAAGTGGACATACACGTGGAATAGAAACGAGCTAAAAGTGGACATATACATGGAATAAAAACAAGCTAAAAGGGGACATACACATGGAATAGAAACGAGCTAAAAGTGGACATACACATGGAATAGAAACGAGCTAAAAGTGGACATACACATGGAATAGAAACAAATTTAAATGAACATACACACGGAATAGAAACAAGCTCAAAGTGTGCATACACATGGAATAGAAACAAATTTAAAATGAACATAACACGGGAATAGAAACAAGCTAAAAGTTTGACATACACATGGAATAGAAACAAGCAAAAGTGGACATACACATGGAATTAGAAAAAGAGCTAAAAATGACATACACATGGAATAGAAACAAGCTAAAAGTGGGCATACACATGGAATAGAAACAACAGTTAAAAGTGGACATACACATGGAATAGAAACAAGCTAAAAGTGAACATATACATGGAATAGAAACAAGCTAAAAGTGGACATATACATGGAATAGAAACAAGCTAAAAGTGGGCATACACATGGAATAGAAACAACAGTTAAAAGTGGACATACACATGGAATAGAAACAAGCTAAAAGTTGACATACACATGGAATAGAAACAAGCTAAAAGTGGACATACATGGAATAAAAAAACAAAAAGTGGAACATACACATGGGAAAAGAAACAAGCTAAAAGTGGACATATACATGGAATAGAAACAAAAGCTAAAAGTGGGCATAAACATGGAATAGAAACAAGCTAAAAGTGACATACACATGGGAATAGAAACAAGCTAAAAGTGGACATACACATGGAATAGAAACAAGCTAAAAGTGGACATACACATGGGAAAAGAAACAACTAAAAGTGGACATACACATGGAATAGAAACAAGCTAAAAGTAACATAACATGGGAAAAGAAACAACTAAAAGTGGACATCACATGGAATAGAAACAAGCTAAAAGTGGCATACACATGAAAAGAAACGAGTAAAAGTGGACATTTCACATGGAATAGAAACAAGCTAAAAAGTGGGCATACATATAGAATAGAAAAAAACAGTTAAAAGTGGACATACACATGGAATAGGGAAACAGAAAAAAGTGACATATACATGGAATAGAAACACGCTAAAAAGTGGACATATACTTGGAATAGAAACAGCTAAAAGTGGGCATATACATGGGAAAAGAAACAGCTAAAAAGTTGACATACACATGGAATAGAAACACTAAAAGTGGACATATCATGGAATAGAAACAAGCTAAAAGTGGACATACACATGGAATAGAAACAAGCTAAAATTGACATACACATTTGGGAAAAGAAACAAGCTAAAAGTGGACATACACATGGAATGAAAACAAGAAAAAGTTACATACACACGGAAAAAGAAAACATTAGAAGTGGACAATTCCATGGAAATAGAAACAACAGTGAAAAATGAACATCACAAGGAATAGAAACAACAGTAAAAATGAACATCCACATGGAATAAAACAACAGTGAAAATGAACATCCACATGGAATAGAAACAACAGTGAAAAATGAACATCCACTTGGAATAGAAACAACAGTGAAAAAAGAAAATAAAACATGGAAAGAAACAACAGTGAAAAATGAACATCCACAAGGAATAGAAACAACAGTGAAAAATGAACATCACATGGAATAGAAACAACAGGAAAAATGAACATCCACCTGGAATAGAAACAACAGTGAAAAAAGAAATCCACATGGAATAGAAACAACAGTGAAAAATGAACATTTCCCCATGGAATAGAAACAACAGTGGGAAAAGATTCACATGGAATGAACAAAAGGAAAGGTGAGCGTCCTCAAGTACTAGATCTGCCCAGAAGAGTCCGGAACAAGGGTAAAATAAAAAAAATTGAAAACATATAAATAGTTTTAGGTTACCTATCAAGGGGGGACAAACGACACGTTTACCTGCCATACCACTCATTGCCCTCATCTCTGGGTTTCTTTGTTTTTTTTTTATTTTCTCTATCTTT
>CM054157.1:33484332-33489332 GCA_028751875.1 Rapana venosa | reverse complement strand
AGGCAGGACAAGGCAAAGCAAGGCAGGGCAGGGCAAGGCAAAATTATTGATGGAGAAAAGAGCAGTGGCGGAAAAAATCACAGGTAACCAGACAACTCCATCATCATGGAAATGATCTATCAAAGATCTAGAAAAACCTTTTTAAACAACATTTCTAAATAACACCAGCAGATGCAGTCTTGTAATGACGGCATACAAGGAAATACTGAGTAAGAACCACGTTCTTTTGGCCTGATCCCGCTAACATAATGCAAAAAGTTCATGTTAGTGCCTTACTTAGTGGATAAATTCTCATGAGTTACAAAATCACCATTATCTTGCAGTAAGTCTTTAAGCAAAAACTTTTTTTTTTGGTCCTTTTTTTTATGATAAATGCATTGGTCTTCCACTTCGACTTTTTCATTGTGTAACATTGGTTCTGCCAATAACTATTGCTTATCGAAAGACGATGCCGTGGTTAGCCTCCTCCATCCCTCGGTCCTCGGCTCTGCGCAGTAGTGCCGAGTCATTCATCCTGGTCCATTCTCTGATGTTGTCCATCCATGACTTGTTCTGTCTTCCCCTCTTTCTGCCACCTTCCAGTGTTTCCTGCAGTACTGTTTTTGGCAGAGTGTTGTCGCGGGTGACGTGGCCGAACCATGTCAGCTTTTTCTTCTTGACGATGGTGAGAAGGGGTTCCTGTGGACCTGCCAGCCCTGTTATTTGACTCTTGACAAATTCATTGGTCTTTCGTTCTCTCCAGGATATGCCCAGCAGTTTTCTATGGCATTTTGTTTAAAATGACTGGATTCCCTTTGCTGTTTCAGCAGTCAATGTCCAGGTTTCACTTCCGTACAGCAGGATAGTCTGAATTAGGGCTTTGTAGAGCTTTAGTTTGATTGGGAAACTGATCTCTTTACTTTTCCATATGGTGGTGAGTTTTGTCATGGAAGATGTTGCCATGGCTAGTCTGACTTTGATTTCTGTCGTCGGTCGCCCGTCCTTTGTGGGTGTAGCGCCAAGGAATTTAAAAGCGTCTACCTCCTCCAGTTGCTGGCCTTTCATGTAAATTTTAGCAGTGGCATTGCTCGTGCTGTTCACAAGTACTTTACTTTTCTCCGAGCTCACCTCCATCCCATATGCTCCAGCTCTGTTCTCAAGTCTGGTCGTAAGATCTTGCAGCTCTGTATTACTTCCGCCCATGAGGTCAATGTCATTCGCAAACCGCAAGTTGTTGAGGGGTCTGCCGCCAATGGAGATGGTAGTGTGGAAGTCATGGAGGGTCTCTCTCATAATGTTTTCCAAGAACAGATTAAACAGGACTGGAGATAACAGGCATCCTTGTCGGACCCCAACTGTGGTTTTGAAGTAGTCTCCGACCTGATTGTTCAGGACTGCACTGCTTGCGGTGTTGTATAGTGCTTGAATGGTTTGCACTAGTCCTTCTTCAATGCCAAATATTCTGAGGACCTGCCACAGGCCTTTGTGCCATATTCTGTCGAAAGCCTTCTTAAAGTCGATGAAGTTGTGGAACAGGTCTCTCTGATGTTGAAGATGTTTTTCCATCAGGATGTGGCAGTTAAAAATCTGTTCGAGTGTGCTCCTGCCTACCCTGAACCCAGCTTGTTCCTCTGCAAGGTGTTCTTCTGCCTCCTCCTTGAGTCGATTCAAAATAACTTTGAGCATGATCTTGCTGGCGTGGCTGATGAGGCTGATTGTTCTATAGTTTTGGCATTGGCGTAAATTCCCCTTCTTGGGCAGAGGTATGATGAGTGATTGTGTCCATTCTGTTGGCCACTGTTTTGTCTCCCAAATCTTCTGACAGATAGCTGTAACATGTGTGATAACTGTTTCGCCACCATGCTTGAGCAGCTCTGCTGGTATGTTGTCTGCTCCTGGGGACTTTCCTACTGGTAAACTGCGGATGGCTTCTTCCACTTCTTCCCTCAGTATAGGTAATGGCGAGGGTACTCTTGATGTTGCTGCTTCCTTTTCTATTATAACTGGATCCACTTGTCTGCAAAATGTTTCAAATGAGTGAAACACATCTTTCCAAGATGCATTGGTTTTACATTTTGAAAACAGTTTTGGGCCCATCTGATCCAGATCATCTATCTCAGGGTACAATGAATGCAGCACTTTTGTTTCAGTTTGCAAACTTTTTTTTAATCCACGCAAGTTTTAGTGATTGTACATAATTATATGCTGATATATACCTATTCCGCCTTTTTGAACAGTTACCTTTTTCATTGTTACCCTTTTTCATGTACAAAAGTCATCAACATATTGGACAAGAACAACATTATCTAGCATGCTAAACTTGGTCATAAACTTTGCTTATATCAAAAGAAAGTGGCCAGAATGTTTTTTCTTCGTGCACATTGATATTTTATTTGATAGTCAGCTTAATAAATGATCTATAGCTGATCTTTCCTTTTCAAAACCTGTTTGATTTACTGAAACAATTTTATTTTCTATCACAAACAATATCTGCCTGTTTGAAATAATTGTTTCCATGAGTTTTCCAGAATGTGATGTAATTGTAACAGGTCTATAACTTTTTGTATCACGTTTCAATTTTCCCTGTTTTAGTAGGAGAATAATAATAGACTGCTTACAAATTAGAGGTATTTCAACCTTCTACACAGCATTGCTAAAATAAAAATGGTGTAGTAAAAGAACCCAGTTCTTTGGTAAATGTTTCAACATTTTATTCAAGTGAAACAGCATCTACTCCTCCTGATGTTTTCTTGTTATTAAGAAATCAAATAACATCTTTAACTTCTCATAATGCTGATGGTATGTTTATGAATAATAAATTATTATGTAAACTTACAACTTTAACACCCCAGCTAGGTTAAGTGCATGGGTGACCATTTGCGCACCTTGGCTTTAGTACAGTCCCCCAGTTCCAATTCACCCAGCTGTAAATGGGTACCTTCCTCTTTAGGGTCAGGGAAGGTAAAGCAGCGAGGGAGAGAAGATGGGCGCTACCCTCAATATACCGGCCCCTTGAGAAGTTGAGGTCTCTGATGCCTCACTCCTTTATGACCACATAGGTTATGGGACACCTTTACCTTTACCTTACCAAAGTCCACCAGCTGGTGATTTAACTGATTGGAAGCACAACAGGTGGTAAGAATTGTCATTTCGCTCTGAGCAGTCAGTGACACCTGCCACACAAATTTATATGAATATTTGTCTCGGTCATCATTTCTCTCGTTTATAATTATATTCTACAGATGTGTACAAAAGGAACAACAAAACAAATTTCTGTATTTCTTCATGCACATTCCAGACATTTCTGTGTTTGTTCAGGAGAAGGGAGATGACCATCAATTAGTTTACTCGGAATGTCACAAAATACATTTATGATATTTAAAAAAAACATACTAAGGAATGCAATGGTTGTATTTGTATTGATACAGAAGGAATGCAATGACTGTGTTTGTGTGAAAAACAGAAGGAACACACACACAACACACACACACACACACACACACACACACACACACCACACACACACCACACACACACACAATTATGTTGTACTCTTACAACTTGACCTTTTTATCAAAACTTCTCCTATTCCTGAGGTGTTGTCCAAGCTTAACACCCACCCACCCACATCCCTCTCAGGTTTTCAGCTACCCAGCCCTCCAGGAGACAACAACAAAACAAAAATGGTCCCAGTGCCTTACCTCCTCATCTCCAATATGGCGGACCGGATGCTGCTGTCCCTCACAGGCGTGCTGATTTCCGTCTACTCTCTTCACGTGGAGGTGGAAAAGGAAAGGAACCCCAGTTTCCGGGCTGCCTGTGACTTCAATGAGCACATGAGCTGTTCCAGAGTGCTGACCTCCAGGTAGGGAAGTAATGGCCTGAAGGTTACACTCCGGTATTACCTTGCGGGTCGTGTAGTATCTTCTATAAAGTGCTTGTCGGAGAATTTATTGGTGATTTTCACAGATGTTTTAAAGTATTTAAAAAATTGCACTGTGTACTTGTTTTTGGTATAGAGGACATAAAGCAATGTCAGGTAACCACGAAAAAGTTGGAAATGATCATCAAATGAGGATCGTTGTTCCTACAGCATTGACCCCCCCCCGTGCATATTGCGTTGGAAAGCTTGCAGACGCCAATTCACTAGGGACTTCAGGTTTGCTGAAAACATTTAAAAAAACAAAAACGATTTAAATCTACCAATTGTGTAAAATCACAGAGTTTTTGAGTCAGAGGCTATCTTTCACAAAAAGGATTGTTTATTTTTGGGGATGCCTTAGTACGTGCTGTATGATATAAGAGTCATGGGGGGAAAAAAACAGAGGAAATTTTGGCCGGGATTTTCTAAAGCAGGGATGTAGCCAAAGGCCCTGAAGCATTTGTGTGGACAACAGAAGGGAAAGCTGTTGCTTGTTTGTTTGTTGTCTTGGGGCTGGAGGTTTTTGGAGAGGGGTGGGAAATTGGGGAGTTTGTGTATTTGGTTTTTGCTCTGTCTTTCTCTGCTCCTGTCTCTCTACTAAATACAAAACTACTACTTTCTTAAATACATACATCATACATACATACATACATAATATTCATACTACATATATACATATATACAATTATAATCATAATACTACATACATCATACATACATACATACATACATACTACATTCATACATACATAATATCATACATACATTCATAAACATGCATAAAATTATACATACAAATACTACTTTCATACATACATACATACTTTATTCATACCATACACGTACTTTTACATACATACAAAATTTACTACATACATACATCATACTACATAATACAACTTTATTACTACATTATACATATACTATACATACACATACGTACATACATCACACACACACACACACAACACACACACACACACACACACACACACACACACACACAACCAACACACATATATATATTTATAAAATTATATATAAATAATATTTTTATTAATAACTTATGTAGTCACACAAACAGATTAGGAGAGACAGG
>CM054157.1:33459332-33479332 GCA_028751875.1 Rapana venosa | reverse complement strand
ACACCACATACACTCACCCACCACAATGCATACCCATATCCCACTCCCACTCACCCACACCCAAACACACCCCATAGCCCCACCACACCCAAAACATCATCCACACGACAATGCTTAACCAAAACACACTACCCACCTCCACCCCAAAAGCCAACCCCCCCACAATGCATCAACCACACCACAAGCCTAACCCATATCACACTACACCACATCACTCCACATTACATAATACCACATCGCAATATTTTTTCTTCGTCGTTGAATGCTCAGACAGCTACTATTGTTGTCTGTTATGTCAGCAAAAATGTCTTGCGCCGCCGTTAAGCACCTGACAAGTCAGGCCCAGCGCATCCAACTTCAGCGAGGGAGGGAATTGATGATGTTTTTCTAAGTCTTTCTGGGGAAAAGAAGGAATGGACCAAGAAGGCAAAAAATAGACAAGAAGGAGGTAACGGGAAGAAAAGGAGTAAGGTAGAAACAAAGAGAAGGATAGAAAAGAGGGAATTCCTAGCACAGAATTTCCAGAAGGTGGGGATGCTATTTATACTGACAGGACCCTGGCATCCCCACGGGGGACAAATCAATACAAAATACCTCATAAACCACACCCCACCACCACTACCACACCACATCATGATTGTCATATACCACATAGCAACGCACAACACAACATAGCCCCCTACCTGCCACACCCTCCCACAACATCATACCGAACTGCATAATAGCACAATATAAACACACGACTCAATATCCACAATACAGGACAACAATATATCATACAATATTTTACCTAACCAAGACCAAAAGCTGTGTCAATTATTGGTGTAAACTTATGTGCCAAGGCACTACATGAACATTGTTGTTATGTTTCAAAATGTGATGTTGAGATTGTTTCTACCCATAACAAGCCCTCGGCACAACAACCCGCGCTCTCCTCTAAAGGAGAAAACATTCTCTGAAGTCGAAGAAGAGCTGCCTATAATTATGCCGAGATATTTGAGAACAGCCATACACGCAAACTTTTCATCTAGTGCGTGCTTTCAATCTCACAGTCATTCCCAGGTGGGATGAGTGAGACAGGGTGCTTGTTCTGGGTGACACCAGATGTTAAGCTGGGGAGAGCCTAATAACAACAACAGCAGCAGCAGCAACAACACCAGCTACAACATCAGCAGCAGCAACAACAGCAGCAGCAACAGCAGCAGCAACAATAACAACAGCAAGAACAGCAAGAACAACAACAATATCATGCAATGACACTATTTCCTTCTGGTTTCCAGGGTTCATGTCTTAGCTCGGGAATGCCTGACACAACAACAGCAACAACAACAACAAAATAACAACAGCAACAGAAGCAGTAGCAACAGCAACAGAAGCAGTAGCAACAGCAACAGAAGCAGTAGCAACAGCAACAGCAACAATATCATACAATGACTCTGTTTCCCTGTGCGTTCCAGAGTTCGTGAGTTAAGCTCGGCAATGCCTGACAACAGCAGCAGCAATAACAACAACAACAGCAACAACAGTATCAACTGTAACATGCAATGACACTATTCCTTTCTGATTTTCTGAGTTTATGTGTTAAGCAACAACAATAAAAGCAACAACAACACTAGCAGCAGCAACAACAACAACAACAATAAAAGCAACAACATTAGCAGCAGCAGCAGCAACAACAACAACAAAAACAATAAAAGCAACAACAACATTAGCATCAGCAACAACAACAAAAACAATAAAAGAAACAACAACATTAGCAGCATCAACAACAACAACAACAATAAAAGCAGCAACATTAGCAGCAGCAACAACAACATCAAAAGCAACAACAACAATATCATAAAATGACAGTTACCAGGTGGGATGCCAGGGGCCTGTCAGTATAAACAGCATCACCCCTTCTGAAAATTCTGTGCTAATAGGAATTCCCTCTTGTCTATCTCTCTCCTTCTTTCTGCCTCGTTCTTTTACTTCCTGTCACCTTCTTGTCTATTTTTTTCTGCCATCTTGATCCATTCTCCTGCCCCCTTTCCCCCCCCCCACCCCCCCATAAAGACTTTTAAGATAACAAGTCTCTCTTAATATACCAAAGTAGGATGCGCAGGGCCTGACTTGTCAGGCATTTTGCGGCAGCCTAACCCATTTTTTGCTCATATGACAGACAACAATAATTCGACAAAGAATAGAATGACAGTCCGCCCCATGGGGATGGCATGCAGGGGCCTGTCAGTATAAACAGCATCCCCATCTTCTGCAATTTCTGTGCTAATAGAGATTTCCCTCTTGTCTATCCACCTCTTTGTTTTTGCCTTGGTCCTTTTCTTCCTGTCACCATCCCCTCCTTCTTGTCTATTTTCTTCTTCCTTGGTCCATTCTCCTGCCTTCTTGGTCCATTCTCCTGCCCTCTTGGTCCATTCTCCTGCCCTCTTGGTCCATTCTCCTGCCCTCTTGGTCCATTCTCCTGCCCTCTTGGTCCATTCTCCTGCCTTCTTGGTCCATTTTCCTGCCCTCACCCCGAAAGACTTAAAAGATAACCATTCTCTCCCACACCGAAGTCGGATACGCTGGGCCTGACTTGTCAGGCGTTTTACGGCGGCCTAACCCATTTTTTGCTCATATGACAGACAACAGTAGTTGCTGTCTGAGCGCTCCGTGAAGAAGAAGAAAAAGACTACAATGACAGTCCCCCTGTGGGGATGCCAGGGGCATGTCAGTATAAATAGCCTTCCTACCTTCTGGAAATGTTTTATTTTTATTTATTTATTTATTTATACCACTTCAAGTCACGCAGATTTCTCTGCGTGAAATTCGGGCTGCTCTCCCCCGGGGTGAGCACGTCGCCACAAGAGCAGCGCCACCCTTTTTTTTTTCCTGTCTGCAACAGTATTTGTTTCCCTATCAGAGTGGCTTTTTTCTACATAATTTTGCCAGGGACAACTCTCTTGTTGCCGTGGGTTCTTTTACGTGCGCTAAATAATTATGTGCTACACACGGGACCTCGGTTTATCGTCTCATTCGAAAGACTAGCGCCCAGATCACCACTCATGATCTAATGGATGGGGGGAAAGTTTCGGGTCCAAACGGGATACGAACCACCGCACACTTCCGACCCGGACTTTTCGCTTTCTAGACAGGCGCGTTACCTCTAGACCACCGATCCACCTACTACTAATAGGTATTCCCTCTTTTCTATCCCTCTCCTTTTGTTTCTGCCTTTGTTTCTGAATTGTCGTTCATATGGTTTATATAGTTGCTGTCTGAGCGTTTGGACAACAACAACAACAACAAAGAAGGTAGGATGACAGTCTAACGTCCTGCTGCTTTCTGCAGAGTTGTTGGTCAGCCCACCACGGCTAGCGTCCAGTTTGCTGCTGGGCATGTCCGTGTTGGGCCTGCTGACCTCCCTTTACCTGGCCTCCATCCTCTTCTTCATCCTCCGCGACATGTGTGTGGTGTGCATCACCACCTACCTCCTCAACGGCCTCCTCCTCTTCCTCAACCACTCCTACTTCACGGCTCTCAGACACCCCCTGTGATGTGAGTCAGGGTCTGGATGATGGCACGGTGGGGGGGGTTGAAGGACTGGGCTTTTTTCGTTTGTGTGAGGGGTGTGGTTGATAATATGTGTGTAGGGGGGTGGGGGTGGATGGGTGGGGGTGTTGTGTGTGTATACAGAGAGACAGAGAGAGAGAGAGAGAGGAGAGAGAGGGAGGGAGGGAGAGAGAGAGGGAGAGAGAGAGAGAGAGAGATAGAGAGAGGAGAGAGGGAAGAGTGAGAGAGAGAGAGAGAGAGAGAGGGAAGAGAGAGGAAGAGAGGAGAGAGAGAGAGAAAGAGAGGAGAGAGAGAGAGAGAGGAGAGAGAGATTGGAAAAAATAAGACCAATGTTGCCGCTGTCATGCTTACTTTTCTATTATTTACATGTGCATTTTTGGCGCGCGCGCGCGCGCGCATACACACACAGAGAAATATTTTAAGCATTGAAAATGATATTTTGGTGGTTTGTAAGGTATATGAAGTCGTGCTTTGCTTCTTCTTCTGCTGCTGCTGTTGCTGCTTCCTCCTCTCCCTCCTCTCCTTCCTCTTAAATATATAACTGTGTATCATGATTTTTTTAAGATCTTGAAAATGTATGCTAAGTGTGTGGTCGTGCGTGCGTGCGTGCGTGCGTGTGGTGTGTGTGTGTGTGGTGTGTGTGCGTGCGTGCGTGCGTGTGTGTGTGTGTGTGTGTTAGATATTGTGCACGGATTTATTTTTCCTTTTTTTAAAAAATTGTTTTAATGTATCTATGTTTACCAGGACTGCGGGAAAGACGAGACTAATTCTAACATCTGTATCCTTGTGCGTTAAAGATCATTCATCCAGTCAGTCATACATTCGTTTCTCTTCCTCATCGTCGTCTTCTTCTACTTTCTTTTCTCTTTATCTGCATCTTGTGTTCTCTCTCTCTCTCTCTCTCTCTCTCTTCTCTCTCTCTCTTCTCCCTCTCTCTCTCTCTCTCTCTCTCTTCGGGATAGCCTAGTGGTCAGAACATTGCGCTCGCAATCTGACGACCCGGGTTCGATTCCCGTTCAAGGGGGATATTTTCTCCTGGAGTTAACATCAGTGCAGACTCCACTCTCCCCAAAAGTCCTTCGGATGAGACTATAAACCGAGGTCCCGTGTGCGAACGTACGCAAAACATCTTGCGCACACGTTAAATTCCTGTTCCCCTTTTCGTAAGAGTAGGCCATTGTGTGCCGGTGGGAACAGATGACAGAATTTACAAAAACCGCAATACACACGGGGACTAGATGTAAAAAAGCACATACGTGCTTATTCCATTATCCTCGATATAAAAGAATAAAATATTTTATTCACTCTTCTCTCATCAAAATCTCTCCTCTCTCTCTCTCCTCCTCTCTCTCTCTCTCTCTCTCTCTCATCTCTCTCTCTCTGCATATAACACTAGCGCTCATATGTGTGTGTGTGTGTGTGTGTGTGTGTGTGTGTGTGTGTGTGTGTGTTGTGTGTGTGTGTGTGTGTGTGTTCGGCGCGCTTCGGGGAATGAAAAAAGAGGTATAGTTGAGCATTTGAACAAATGTATTATATTATGGGTGGGTGTGAAATATGCTATTTTGAGACTGGACATGTGAAACAAGGTGATTAAATGGCACTGTCACTGTGTCTCTCTGAGTGTGGTGTGTGTGTGTGTGTGTGTGTGTGTGTGTGTGTGTGTGTGTGTGTGTGTGTGTGTGTGTGTGTGTGTGTGTGTGTGTGTGTGTGTTGTGTGAGTGGTTTTTATGTTAATGGTTATTGGCATTATTTATTTCGAGACAATGAATAACTTTATGTCTTTTTACATCGAGTCCCCGTGTGTATGATAGTTTTCTAAAATTTGTTCATCTGTTCACGCACACAATGGCCTATTCTTACAAAGCGAAAAGATGTGTGATTATGAGTGTGTGTGTGTGTGTGTGTGAAAGTGTCTGTGTTGTGTTGTGGGTTGTTGGCTGTGTGTGTGTTGAGTGTTGTGTGTGTGTGACGGGGGGGGGGGAGGGGGCCTTTGTGCGCTCACCTTAATAAAACAGCACTTGTAAATACTTCAAAACGACTACGCAACAACAAATCTATAGATAAATTCCTTTATCCAGTCATCTTGGCATGGTGAGAACAGCTGTCTGTTCTCATCACCACCTACAGCACTCGGCTCTTTCGCCTGTCGTGTGCGAGTTACTTTCTTCTCCTTCTTCTTCTCACCATCTCATCCATTTTCTCCTTTATTACCACCATCATCATCACATTCTTCTTCCTCTTCACCATCATCATCATCACATTCTTCTCCTTCATCACCACATCATCTCACATTCTTCTTCTTCATCACCACATCATCATTCACATTCTTCCCTTCGTCATCATCATTATCACATTTTCTCCTTATCACCACCATCTATCATCACATTCTCTCTTCATCACATCATCATTTCACATTCTTCTCCTTCATCACCACATCATCATCTTCACATTCTTCTTCTTCATCCACACATCATCATCATCACATTCTTCGCCTTCATCACCTCATCATTATCACATTCTTCTCTTCATCACCACTCATCATCATCACATTCGTCTCCTTCTTCATCATCACATTATCACATTCTTCTCCTTCATCACCACCTTCATCATCTTCACTTCTTCTCTTCATCACCACATCATCATCTTCACATTCTTCTTCTTATCACCATAACATCATCACATTCTTCTTCTTCATCACCATATCATCATCATCACATTCTTCTCCTCTCATCATCATCACATTCTTCTCCTTCATCCCTCCATCATCATCACATTCTTCCCTTCATCACCACATCACACACTTCTTCTCCTTATCTCCATCATCATCACATTCTTCTCCTCTCATCACCACACATCATCACATTCTTCTCCTCATCATCATCATCACATCCTTCTCCTTCATCATCATCATCACATTCTTCTCCTTCATCACCATCATCACATTCCTTCTCCTTCATCACCATCATCACATTCTTCTCTTCTCCTTCATCACCATCATCACATTCTTCTCCTTCATCATCACTCATCACATTCTTCTCCTTCATCACCATCATCACATTCTTCTCCTTCATCACCATCATCACATTCTTCTCCTTCTCCTCATCACCATCATCACATTCTTCTCCTTCTTTCATCACCATCATCACATTTCTTCTCCTTCTCCTTCATCACCATCATCACATTCTTCTCCTTCTCACATCCACATTCTTTCTCCTCATCACCATCATCACATTCTTCTCCTTCTCCACCATCATCACATTCTTCTCCTTCATCACCATCATCACTTTCTTCTCCTTCTCCTTCATCACCATCATCGTCACATTCTTCTCCTTCTTCATCACCACATTCTTCTCCTTCTCACCATCACCATCATCACATTCTTCTCCTTCTCCACCATCATCACATTCTTCTCCTTCATCACCATCATCACTTTCTTCTCCTTCTCCTTCATCACCATCATCGTCACATTCTTCTCCTTCTTCATCACCACATTCTTCTCCTTCTCACCATCACCATCATCACATTCTTCTCCTTCTCCACATCATCACATTTCTCTTATCACCATCATCACTTTCTTCCCTTCTCTTCATCACCATCATGTACATTCTCTCCTTCTTCATCACCACATTCTTCTCTACCATCACCACCATTCTTCATCATCACATATACTTCTCCTTCTTCTACCATTCTCACATCATCATCACATTCTTCTCCTTCATCACACATCAATCAATCTCCTATCGACATTCATCATCTTCTCTTCTCTTCATCACCACCACATTCTTCTCCACCTTCATCATCATCACATTCTTCTCCTTCTTCATCACCATCATCACATTCTTCTCCTTCTTCATCACCATCATCACATTCTTCTTCTTCTCCACCATCATCACATTCTTCTCCTTCTCCACCATCATCACATTCTTCTTCTCCACCATCATCATCATCACATTCTTCTTCTTCTTCATCACCATCATCAGCATCATCACTTTTCTTCTCTTCTTCTTCATCACCATCACATTCTTCTCCTTCTCCTTCATCATCATCATCATCATCATCATCATCACATTCTTCTTCATCTTCATGTTCATCATCTCCTCTCCCTCCTCCTCCTCCTTTTCTTTTTCTTCTCCTTTATCTGCGTTGGGAGTAACTGATGCACTGCACTGAAGAGCATTTCACCGATTCCCCCATTCATGTCAGCAGTGTGCTCTACACGGTTTCCCTGTACACATCAACAACACAACAAGATCAGAAAAAAGACTAAAATAATAACATAAAACAACCAAGACCAGAACAGTAATGAGTTAAACGACGAAACGACAGACGCTACAGCCGAGTGGTTAAGACCGTTCGACTTCAATCCCAGGAGTCCATGAAGTCGTGGGTTCGAATCTCGACGCCGTGTGGTGAATTCAAGATGGGGATTTTTTACAATCTTCTGGGTCAACTTCAAGTGCAGACCTGCCAGTGCCTTATATCCCTTTATGACTATACACATGCAAGAAGATCAACATAAACACGTGAAAAATATCCCGATAATTCATGTCAGTGTTCGGGTGGGTTACGAAAAAACACGAACATACCCAGCATACATCCCTGAAGTCGAAATGCAGCTACCTTCATGTGCAGGGCAAAAAAACGTTCGCATGCATACGCAAAAAAATCTCACCATTGGTGAACCTCACTCTGAGCTCTAGCCAAGGAATCTATAATATAAAAAAAATTAAAATAATAAAAAGAAAAAAGATACTGAGGTTTGTAGTTTCAGACAAGATAATGGTATGGTGGACCTTTTTCATGATAGGGATTGTCAGTTAAACCGCTGTAGACACAGATCATGATTGTCTTAATAGTGGGGAGGGGGGGGGGGGGAGGGCAGCAAGAAGAAAGCGACTTCCTTGGGACGTATGTATCGATTTCCTGACTGGAATGGGATGATGCGTTATTATTCGTCTGTCTTTCTCTGAAGACTTCGCACACGCACAATATACGTACAGTTATGTGCGCATACATAATATGCGTAGATAATATCACTGAGTGTGAACAGATGTTAAATTGAAGTCATTAACACCCATAGACGTACGTACACGCGTATATCTGATGTTGAAAATGAATGCGGGTAATAGTGTGTGTGTAGTGTTGTGGTGTGTGTGTGTGTGTGTGTGTGTGTGTGTGTGTGTTTGTGTGTGTGTGTGTGTGTGTGTGTGTGGTGTGTGTGTGTGTGTGTGAGTGAGAGAGAGAGGGGGGGGGGATGCCTTTTGTGTGAGAGAGAGAGGAGTGTGCGTGTGTGTGTGTGTGCGTGTGTGTGTGTGCGTGTGTGTGAGTGAGAGAACTCTGAACTCTGAACTCTGAAATTTTTTTAATGTACTTCGGCCATGGGCCACAATACAAACAACAAAAATAAAGAGGGTGGGTGGTGGGGTGGGGGTGACACTCATATCATAGTAACTGTTAACGTGTACAGATACAAATAGTTGAGTACAATAAGCAGCATCATTATCATCATGACCAGTTGTCATCTCCATCATCTCATCATAATGGCTGTTATAATGAAATTAAAAAGAGAATTATATACATATGCATGCCGCGCGCCACACACGCACACTCACACACGCACGAACGCACGCACACACGCATGCGCATTTCACCCCCCACAAACAAACACTCAGACATACACACTCGCGCACGCACACACACGCACGCACACACACACACACACACATACACCACACACCCTCACACACACACACACACACACACACACGCACACACAATACACACACATGAAACGCACACACACATATATAATTTTTAGCATAGACTCGATACCTCACTTCGGCTATCACATGTGAAAACATTGTGCATTTCTTTCATATACTGTGGCCTTAAATGATAACCTTTGTTTCTTTTCCTTTTCTTTTTTAAACTGTAACGCACATCAAACAATAGGTTTTTAACAAATAACAAACAGCAACACACCAAGCTATCTTGCCAATATTATACAAAACCCATTCATGTTGAAAAAGAAATTACAATACAATCAAATGTTTTTTTCTTAGGTTAATTGAATGGAAAATATACCTGGACAGTTTATGCATTTCATTATCAGTTGTGACCTGTAGCAATCGGTGGATCGGGGTTCTAAGAAAGTCCTTCAGGAATTTGTCCCGTAAATGGGAATATGTAGGGCAAACAAAAAGAAAATGCTGTTCATGTTCCCTTGCTGTCCTGCAAAATGGACAAGATTTCTTCTGCATTAAACTATTGAAACGGTGTGCATTTGCATTCAATGGGAGGGCATTAAATCTTAATTGCGATATAGCAACCCTAAAACAATACGTATCAACATTGCAAATGTATTTCTCTTTTTCGAAGATTATTTTAAAGGACCGATAATATTCATACCTTTCACGATCTCTTATTGTGCCTGTCCGTTCTTGAATGAAAAAATCAATGAGTCTTTGTTTAAATAATTTCAAAAACATTTTAACACCACCTACTCCTTGCTGTAACCAAACAAAATTAAATCCTGTCTCACATAAAATTTCTCTTATTTTGGACACCCAGCAATATTTTCCATTTCTGTCCAGTTCAAACAACATTTGGTATGCTTTATATGGCAATCTTTCAGTACTCATATGCAGTAATTTAAACCAATATCTTAGAACAGAAACAAAAGAATTCACATATAGAGGGTATCGTCCCAAATCACCATAAACCATTCTATTTGGGGTTTTGACCGGGACACCTAGGAATCGTTTGCATGCCATCATATGAACTTTTTCTACCTGATCTAATTTTGATAGCCCCCATATTTCTGATGAATAGAGCAAGAAAGGCTGCATTTTGCATCAAAAATCTTAAAGAAAGTATTTGCAGTCATTTCTTTATACTTTTGGAAAGCTCTTTAATTGTACAACTGCTTTTTTACCCTTAGTTACTAAATGCTTAGTGCCTCTCTTCATACTAACCATTGTTGTAAACTGAAACCCTAAATAACAGTAACTATTGACTACCTCTAGCTTTTTATTATTGAAATACCATTGTTCATGTCGACCTAAATATCCTCCCTTTCTGAATACCATTACTTTTGTTTTGTCAGTGTTTACATTTAGTTTCATTTCATTACAACAACTGTATAATACATTAAGCTGATTTTGTAGACCACCTGAAGTTGTTGACAATAAGACTACATCGTCAGCAAAAAGTAGGATAAACACTTCCATTTGACCTGGTAAAAGTTGGATACCATGTTTCCCCCTAGCATCTATGTAGTTAGCTAACTGATTTATATAAACAGAGAATAATGTAGGGGACAGTACACAACCTTGTCTGACCCCAACTGGGCATTCAAAGAATTCTGTCAGTTCACAATTTACACGCACACATGAAAGCAACGAAGAGTACATAGATTTCAAAGATGATAAAAACTTTCGTTTACACCCTGGTTTTTCATACAATTTAGAAGTTTATCATGATGGACAGAATCGAATGCTTTTTGAAATCTACAAATAGCAATCTATAACTTCTTACCTTTCTTTAGCATACATTTTTGTACAATTGCATATAAATTATTATTTGATCAATCGTGGAGTAACCCCTACGGAAACCTGGCTGACTCTCAGAAATCATTTCATTATCTTCCAACCAGCTGTATAACCTTGCATTTAACACTGTGGTGTAACACTTTGATATTATACTCAGTAAAGATACCCCTCTGTAATTGTCTGTTTTTTCAGGATCTCTTTTTTTATATATTGGTATTATTATAGCTTTAGACCATTCCGATGGATATACACCTGAGGTAAAGACAGCATTAAAAAGTTTTACCAGGAACCCTAACACACTTTTACCCCCATTTTTTAACATTTCACCTGACACCTCATCCATCCTACTTGCCTTTCTTAACTTGAGTCTTGCAATTGCATGAACTGCCTCTTCTTCAGATATATCTTTGTTCAAAAATGATCTACATCATCCAAAAACATCAACATTGATATAGCTTTCAACAATTTCCTGGTTATTGCAAAAAACTTCTTTAAAATAGTTAAACCAATCATCATTGCTAATGTTGTTGTAAATTATTTCCCGATTGCCATAACCCATCCTTTTAACTTCTTTCCAAAAATGACAAGAATTTTTAATGTTTTCTGTAAAAGTTCTGTTTTCTTTTTCCTGTAGCTTTGGTTTTTTTTGTTTTTTTAATAACTGTTTATATTCTTTTCTTTTTTCCACGTAAATCAACCTGTCCTCTTCATTTCTGGTCCCTCTAAAGCGATTTAATTTTGATCTACTTTCTTTTTTTGCGATTTCACATTCTTTGTCGAACCATTCAGACTTTATGGTCTTGTGCATGGGTACTTTTCTAGACATGCAAGTGCCTGCCTCCATTAAGCATTTAACAAAGATTTCCAGAGCAGTTTCTATATTGTTTTCCAAAACATTTGTGGCGACTGCAAGTTTCTCTTGAATGTCTTTGCTATTTAGTGTATTTACAAAGTCATTTTTCTTGGCTTAATCCCACACTACTTTCTGGCAGATAGTTTTGGTCGATTTTGTTGTAGTGTTTCTTTCTGTACTGCTGCTATTTTTTTCCATCTCCATACAACTGGCAGATGGTCAGATTCTGTTACGTTTTCAACCAGCAAAGATAGAATCTGAGGGAACTAATTAAACCCAGAGATGCAATGAATAATCTACCACACTCGAACCTGAAGGTGCTATAAATGTATAGCTATCATCAAAGCCCGGGTCACAGAGACCATTTAATTTGACACAGTCAAACATGTTACAGATCTCGATTTAGCTGATTGCCAAAAACATTTGTGTGCATATCATGCGAAATTCTGGGAAATTTTCCACTAGGATAATGATGTAGATTCTGAAAGTTATCATAATCATCATCTAAACTGTAATTGTCACAAGCTGTTCGTGCATTAAAATCGCCCATTATCAGTAATCTAAAATCATCATATGCATTCTGAAGATCTAATACACACTGCTCCAAAAATTCTAAGCTATAAATATCTTGTGTTGTTTTCCAAAATGCAGAATCAGAAGGGGGAATATACATACAAATTAACATAGTGTCATTAATGGTGCAAAGTTAATTCTTGTGTAGTTTTATAACCACAGTGTTTTCTGTCTCAACTTGAACTTTTTCAACACATGAAATACATTTCTTTTTAACCATGACAATTACTCCACCAGAGTATCTCCCCTGATGAGATAACTTTTTGGCTTTAGACGTAAAAATAGAATAATCATGAAAAATAGAAGACTCAATTCAGTCCCAATAAAAGTTTCTGTTAAACAAATAATGTCATATTCAAGAAGAAAATTCATAAACCCTTTATTTTCCAGTTTGGGCAAAAGTCCATGCACATTATGGTTGAGAAAACGTATATGCAACTTTTGTACATTATGAGTGGGTGTTGCCATCCTTAGAGTGATAGGCTTGTAATTAGCTGGATTACTGTCACAAGCTGTGGCCTGGCCGAATCCCTATTTAGTGCCACTGGAGGCAACATTGCCTTTATACTTTGCCACTACATGCGTGCTTGGTTCTTTATCTTTCGAGCTACAACGAACATGTTGTTTGCTGAAAGAGTCAGTGATACTGGACTGACTACTAGACCTTTCTGGTATTTGTCTACCTCTTTGTCTAGGGACACTTGGAGTTGTGTCTCGTCGTGGCCGTAAGCCCTGTTTTGTGGACCTAGATGGTCTTTCTTGTCTTCTGGCTAGTTTGGGTCTGGTGTTTTTGTTACTTGTGTCAGTGGAGTCCTTGCTGCATAGGCCCATGAGTACATCACTACTAGGCATGAGCTCCTCACTAAGTACACGGTCACTAGTATGGACTCCACTCGGTTCAGTAATGTCTGTACTTTCTGTTTGGTTTTTATTACATGAATCGTCAACTATCTTGTCATCAGTTGATTCTCTACAAGGATTTGTTTTTTCCAGTCTATCCTCTGCTCTGTTATTGTCAGGTATAATGTCTTTGTCAGTCCCCTCATCAATCCCTTTATGCTGTTCACGTGCTCCCCTGCTGATTGTGTCATCATCACCTTCTCTGTCAGACATGTCAATACCGTTCTCATAGTTAACAGGTGTGTCTTCTTCGTTGTCTTCTACTGTATTTGAATCCTCCTTGCCACTGTCTTCTTCATTGTCCTCTGCTACATCAGGATTGTCCCGGTCACTGTCTTCATGTTTGTCTACTGCAGTCCTTTGTCCTGTCCTCTGTCTTGTCATATGCACATCTTCACTAGACAAATGATGCGTCCCACCAGGTCTTCTGTTTCTCTCAGGCTTGTCCCTTTCATGGTCACTGGCATCACATTCTATGACTGTGCCTGCATTGTGCTTCCTGTTTTGCTGTTGACTGTAGGTGCACACATCAGATTTGCAGCTTTGACCTGGAGGTACTGGAGATCTTCTGCTCCCATCTTTCACAAAGACAATTCTTTTGCTGGGCTGGGTCATTCTTCCTTGCTTTGCTGCTTCACTGTAGGAGTATGGTCCTGGGCTGACTGGAGTACCACCTTCCTCCATTCTTTTTGCTTGGTCAGCAGGATTTCTCTGCACTCTTTGCACGTTGTCCCTCCTGCCACTGTAGTGGAAGCTAGCAGGCTGACCTCTGTTTACTGCCTGGACACTCTGATGTGGCTGTGGTGACACGCTCCTTTGGGATTGCCCCAGACATGACCTGGGATGGTTGTCATGTCTAACCTCTTCCTGGTGGCGCGAGTACAACCTGCCTTGTTGTGTCTTCCACTTCTCATACTTCTCATACTGGCCGCTGTTCAAAGAAACTGTATCTGCTGTTCCAGTGACTCTGGTTTGTCTGCCATCTTGGACCGAGGGCCAGTGTTCTTCTTGGGCACGAGGTGGTTTGCTGAAGTGTCTTCTTCCATCATGGAATGTTTATTCCATCATGGAATGCTTATCTCTGACATGCAGCTTGCCATGGCGATAGAAGGCAATTTGTCCTTGACCCCAATGCCAGTCTACAGTTTCTCGCTGGTGTACAGTTAGGTCAGATGATACTTTGATGCCACTTTCTCTTAGATAATCACGAAGCTCCCGATCTCCCAATATGGCCATCTTGTCTGACCATCTGCAGAAGTGGACGATGATGGGCCGTGGTTCTCCTCTCCAAGAACGTGGTCTTCCAATTCTATATGCTCTCGATATGTCTTCTTGTTGCCAGTTCATGTGGGGGGCATGGTCATTGAGAATATCAATAACATACTTTGCAGTCATGTATTCAGTTTCACCATCAAGTTCTTGCACATTGATGAACTTCACATTACATGCTTTGGTAGCTTGTTCTGTGGATTCCACTTGTCTCTCTACAGCTTCAAGTCTGTCAAGAATGAGCTCTCTGTCCTCCCGTATTTCTTGAATGTCTTTTTTCTGTTGTATGATGTATTCCTTCAATGTATGAATTTCTTCAAAGAAGCTTGAGATTCTGGTATCCAGGTTTTGGATTTTTTCATCAATACTACTTTTTATGCCATTTGTGTGCATGAGGACTCCCTGTTGAATCTGTGTAAAACGCCAGTCCAGCATTTGCATTTAACTTGCTGGGGGTGGAACAAATTCATGCTGAGACATTTCTTTTTCCACTTACAATACCTGTATCAAATAACTTGGGTATCTCCCTCTTACAATACTTTCTCCACTGGCTTAGTTTTCTTCCACTTTAAATCATAGTAATTAATAAAATGTTAATTTCTCCTTAATCACTGACGTTTTCAGTAATCAGATACCACCATCAGTTGCACACATCACATAACTACACTACTGCCAAAAATCTCCACATTTGAAGAAGATCAGAGTCTTATTTTTCCGCATTTCACATGAGCAATCTGAACACGTCCGCCTTTGAAAAATTCCGAGACAGCCCCCCCGTGTGAGTGAGAGAGAGAGTGTGTGTGTGGATGTGTGAGTGTTTGTTGTGCGCACGCGTGCGTGTATGTGCGTGCGCGCGTGCTCGCGCGTGCGTGTGTGCGTGTGTATGCATGCATGTATGCATGCGCAAATATACCAAACAACGTGCACCCAATCGCACATAAATGAAAAGAAGCCAAAACACTTGTACTTTCCGACACAGAAACTCTTGGTTTATTAATTAACTAAGTATCAAAAAAGCTGGACAGAGTTCAAAATACAAAACTAAGCCTTTTATGTACAGATAGTCTGACATGGCTGTTATTTACAACATTTGAAGCGGAAGGTAGCGTTCAGCAAGGACTATAATTTATCGTATCTACAATAATCCTCTCCTGTAACACGTTCACATCATCTTACCAAGAGAAATTGCTCTGAGAGCAAAACTAATACCCTGCATGATTGTGTCAGCCATGTCAACCGGGATAAAATTAGCTGCATACACACACGCACGCACGTACGCATGCGCGCGCGCGCACACACACACACAAACACATAGACAGAAACGTGCGCGAGTGCACACACATGCGTAGGCGTTCACTGGGCGCGAGAATACTCGCACACCCACCCACCCACCCAAACACACACACACACACACACACACACACACACACACACATTGCGTAAGCGCAAAGCGCGCACTTGCACACACACACACACACACACACACACACACACACTTGCGTAAGCATAAAGCGCACACTGGCACGCACACGCACACACACACACACACACACACACACACCACAAGCGTAAATTGCGCATTGACACACACACACACTCACTCACACACTCACTCACACACACACACACACACACACTCTCTCTCTCTCTCTCTCTCTCTCTCTCTCTCTCTCTCTCTCTCTCTCTCTCTCTCTCTCTCTCTCTCTCTCTCTCTCTCTTCTCTCTTCAACAGGACTTATGTTTGAAATACCGCATCAAAAATCATCTCAATAATTCACGTCTACGTCATGACAAAAGAGTGAACATTATACATAACATGTACTCGCCGACGACAGAATATAGATGCCTATACACTGCAGAAAACTAAATAGGTTTAAAAAACAACAACAACAGCAACAACACTTAACATGGGATGCAGCTGAAACATGAATGTAGCATGAATAATATAGCATGTAAGCATCCTGAGGAAAGCCACGAGACCAGTTTCTTTATGGTTAGCATTATGAGAGTAATATCCATCGGGATTATTTTTGTTTGTTTCTTTCTTTCCTTTTTTTCTGGTTGTTCCTCGACTAGAGCTCCGAGTGAGGTTCACCGATGGTAAAAAAAAGTATGTTCTTTCGAGCCAGAAGGCCCATAGAGCCGGAGCTTATCCCGGTTTCTGTAGCGTTAAGCGAACTGATGGTTTTTCACCACCCCTGTGACAGGACGCTAGTCTGTCGCCAGATACTTCCCCAGCAGAGCTGGTACCCACTTGTACACCTGGGTGGAGTGAGGAAAATAGGAGTAAAGTCTTTCCCAAGGACACAACACCGAGCCGAGCGGGGATTGAACCCGCGACCTATGGATCACGAGTTGACCGCCTAAACCACTCGACCACGGTGCCTCCCCTCACCGATGGTGAAATTGGTTTTATTGCCGACCACGAAGGTAGCTGCATTCCGACTTCAGGTACGTACGTATGCTGGGTATTATGTTCGTGTTTCCGTCACCCACAGAACGCTGACATGATGAATTACGGGGGATCTTAAACGCGCATGTTTGATCTTCTGCATAGCGTACATACAAGAAGGGAATTAAAGCACTGGCAGGTCTGCACATGAAGTTGACCCTGGGAGATTGTAAAGTAAACATTCCCACCCTTTAGCTTTTAGTCACAGAGCAGGCCAGGTCAGGGAGATGCCGAGAGAGAGACGCCAACATTGTCCAACACGACGTCGCTCTTCTTCTTCTTCTACAGTTTCATGGTGCTCTAGGTTTCCTATCGATAGATAATAAATAAAGCGCTCTACAAGTTTCTATGTACATACATCACTGTCTACCACTGCTGACAGTCGTCATCTCCACCCCTAATCCACCCTCACCCCCTGTCCGCTCAGACTATTTGTCGTAACGAAGGCAGATGATGTTCTCGTTGTAGTCACACGTCATGGTTTCCGTGTTGTACAGCAGCTCTGAGGGACACGTCAGCACGACTGGCGCACCACGTGAGCAGTACACGAACTTCCGGCACGAGGACGGATGCGCAAAGAGACCGTCACTTCCGGGACATAATGAGTTGGAGATGTAATCTGGAAATACACATATAATAATAATAATAATATACGCACACGCGCACGCACGCACGCACGCATTCACGCGCGCGCACGCGCACACACACACACACACACACACACACACACACAACACATCACTTCAAGTGAAAAAGACTTTAAAGTAACAAACGAACACACATACCTTCACGGGATGATTGAAGTGTTTTTGACTTGGCCTCATGCGTACACACACACACACACACACACACACACACACACACACACACACACACACACACACAACTACACACACACACACACACACACACACCACAACATACACACACACACTACACACACACACACACACACACACACACACACACACACACAACTACACACACACACACACAACTACACACACACACTCAACCACACAACACACACACAACCATAACACACACACACACACACACACACACACACACACACACACACACACACGCACGCACGCACACACATTCTCTAAGAACATGGTATCATACATTCAATTCTTTTCTCTCTTTCTGCTATAGATTGCTGTCGTTGTTGTTTGTTTGGGTTGTTTTTGCTTTTTTTTTGTTTGGGGGGGGGTGTTTGTTTGTTGTTTTTTTGGGGGGATTGTTTGTTTTTGTCTTCTTTTTTTTTTGGGGGGGGGGGTGTTTTGTTTTGTTTTTCTGACAAAACGAAGTTTGGCCAACTACACCACCATCTCTTACATTTCCGAACATTCTTCCATCTAAACCGAGTTGTTGCTGCCTGTTGTACAGAAACGGTCAATGAAGGATCAGTGTGTCCCCTCAGGGAAGACTTCAGCCGAACAAACACACCAGCACTGCGGCACTGGAGGAGCACTTAGCCTGGGAGGACCCGGGGGGGGGGGGGGGGGGGGGGGGGCGGCAGAGGGGACAGAAGGAGCAGAGAAACAGAGAAACAGAGTGCAGCTGTCGCGTGATCGAAATCGTAATTGTATGATCGTCTAGTTTGCTCTGTCCTGTCTCTCTGTGTCTCTCTCTTTGTGTGTGTGTGTGTGTGTGTGTGTGTGTGTGTGTGTGTGTGTGTGTGTGTGTGTGTGTGTTCTGTGTCTGTCTGTCTGTCTGTCTCTTTGTCTGTCTGTCTGTCTGTCTGTCTGTCTCTCTCTCTCTCTCTCTCTCTCTCCTCTCTCTCTCTCTCTCTCTCTCTCTCTCTCTCTCTCTCTCTGGAACTCGATGTAAAAAAAAATAAATAAATAAAAAGCACACGAGTGCTTAGTCATTATCGCACGCGCGCGTGCGCGCACACGCAGAGAAAGATGACACAGACAGACAGGTAGAGCTTGGTGCAGTACTATGATAATGTGTCAGTCATCATTCACTACTAAGGTTTGAACCCAGCACTCACGGGGGGAAGGCTCCGACATGTGTTCTCTGCTGTGCTCCCTCTCTGGCTTAGGCCCTTGCTCTGCACAGCCAAGTACAGCTTTAACACACACACACACACACACCCCAACACACACACAGACACACATATATAACACACAGACACACAACACACACACGCACACACACACAAACAACCCAACACACACACACACACAACATATACACACAACACAAACATACATCCCTACTCACACATACACACACACATACACACACACTCAAACACAACACACACACCCTACTCACACACACACACACACATACCCACACACACCTCCACTCAACACACACACACGCACCACCACACACACACAACCTACCCCCCTACTCACACATACATACACACACCACAAACCTACCCCCTACTCACACACACACACAACACACACACACACACACACACACACACGCAAACCAACACAACACAAACACAAACACACCACCACCACCCACCCACACACCCACACACACACACACACACACACATACACGCACATACACACACAACACCCTACTCACACATACACACACTTGCCCTACTCACTCCACCACACACCACACACACACACACACACACACACACACACACACACACACAACACACCCAACCTAACACAACACAACATAACACAACACAACAAACACACACACCACCACAACCACCCACCCACACACAAACACCCCCGCCTACTCACAACACACACACACACACACACACACCACACACACACACACACACACACACACACACATCCTACACACACACACACTCACAAACACACACACAGCTACCGCCCACCGCCCACCC
>CM054157.1:33414332-33454332 GCA_028751875.1 Rapana venosa | reverse complement strand
CCAACCACCAACCAATCACCACCACTAAATAAAGTGTATCTCAGCCTCCTCACCTGACATTTCCCAATCATTCACAGGTATTGGTCTGAAGGACTGGTACTCCTCATCACTCCCCTGCTTCCCCAACACGCTCACATCCCCTGCTTTCCACTCTTCTCTTTCTTCTTCTTCTTCTCGTTCTCTCCCTTCGCGCACACCCGCGCTGACGTCATCATAGCCCCTCCTCGTGACGTCAGGAGAGGTGAAGTATGACGTGCCTGCATGTCCTTCATCTTGCTGATGATGATGATGGCGGTGGTGACACGGAGTGCTTGAAGAAGAGTCGTCATGCCGGTGGTTTTGGGACGTGGGTTTGCGAGACTGAATGCAAATTATTGATGAATTCATACATTACATCGAAAACAGTGAATGGATATATCTTAAGGAATGACGTGAGAGAGAGAGAGAGAGAGAGAGAGAGATGAGAGAGGAGAAGAGAGAGAGAGAGAGAGAGAGTGTGTGTGTGGTGTGTGTGTGTGTGTGTGTGTGTGTGTGTGTGTGTGTGTGTGTGTGTGTGTGTGTTTCTTTCTTTAATTTAACGTCTGTTCACTTAAGGTGATATTAGACCAAGATAAATGTTACAATATATAGAGAACGCGCGCGCGCGCGCGCGCGTGCGTGCGTGCGTGCGTGTGTGTGTGTGTGTGAGTGTGTGTTTACCTATTAGTGTCTGTGCATGAGATTAAAAAAAAATACAAAGAAATTATGGAAGGAACGGGGATGAGGGGGGGGGGGGGGGTCATTGAACAGCTTAAACTGCAGCAAGAACAATTAAAAAAGTTTGCCAACAGGGCTTCTAACTAAACAACTAACTATATCCAACATAACCACATTATCGGCCAATCATTGTTCAAATGACATATTTGAAATCTTAGCTACAACTGTACCAGAAAAATATGGTCGAAGTAGTTCACAATGAAGAATGACATGCTTAGGTGATAAGTCAGGGTGTGTGTGTGTGTGTGTGTTTGGATGGGGGGGTGGGGGGTAGGCAGATGGGGAAGTGTGGGGGAGGGGGGGAGGGACGGGTAGCATTAGTGATTAGAGCGATGAGCTCGCAGTCTGACGGCACGGGTTCGAGCCACCACCCTTTCAAGAACCAACCAACCAACTAACCAACCAACTTGCAAATCAACCAACAAAAAGAAAACAACCAACCAACCAACCAGCCAACTAGCCAACCCATCAACAAACCCACCAATCAACCAACCCACCAACCAGCCAACCTCCATTTAATCAATGGATGCCTTGATGGGAAAAAAACAAAAACAAAAAGTAAATGTATTGCTAATTCAATGTACCATCTACAAATAAAAGCTTCATTTTGACTTTGACCCCTCAGCCCACCGACCCACCAAAACACACAAGCAATCCATTTTTCCTTTGTTAACAACAGACCTCTCGTGACGTCAATGAACCCCGTGAAGACGTCATTTCCTGACAGTCCGGCACAAACTGCGGGCGTGCGCAAAACCCACGCTGGGTGCTGAAGACTGTCCCCGCCCTGCACTCCTGCCGCACGGGCCTGCCGGAAAAGCAGCGATAAAACACCCGGCAGTCTTCGGGGTCTCGGTAAAGTCCGTGAGACTTCGGGCACCGGAAACTAGTCCTGTCGTCTGCAAACATAACGTGCGTTTAAAAAAATGGAGAGAGAAAAAGGACATGATCATTTTCTGAATGTCTCTGTCTCTGAAATAATAAAGTGTTTGAATTGAATTAAATTGAATGTTTGGGGATAGGAAACTATCATATTCATTCAATTATTGCGTAGTTGATAAAGTATGAACAAAGTAAATCAAAACTCGTACAATCTTCCCCCCTTAACTCCCTTGGGAGTCGTTGGGCCACTGCACTGAATGTTTCAGGCTCTGTGTCTCTTAGGTAAGTTGAACCTGGCGGAGCCCATCCTTCTCCAGGTACAGGATGCATGCTAGGGATGTATGTGTTCCAGTAACTCACCGAACACTGACATGAAATATGGGATTTTTTATGTGTAATCTTGATCTTCTGCATGCATATGTACATGATTTTATTTATTTATTTATTTATTCTATTATTCTTTTATATCGAGGATAATGGAATAAGCACTTATGTGCTTGTTTACATCCAGTCCCCGTGTGTATGCGGATTTGTAAATTCTGTCATCTGTTCCCACCGGCATACAATGGCCTACTCTTACGAAAAGCGGAACAGGATTTAACGTGTGCGCAAGATGTTCTGCGTGCGTTTGCACACGGGACCTCGGTTTATAGTCTCATCCGAAGGACTATGGGGGAGGGTGGAGTCTGCACTGATGTTAACTCCAGAGGAAAATATCCCCTTGAACGGGAATCGAACCCGGGTCGTCAGAATGCGAACGCAATGTTTTGACCACTGGCAAGCCTCCACCTTCAGTTGATAGGGATCTCCGAAGTCGGAATGTGGCTAGCTAAATGTTGGGGGGTGGGGGGGGGGGGGGGACGCAAAAATCTCACCTTTGGTGAACCTCGGAGCTCTATCCGAGGAAGGAGGGGGGGGGGGGGGAAAGTTGATAGGGAGATTGCCGAATGTTTAACTCTTAATCCACCACACGCCGCTACTGTGCTTCAAACCAACAACTTCGTGGACGCACGGGCTGGAAGCCAAACGCAGTTATCCTCTCTGCCACAGTGTCCATCTTCTTCGACGAACGCTCAGACAGCAACTATTGTTGTCTTGTCATATGAGCGAAAATGAATTGCGCTGCCGTTAAGCGCCTGACAAGTCAGGCCCAGCGCATCCGACTTCAGCAAGGGAGAGAATTGTTATCTTTGAAGTCTTTCTGGGGAAAAGGCAGGAGAATGTACGAAGAAGGCAGAAAATAGACAAGACGGGGGTAACAGGAAGAAAAAGGGACAAGGCAAAAACGAAGAGAGGGATAGAAAAGAGGGAATTCCGAACACAGAATTTCCAGAAGATGGGGATGCTATTTATATTGACAGGTCCCTGGCATCCCCGCCTGGGTGGGGTGAGGGGGGTGCAGAAAAACAGCTTACCAGCACTTTGGCGACCGCTGCTCCTCAAGGAGAAATCATTCATCCTCCCTGCCTTCTTCTTCAGCCTCTTCCCGTCTGCTGTCCAGCAGTCTGTCACCTGCATAGAAAACAAACGTCGTCAGGAAACTTCTTGGTGTACAGTCTTCATGCCTTGTTCTTACCTGTGGGCAGAAAAAGTTTCGTCTTTTTTCCCATGAATCTCATCCTGCCATATGATGCATATTGTGTACACGTCTCCCACATAACTTGCCCTATGAATCCATTTTCTTTCCATGGGGAATGATAATGTTGATAATAATGAAGAATATTCAGAATTTCTAATCTCATGAAAACGAAAAGCTCTAGGCGTTTACCTGAACAGAATTTGTTCAACAACAACAAAAAAACAAATCTGTCATTTTACCGTGGTATAGGGTATGCACAGGCTAAAGCCGCCCATTTGTGCATATAACAGTGTTTGTTTGCACTGCAACACTTTTCCACCAGCGTGCACATGCAAGTATGTACGCACACACATGCCGTGCACCTACTCAAACAGACTTCCACACACAAGAGTTTGCTTGCACATGCGCATACACACACACACACACACACACGGGAGAGAAAGAGAAAGGGGGGGCATAGAGACAGAGACCAGACCAGAAACACAGAGGGGAGGAAGATAGGGGGCAGGAAAAATTGGAAGTAAAGTGTCAAGAAAAACATGGCGGAGACACAGACAGCTAGCCAGCAAACAGCGGTGAACAAACTGCCTGCAGGGTCGGTGTGATGAGCGGCAGTCACAGTTGTCCCACTGTCGTTGCCCGTCCTGCATACCGTCGTCCGACGCCTTGGAAAGAAAGAATCTGACGACCAGCCGCCATGGCGCAGTGGTTAGCACCCTGAGTTACACGCTGGGAGGCTGTGGGGTTGAATCCCATAGTCGTAGGAATTTTTAGGAATCTGGCTGGCTCCTACCCAGAGTTAAGTTTGCTACGGGCTCGCTGGAAAGACTGCGACCACACATTCGAGCTTCATCCACTTTAAGGATGCGATTTTGAGGGTGTTGCTTAAATTACCTTACCAACACTGCAAGTGTCCATTGCAGGCCTAGTTGACATCGGAAAAATTACATTGTGATAGTAAGAGTACATCCCTGTCATGAAGTCTTGAAGTACATGCAATTTCATAGCAGCAAAATGACAATATTATTATCATCCTCACTACTATCATTAGTTATCAGGCAATAAAAGAAAACTATCTCTGATTCGGTGGCCCTAGTTTCTTCTGTGTGTGTGTGGTGTGTGTGTGTGTGTGTGTGTTTGTGTGTGTGTGTGTGTTTGTGTGTGTGCGTGCGTGCGTGCGTGCGTGCGTGCGTGCGTGCGTGCGTGCGTGTGTGTGTGTGGAGAGAGAGAAAAAGAGAGAGAGAGAGAGAGAGAGTAACAGAGAGACAGAGAGAGAGAGATGTAGGTTTAAGTTTATTTCAAACGAAGTATATTTCAAACTGACCACCAAAAAACGCCCTGAAAGGATAACACACCACAATTTTTTGGTCACAACTGAACACTGCCTGGCCTACCTGTGAAGCCATCAAGCACTTGTGGAGCAGGCTGTGGTACAGAGTCCCTGTGGGGCAGTCACTGCGGTAAGCCAGCCCCGCCATACATCTGTAGTACACTGCGCAGTTCATCGGGTCCCGGAAATGACCTGTTGGAAAGGGGCACCGGAAGTCCGTGCCCGTGGCTGCGCAAAGAACACGAATAGGTAAGGATCATTTTACATGATCTCTCCTTTTTTTTGTCATAATTGTCGTCGTTCTTTTATACATACATACATACATACATACATACATATATATATATATATATATATATATATATATATATATATATATATATATATATATGTGTGTGTGTGTGTGTGTATATATATATATACATAATATATATATATATATATATATATATATAGGGGGGCTGTTTTCCATCAGTTGTTCCTGTAGCCTAGTTATTGTTGTTGCCCCCACCCCATCCCCCCCCCCCCACCCCTCTTCCCCCAGCTGTTTTGTTGTCAGTTTCCCTGGTTATTAATGCTGCTGCTGCTGCTGCTGCTGCTGCTAGTTCTACCTGGTCGTAGCAGTGTATGCGCACACAGACACACACACACACACACACACACACCACACACACACAAAGTCTTTGACCACTCCTCCTCTCCACTATGTTGTCGTTTGATTTCACAAGTAGTGAAGAAAAGTCAAATAAAATTGAACACCCACATTCTGATGAGAACGAGGCAGGCATGCATGCAGGCAGGCAGGCAGGCCGGCAGAAGAAAATTATTTATATATTTATTTTATTCTTTTATTTGGAGGATAATGGAATAAGCATTCATGTGCTTTTCTCATCCAGTCCCCGTGTGTATGCAGTTTTGTACATTTTGTCATCCGCTCCCACCGGCACACAATGGCCTACTCTTCCGAAAAGCTGAACGGGTGTTAACGTGTGCGCAAGTTCTGCGTGCGTTCGCACATGGGACCTCGGTTTATAGTCTTATCCAAGGAATTCGGATATTTATATTTACACGAGAGAGAGAGAGAGAGAGAGAGAGAGAGAGAGAGAGAGAGAGGAGAGAGAGAGAGAGAGAGAGAGAGAGAGAGAGAGAGAGAGAGATTACAAAAGAAACCCACCTTAACTGTAAAATAATAATAATTATACAAACGAAATGTTCTCACCTGCAACTCTGTACGTATCAGCTTTCACTTGCTGTGAATCTTCGGGTGAATCAGTCGACGCCGTCGTTGCAGACTCGACAGTTGGAATCTTTGCAGAAGGAACCGTGTGTGCGTCCTCACTCGTCGTTCCCGTCTTCTTCGTCTTCGGCGTTGATGCAGACGACAGGGCTGAGGAGAAATACCAGACGGAGGCTGGAGAGGAGGAGCTGAAAGGTAACGTGGATTTTGTCGCTGGTTGTGGGGTTGGGGCTGTCTCACTTGTGGGGGTAGTTTCTGTAGAAGTCTTCTTCTCTTCGTTGCCCCCCTCCTGTGATGGTTTTTCCCAAGGCCAAAGAACGGTCATTTGGACAGAACGAGACTTCCCTGACTTCGGCTGCGAATTGACATCGTTTTGACTGTGCTGCGGGCTAGGCTGGTTCGTTGGGAAGATAGTGGGATGGTTTGTTGTGAAGATAGTAGGCTGGTTTGTTGTGAAGATAGTAGGCTGGTTTGTTGTGAAGATAGTAGGCTGGTTCTTTTGGAAGATAGTAGGCGGGTTCTTTTGGAAGATAGTGGGCTGGTTCGTTTTGAAGATACTAGGCTGGTTCGTTGTAAAGATAGCAGGCTGGTTCGTTGTGAAGACAGTAGGTTGGTTTGTTCTAGGCTGCTTCGTTGGGTAGATACTCTCAACCTCTCTGCTGTACCTTGAACCTGTAGTCATTTTGAATTCTGTTTCAAAAGGTTGTTTCGCCTTAAAACCAGAAGAAATTATTGTTGCTTTTTGGAGGCTGTTCCTTTCAGCTTCAAGTAGTTCTTCGATGCGTTGGTCGGTGTGTAAGGGTTGAAGCTCGGCTGGGTCGCTCGCTGTTGCGGGAAGATGTTCATCCTCTTCGTCCATTTCTCGGAGACTGGTTTGAGGGCTCCTTATAAGGAAAGACGATGGCGTCGTTCGTGTGGAACTTTTGCTGGAGACAAGTTTTCTGGGAACTGAGGACACCCACTGTAAGATCTGGTCACCCACAGCCTCCATGTTCTCCACCGCTGGTTGGTTGTCGTCTGGAGCTGTTTCTGCGCTGGTCTTGTCTGGAGCGTCGTTTGCTGTGGTGGCAGCAGAGTCTTTGAGAAGGCCGTGGTCCGACGACGACGACGACAGACGCGTGTCTGAAGGCTCCTCCAAAGTGGCGCCGCACCCGGTGTCGAGCTGCACGGGCCAGGAGCAGACGCCCTGCTCCTGATTGAAGGCCGTGCCCTGCCCGCACTGCTGCCTGAAGGCCTGGCCGCCGGCACACTGGAAGAACACCCGGCAGTCCTCGGGGTGCGCGTAGAACCCAGCCAGCTCGTCCGGGCACAGGAAGTCGTCCGAAAGCCCATTTCCGTTTCCGTTTCCGGCAGCAGCAGGGGCGTTGTGGGGGTGGCGGCTGTAGGGCACGCTGCCCACCTGCCCGCACCCTCCCCTGCTCCGGGGCCAGCTGCAGACCCGCTTGTGCCTGTGGAAGGAGGTGCCTGGCTGGCAGCTGTGCCGGGAGGCTCTGCCTGCCCACAGAGAAGCAGTGAAGGCTACACACCGGTATTCATTTGGGGGTCACGTAGTATCTTCTATAGAGTGCCAGTGGGAAAAAATGTTGGTGATTTTCACAGATTTTTTTAAAGCATGAAAAAATGGACTGTGCACTTGTTTTTTTTTGGATTGAGGACATAGAGCAATACCAGGTGGTCACAAGAAAGTTGGAAATAACCATCAAATGAGGTTTGCCTGTATTCCTACAGCGTTGACCCCGCGCATGCATATTGCGGTAAGGAAGCTAGCAGACGACAAAGGACTGAGGGGGTGCAGTGTTTGCTGAAAAATTAAAAAATTTCAAACCTACCAAATTTGTTCAAAATCACATGAGTTTTGAGTCAGAGGCTAGTCTTTCACAAAAAGTGGTTTTTATGTCTGTGGATGCCTTAGTACGTGCGGTATGAATATAAGAGTTACATAGACAAACAGAAGGAAAAGAGTGATTTTTTAATACCGGTGTGCAGCCGAAACGCTGTGGTACGTACAGCTCTTCTGGAGAGCGCCGTCCACTTTCTTGGATAGTTTCCACAGTGGGGTAAGGAAAAATGGGTCTAAAGCGTGTAGGAAGCAAAGAGGTTGTTGTGGTGTGTGTGTGTGTGTGTGTGTGTGTGTGTGTGTGTGTGTGTGTGTGTGTGTGAGTGTGTGTGTGTGTGTGTGTGTGTGTGTGTGTGTGTGTAAGTGTGTTTGCGTGCGTGCGTGCGTGTGTGTACCATACGTTTTAATGGCTATAGCATCCAGGATTTTTGTATATCCAGTGAGACTGATTTGGGTTGGGGGGTTTTTAAATGACGGTTTGTAACAATGGTGTGATGCTTTTCTTCAAATCTTTTCTTATATTTTCCGAAATATATTTTGAAAAGGAAGTACTTTACATACTACTGCGTTGTATTCTGTGTTTGCTGTGCTTTGTTGTGCTGTGTTTTGGTGCTTTTTGTTGATATTTTTTGCTGTGCTGTGCTGTTATGAGCTGTGTTGCGTTGTGCAGTGCTGTGCAGTGCTGTGCTGTGTTGTGTTGTGCAGTGCTGTGCAGTGCTGTGTTGTGTTGTGGTGTGTTGTGCTGTGCTGTGCTGTGCTGTGAAATAGTGTACTGCGCTGTGCTGTCTACTCATGAGTTAAGGAACAAGTCAAACCCTTTAAAACCTACCATACACCCAAGTTCATGCATTTACACTCACAGTAAGTCTTGGGCATGATGAATGAAACAAGAGCGCATATTCTGGCTGACTTCAAGGAAGTTAAAGCTGGGGAACGGGCAACTGCCTTAACAAAGCTCACTGCCTCACCATGAGAGCAAAGGTAGAAGGAGGAACAGTCGTCAGGGTCAGCGTGGAACCCGTCATCAGGACACTGGAACACTGGAATGGTTCCACCCTCCAAATCCACAGAGCTTCTAGAATGGACGTCTTCAGACCCAGTGCTGTTGTCTGCCTCTGGCTTGTCTGCCGGTTCTGCTTCTGGATTGCTGGCATTGTCTGCAAGAAGTTATCAGTTCTTTTTACCTTGACTGAATGAATGAATGAGTGAATGTTTGAATTATAGAGCGCAGGTAAAAGTGTCCACACACACAGAGGCGTGGAGGTAGAGATGGTGGAGGAAGGGAATGTCATAGGTGGTGAGGGGGGGATGGAATGAGGGAGATTGCAGGAATCGGAAAATATGTGAGGTGCACAGTGATTTTAGAACACTCCCCGCAGTCGGATGCGGCTACATTCATAGTGGGCAAAAACGCTCGCATACGCAAAATCTTAACTGTTGGTGAACCTCGAAGCTCTAACCAAGGAAAAAAGAGAATCATAACACACGCACGCGCACGCACGCGCACCCACCCGCACGCATCTTCAAGAAAGTGTAGTTCTTATTTTTGTATTTGTAAGCAAAGTTTGTATACTTGCCCTGTGTTGGCAAACAGCTTTTTTAAAAACTACATTTGCAAATGTAGTATTTACTCTTATCTGCAAGTGAAGACTCATTTTTTCTCTTGCTAGAAAGGCCATGATTGCTGCTTTCTCACTGTGTGCATCAAACAAAAATGGTATGGTATGATACGGTATGGTACCGTATGGTATGGTACGATGTGGTGTGATGTGGTGTGATATGGTGTGGTGTGGTGTGGGGTGGTGTCGTGTGGTGTGGTGTGGTATCGTGTGGAGTGGTGTCGTGTGGAGTGGTATCGTGTGGTATGGTATGGTTTCAAATAAATTTCAAGTGTAGTAATTTCAAATATTATTCAAATTAATGCAAGGCATTCCTTTAAAGAAATTTGCAACATATATAGACAGGAATGATGTTTCCACATTCCAGGATTCTCAGTTCTCACTATGTTTTCAAGCTGTCTGAAAACTTTTAAAGATGGATTTTGCAGACTATCTCTTAAAAAATAAAACAGATGTAAACAGGGGGAGGGGCAGCCTGATTTAACGCATTGCGCTCATAATCTGCTGGTTCAAGGGAATTTTTTCCCCAGGGAGCTAACCTCAGTGTCGACTCTACTCCCAAGTCCTTCGGATGAGACTATAAAGCGAACGCACGCAGAACATCTTGCGCAACACGTTAAAACCTTGTCCGATTTTCGGAAAAGTAGGTCACTGCGTGCCAGTGGAAACAGATGACAAAATTTTAAAAACCCCAAACACACGTTGACTGGATGTAAAAAGTCACATGAGAGCTTATTCCACTATCCTTGAAATAAAAGAATGAAATAGATAAACCTACCTGATTCGTGAGCCTGTCCTGTCGATCTTCTGCTTCTAGGACCCAAACTGACGTCATGGACATCAACCTTGATGACGTTTCGAGCCTGTCTTCTTGAAGTGGAAAGAACATTTCGTTTATCCCGGGAAACTTGAATGACGTCATTGGCCTCGTCATCACTGTCTTGATGGCGGTGGTGGGCTGCAGAAGGGGATCGCCAACTAGCGCAGTCATCCGTACTCTGACTTCGGGAGCATATGCGCTTCTTCGGATCAAACCATTCACCTAATGGACACACCATGGCCGAAGCTTTGCCGTGGACACACCAGAAGAAGCGAGAGCAGTTGGTCCGATGAGGGAAGAAGCCAGACTCCTCAGGACAAAGAAAGATATCTTCTGACGCCTTTTTTCCACCATACATGTCTGGGTCACTGAACAGACCCACCTCATCTTTCGACGACGTCTTTTCCATATACTTTTCTTGGTCTGATGAGTTTTCAGTGTCATGATAGCGGAAGGATTTGGGGGTCGTTTTATTGTAGGATTGTGTCAGCAGTCGTTTCTGTGCATGTCTTGGTACAGAACCTGACCTGGGAACAGGCTTTGTTGTAGCGTCTTTGTTTCCCGAAGATACAACATCTTCTCTGGAAGTTGCAGAAGAAGGTTCGGGCGAAAGTCCTGATCCATCTCGGTTGGAGTGTGTACGCTTTTCGTACTTTCTGTCAGCAAACTTGTCTGGTTCCAGACTCGCTGTTGCTGCTGTGTCTGCGTTTGTACTCATCCTTGGGGAGAGGTTCCCAGACGCCCCTGTGACAGTTTCTTCCGGTCTGAAGATGGGCGGAATGCCTGGTCCTGAAGGAACGGTCTCTGATCGGTCAGGGGAAGACGTTGTGGAGGCCTTGAAGATGAAGGTCAAGGCTGAACTGTCGGAACTAAAGGTTATAGCTTTGGACTCGTCGGAAAGGGGTTCGTGGGCTGTTTCTCCACTGTGTTCAATCTGCAACAATTCAACCATCTATTTTTTTTTAAATTTAAAGTAGATTTTCCCGAAATAGACAAAATATGGAATAGATCTTGTTTGAAGTGAATGATTGTAATGCTATCTTATCAGCTAAATTCTCTTCTTCTTTAACACAAATGGGGAGCTTTGGGGGGGGCAGGGGGGGTCACTGTGTCACCGTACTAAAATAGCCATGCATAACAATTATTGTCTCAGGAAAGTTGACCCTGGCGGACGGAACCCATCATTCCCCAGGTTGCTATTCCTCCGTGGGGATGCTGGGGGCCTGTCAGTATAAACAGCATCCCCCCTTCTGGAATTTCTGTGCTAGGAATTCCCTCTTTCTATCCCTATCTTTGTTTCTGCCTTGTTCCTATTCTTCCTGTAACCCCCTTCTTGTTTATTGTCTGCCTTCTTGGTCAATCTTCTGCTGATGATTTTTTGTTATTCCAGAAAGACTTAAAAGATAACAATTCTTTTCAATACCGAAGTCTGAAACGCTTGGTCAGACTTGTCGGGCGCTTAAAGGCAGTGGAATGCATTTTCGTTCATATGACACACAACAATAGTTGCTGACTGAGCGTTCGACGACGACGACGACGACGACGACGACGACGACGTAGAAGAAGAAGAAGAAGAAGAAGAAGAAGAAGAAGAAGAAGAAGAAGAAGAAGAAGAAGAAGAAGAAAAAGAAGAAGAAGAAGAAAAAGAAGAAGAAGAAGAAGAAGAAGAAGACCAGGTTGTAGCCTACATACAGGGTTTGATTGTGTCATCCACACCACCGGCCATAGCCGTAGACATAGGCTCTTGACAAAAGCCGTAGATATAGCTTCTTGACAAAAGAGGGGTGAGTGTTCAACGTTTGTGCAACAGTAATACATGTATGCGTTCACACATCTAGCTTTGGCTTACAGTCTCATAGGAAGGATATACGTGGGGATGAACAGAAACCAGTGGTCGACTCCTGGGGGGTAATTCCCTCAAACGAGAAACTTTGCAGCGGTTCCTTCGCATGTGTGTAGGTGAGTATGTGTGTGTGAGTGCGTGCGTGAATGAGTGCGTGCGTGAATTAGTGTGTGAGTATGTCTACCCTAAGTATATGCTGCTGCATATCATAAACAGAGGGATTAAGCAACCAGCCACCAAGAATCATAAAATCACACACCCACACCCCCACCCCAGATCCCAGCCACAACAAAGAGTCCCACCCACCTGTACACACATTCCCTTGGGCGGTGAAAACACACCCGACGCACACACGTTGAGGACAGGCCGTCCTCCGACACAGCGGAAGAATCGAGTGTGGTTCTCCGGGTGAGGAAAGACACCCTGCTCCCTTGGACAGACGAAGGCATGCTGGGCTTGAGCCGCCTGGTACAGCTGACCTGAAAGGTCGTTCACACCATGTCATTGTGTGAACTGTCTTAAGGCACATGATTCCCCTCCCCCTGAGGATGCCAGGGCAGGCCTGTCAGTATAAATAGCATTCCCACCTTCTGGAAATTCTGTGCTAGGAATTCCCTCTTTTATCATCCTTCTCTTTGTTTCTGCCTTGTTCCTGTTCTTATGGTCACCTCCTTCTCGTTCTGCCTTTTTTCTTGGCCAATTCTCCAGCCTTTTTTCTAGAAAGACTTGAAAGATAATATTTCTCTCCCATGCCGAAGTCGGATGCGCTGGACCTGACTTGTCAGGCGCTTAACGGCAGCGTAACGCATTTTCGCTCATATGACAGACAACAATAGTTGCTGTCTGAGCGTTCGACGAAGAAGAAGAACGCAAATAAGAGTAGGCTATATTGAATGTAAGGTAATGCTGAAGGCATCGGCAATTCTGATGGAGGATAGTTCTGTTGTTTCTAATGCAAATACGGTTAGACTATAAATATATTGAAGGCAGTATTTTGTACTTATTTTGGGGGGAAACAGCATTCGAATATAAGTGGTCCAGTGACTCAGCGGTCCAGAAAGAAAGCACCAACCCAAGAAGTGGGAGACTCAGGGTTCAAATGAGTTCCAAATTGAATGTTCATCTTTCCCTGTTGACTAGACAAGGACTGGTGGTCAGAGTGGCAGATCTGCATTTGAAGTTGACCTGAGAGATCGTTAAAAAAAAAATCCCCACCTTTAACTTACCAGACGTCGCCGAGATTCGAATTCATGACTTCATGGACCGATGGGATTGAAGTCTACCGGTCTTAACCACTCGGCTATAGCGTCCGTCATATCTACATTCCATTTTATATTGTAAACGGCAACTAGGAAATGGAGGATACAGTGCTAAAGTGTTTCCTGAACTCTCTTTTCCTTGTTATTTCCATACCTTTCTTTCTACAGAGGCGGAAGAGCTGAGTGGTTACAGCGTGCTACTCCTGATCTGGGGACGGGATAGCTCAGTGGTCAGAGCACTCCCTTTCCCCAAGCTAAGGTTAAGCAGCATTGAGCGCGGTTACCAAGTGGATGGGTGACTGTTTGCGTGCCTTAGCTTCACTACAGTGCCCCAGTTCACCCAGCTGTAAATGGGCACCTGACCTCCTTAGGGTCGGGGAAGGTAAAGCAGAGAAGAATGAGCCGGCTAGGGCCGGTGATATGGATGACAGAAGCATACTCAGCATGCACCTGGCTACCTGGGGAGACACGAGCTTAGCCAGTTCGACTTACTCACGATACTCTACCTGAAAATTTCAGTGCAGTGCAGTGCATCAACAACTTCTCGCAGCGTTAAAAAGGTAAAGGTGTTCTCATAACCTAAGTGGTCGTAGGGGAGCCAGGTGTCACAGATCTCAGCTTCTCCAGGGGCCAGCACACTGAGCGTGGCACCCATCTCCTCTCCCTCGCTGCTTTACCTTTCCTGGCCCATAAAGTGGACAGGTGCACATTTACAGCTGCGCGAACTGGGGGACTGTACTGAAGCCAAAGCCGGCAAACGGTCACCCATTCACTTGGTAACCACCCTCAATGCTGCTTAACCTTAGCTTGGGGAAAGCGAGTGCTCTGACCACTGAGCTATCGCGGCCTGTACAGCTAGAATGCCACCAAATCCCCTTTCTAGGATTGAGCAAATGTGGTGCATCCTATAAGGGGTATTATGCACACAGTGATCGATTTTTATTTTCTCAACAGAATGCTGCTCAATCTAAAAATCAAAGGATTAACCCCGTTGTAAGATTCTGAACCTGAGGATAATTTGCATCCAAGAATAGCCTACAGTTTACTTAAAAGAAAGAAAGTTTGGCCTCCGAAATTGAAACTAAAGTGTGCATGTCCACATCCGTAATAACGCGTGTGTGGGTGTGGGCGTGCGCGGGCGCGCTTGTGCTTGCGTGCCCACTCGCGTGTGTAGGCTATGCGTGCGTCCGCGCGCGTGTGTGCGTGCGTACGTGCGCGCGCGTGCGCGTGAACACGCACGCGCTTTGAGAATATGTGCTTGTATGTTGTGTAAATAAGAGACGCAACAAAAATTCACAGAAAACCGTGACAGTATGAGTAGGACATACCTATCCAAAGACATGCTTCTGAAGTATCACAAGCACCACCACGTATCCTCCTCCCTCTCCCCCCCCCCCACCCCCCCCCCCACCCCCCGCCACACACACACACATATCCTCCTCCTCCTCCACACCACCCCTTCCCTTCATCCCACCCCTACCCCCCTCCAGCCAGCCAGTCATGAGCTGTCCCAAGGAAACTGAAGATCCCCAAACCAACACTCCCGGCTGATGGCCCCGACGACTCCCAAACACACCTCAGCTTTACCCAGCGTGTTTTGCGGGGCTGAGACAAACTACAGTTCCCTTTGCCTCCTGGACCAGAGTAGAGCGTTCGTCCCCTTCCCTCTTCAAACAAACAACATCTTCCAACATCTGCCTTCTCCAAACAGAAGGGAAAGTTCCTCCCTTAACCCCGGTCCTAAACATCTCCTCGGTGTTAAAAGAAAATTCGACAAGGGGCTGGAAGTTTTACCCTACCTATCTTGGTCAAGATGTTCTCACTTAACTTTCTTAGATATGGGTCTTACGTTATGGTTGTTTTCTTCAGGAAAAATTTTTTTTACCATGACTGGTTTTGTTCTGATTTTGTTTTTAAATAATTACTAAATCATTTATTGAGCGTCTTTTCATTATTGTGACTCCACTCACTCCGAAAGTCCTGCGGGTGAGACAATAAACCGACGTCCTATGCGCGAACGCACGCAGAACATCTCGCACACACACATTAAAACCTATTCCGCCTTTCGGAAGAGTAGGTCATTGAGTGCCAATGGGAACCGATGGCAACATTTGCAAAACATATAGATCTACACATAGGGGACTGGATGTACGAAGAAAACACTTTAAGCACATTGGTGCTTATTCTGTTATCTTCGATATACAAGAGTTTCAATAAATCAATAATATATAAATAACAATTGTGATTTTAAACGACCCTAACCCTTATCCCTAACACACACACACACACACACACACACACACACACACACACACACACACACACACACACACATGCCAGAATGATTGACAATACCATACCAAATGATGATTTTTAAATTATTTGCATTATCTCAACAAGAATACCGTCCCTTTTATACAAGATGTCCCTTACGTCACTGAATATACTACCGAAGTCCATGTTATTCTTCCGATGTTCGAAATGTTTTTTTTTTTGTTTTTTTTTTTTTTTTTGCTGCCTCATCTTCTGACGACCCCCGTCCTACTGTTCCCACTCCGCTCATTCCAATCTCCCCGCCACAACCACACCCAGATTTGTTATGTCTCATCCTCAGGGTCGGAAGTCCACAGGGAGCCCATCACTATCAGGCCGCCGTGGGGCCACCAGCCAGAGGGGCCCTGCACTGCTGCTGGGTCACTTTGGTGGTGTTCAGTGGTGCCTGTTCTGAGCTAACATACGCAGGACACCACCTACTAAGCCCCCTACTAACGACAGTATTAGCTCAGTCGCGGAGCCAGACTGAGTGAGTTGCCCACCCCAGGTGGCAACCACAACAACGTCCCTCCAACGACCGTCCCCCGCGAACCTCCAACCCCAAAGGCTTTGACACAAACTCACCACAGGCACAGAAGTGTATGGGCAAACCGAATATGAGGCCACCATGAGACCAGAGAATTTGGGACCACCGAATCAGAGGCAATTTTTTTTTTATAATGCATGATGATCAATGACAATGAGGATGACGTAATGATGCTGCTGTGGAATTGCATATGCTTTGAGACTACTTGACAGGGTTGTACTCTACGCTTACTATCATAATATATCCCGGCGTCAACCGGGCCTGAGAGATACAGACACCTGCAGTGTTGGTCAGGTAATTTGAGCAACACTCTCAAACTCGCATCCGTTAAGTGGATGAAGCTCGACTGTGTGGTCCCAGTCTTCCCACTGAGCCCACAGCACACTCACTCTGGGTAGGAGCCGGCCGGAGTCTGAAAAATCCCTATGACTCTTATGGGATTCGAACCCGCGACCTTCCAGTCCGTAACCCAAGGCGCTAACCACTGCGCCATGGCGGCTGGTCCGATGTTCGAAATGTAGTATGGGACATTAAAATACTCAAGTATGGGACATTAAAAACTAAGAGACAAAGAGATGACATTTACAAAAACTGCATACACACGGGGACTGAATGAAAAATAGCACATGAGTGCTTATTCCATTATCTTTGAAATATTTTTTTACAATAAAATATGAAGAGAAACTGAATTGGAACATGTACATAGACTCTTTGTAAACTTAGTTTCCTATGAATCGTCTCAGTCTATAGATCTACAACATTATAATCTGTTGCAGGAAAAATGTTCACCTCCAGAAAGAAAAGAATGAGGAAGGAGAAGAAGAAGCTTGAAGAAGAAAAAAAACACAAAAAGGAGGGAATACAAGAACAAGAGTAAGAGCACACTCAAATAGTGCTTTATCCAGATTTTAGTATGAGAATATATACTTACGATCATGTAAAAACAGTTTCTGTTTGAGAATATGTACCTATATTCAAAAAAAGTTGAAAATGAAACACGTTTTGTACAGCAACTACTGTGGTGCAGTGGTTAACATATTGCTTACTGTCTGGAAGAGTTCGGTGATAATGTCTAAACACGACACCAGTGTGCATGCACTTTTTATACACTGTCATCAGTTCTTCCTCGCACGAATGGCCTACTCTTCCTAAAAGCAGAATGGGTTTTAACGTGTGCGCAAGATGTTCTCTGTGTGTTTGCATACGGAACCACGGTATATTGTCTCACTAAAAGGACTTTCGGGAGAGAGATCGAGTCAGTACTAATGTTAAATTCAAAGAAACAAATATATATATTATATATAAATATATATTATTATATATAAATATATATATATATATAATATATATGAAGATTAAATCACGATTAATCTCTTGCAGGTTCCTGCATCAAGCATATTCATCCTCTGTTGGAAAGAGAATATATAACCCAAAAGAGAATATATAACCCAAAAAACCTTGAATTGGCGACTCGATGGTGGCTCGAACCCGGACAGCCAAATCGCAAGCGCAGCGCTCTAACCACTGGACTATCCTGCCCCCATATAGATAGAGAACAGAAAAATAAGCTATTTTGTCTATCAATCCCGCTCTGATGCAATATACTGTACACCTTCTACAAAGACTGCATTGGAAATACAGAAACTGGCAGACACAAAAAATCAATAAAGAAAATCGACTGGCCATGATTTGTCCCAAATGCCGACAGCAATAGAAAAATGGAAATGGTGGAACATCATCAAACATCAATATATTGACTGACGGATAAGCTGAAGATTAAATCACGATTAATCTCTTGCAGGTTCCTGCATCAAACATATTCATCCTCTGTTGGAAAGAGAATGCGAAGGGAGACTACTCCCATACAACAAAGACCGGGTATGGTTTCCTCCTGAAAAGCTATGGGTTTAGATCTATGCCTGCACAAGTGTACATAGACTGTACTGACCGACAGAAAAAGCGAAAAATTCCCGAGCAACGGCTTCATAATCTTCAATTAAAAGGAAAAAATTGCACTTTGACTTTTTAGTGCCTTCCATTCAATTAGTTATATCGCTACTTTTATTGTTATTGATCTGTTTAACTTGATGACAACGAGTTGAAGTTTTGTGATATAACTTCATGAGCAAGCTTGCTATCTCATTGTTCCCAACGCATAAAGCGTTGCAAGTTTCTCACAAGGGGGGAGGGGGGGGGGCTAAGATAAGCTATTATATGGCTTGATGTTCTTCCATTGCTGTGCTTTGTTGTTTTTGTTGTTTTGGGGGTGTTTGTTTGTTTTTACTTAAGTTATTGTCATCATGTAAAAGTTGTTTAAACCAATAATCTTCCGCTGAGTTGACATAATTTTGAAGACGCCAGTCTCCTTGCAGTTCTTCTGATCAGACATCAAATTTTAGTAACGGAGGCTTTTGTCTTTTCACAATGGTGGTATTAGAAGGGGGAAAATAGGTTAACAACAATAATATTGAAATGGAAGCAAAGATAACAACAATATGAGCATCAACTTGAAGGAGTCTGCAGGCGACTGATATCATTATTATTTGTATAATGCCAGAAACATAAACGTCTTTAAAAAACAAAACATCCTTAGCATTACTGAATATCTTAGAAAAGTTCACAGCTTTTTATTACACCATGTGATACAGGACATTCGAACAACAAATCAGCGTAGAACGGAATTTCTTTTGGAGCATTAAAATATATTTTGCAAATACTTTGTTTTTTACGAATTAAAACTCAATTTATAAATCAACGATACTCTCTTCCGATTGACTGAAATAATTTCTCTTTCAGTGTATTTCAGTGACACGGAATCTGTAATCCATTTGCATGAACAAGTTGTTTTTTTCTTTTCTTCTTTTTAAGGAGGAGTGATACATTTGTTCTAAAAATGAACAAATACATTAGCAATTCTCCATACATGTTAAATCCCATTTTGTCTTTCAGAGAAGATCTGCCGACCACCGCATACCCGTGAAATGGATTAAATAAATACACAAACAAACAAACACACAAATAAATGCAAACAAACAAACCGCATGTTCGTTGATATCATGCTTTGACATCATAAAAAAAGGTAAGGTAAAGGAGTCCCATAACCTATAAGGTCGGAGGGGAGCGAGGCGTCAGAGACCTCACTTCTCTAGGGCCAGCATATTGAGGGCGGCGCCCATCTCCTCTCCCTCGCTGCTTTACCTTCCCTGACCCTAAAGAGGGCAGGTACCCATTTACAGCTGGGGGAACTGGGGGAACTGTACTGAAGCCAAGGCGCGCAATCGGTCACCCATCCAAGTGGTAACCACGCTCGACGCTGCTTAACTTGGCTGGGGGAAAGCGAGTGCTCCGACCACTGAGCTATCCCGTCCCCCTTGACACCATACCTAAAGACAAATTCGGCAACTCTACCGAAGAGAGGATTTTCCGAACGATCAATTTCTTTTTCTAAGTAGTTGTTGGAGTAAAATGTTCAAATGGTATAACATAGCCTGAAAAGTAGGAAAAGGTTTGATATAAAAAGAAAAAGTAGAATCCATTTTACAAGTTATCTATGAGGAAATCGAAATTCTTCTCCTTCATCATCCTCTTTGCAATTCGTCATCATCATCTTCTTCTTCGTCTTCTTCTTTGCAATTCTTCTTCTTTGCAATTATTATTGTTCTTCGCAATTCTTTTTCTTCTTCGCAATTCTTCTTCTTCATCCTTGCAATTCTTCTTTGTCTTCTTCACAATTCTTCTTCTTCGAAATTCTTCTTCTTCGCAACTCAGTTTCTTCTTCGCAATTCTTCTTCTTCGCAATTCTCTTTTTTGCAATTCTTCTTGTCATCATCGCTCTTATTATGGTGATTTTAGAATCATCATCACCACGTGGATATATGATTATGAGAGTCTAATGTCAACCTAGACTTCTTTCACACAAAAGAGCTTCCTTCCGACGAACAAGAAAACCAAACAAACTGAAAATGAAGCAAAGAGAAAATTCACATTTCATTCATTTATTGAATCATTTATTTGTTTGTTCATTCATTCATTCATTCGTTTTATCATTCAATAATTCTTACTTTATTTCGCTCTTTCTTTTGTTTATTCATATCTCAATTTCTTTACTCAATCAACCATTAATCAATGTATTCTTTCATCCATTCGTTTGTTCACTCGTTCATTGATTCATCGACTCCCTTATTCCATTCTTGATTCGTCCAATCAGACACTCATGCCGCTTAAAGCCCTTTAGACTACTAGGGCGACCCTCGGGTTGTCATCAGTGTCAACAAAGCAAACTCATGGCAAATTCAAACCAAACGCAAACTTATTTTACGAGGGTAATAGACTAAGTTACAAAGACATTTTTTCATCCATCCCTCAAAACCAAAGACCCGTGTGAAGCAGCCAAAGATAGCTGGGAGAAAAATTCAACACGTAAAAAGCTGTGTCAAACAATTTACACACTCAAAATCTCACCATTGCTGGACTTCAGAGCTTTAACGGAGGAACGAAACAAAAGACACACACACACACAAACTCACTGTGCAGAGAAACTTTACAGATGCTTCTGGTGTTGAGTTTGCACATCTATCACAGAGATCAAGAAATTTCTATATCATAATCTAGGTATTTAAAAAAATCGACAAAGGATGGCGAAATTCGTCCACAGCGGCATACAGAGCAATACAGGTAAATCAAATCTGGCCTATCCGCAAGCGAAAATTCTCTCACGAGGAAAAGCTCTTAATGATCAGAAAAATCCTAGCAAAGATCAATAAAAGATCAAAAGAAAACATTGGAGGAAAAAATGCTTTTAACAATAGTGGTAGTAGAGCTTGTGCAGCTGCAGATGGTGAGGAGGAGGGGGATGAAACCAGCAATGACAATTACAATCACGACAACAACAACAACAACAATAATAATAATAATAATAATAATAATAATGTATGGAATTTATATAGCGCTGAATCTTGTAAAGCAACAAATCAAAGCGCTCAGATGACTTTTTTTTTATATCGAGGATAATGGAATAAGCACTCATGTGCGCTTTTTTTACATCCAGTCCCCGTGTGTATGCGATTTTGTAAATTTTGTCATCTGTTCCCACCGGCACACAATGGCCTACTCTTTCGAAAAGCGGAACAGGATTTAACGTGTGCGCAAGATGTTCTGCATGCGTTCGTACACGGGGCCTCGGTTTATAGTCTCATCCGAAGGAACAATGACAGGAGAGAGAGAGAGAGAGAGAGAGAGAGAGAGAACAACCCTCTCAACTTACCCAAGCAGAGGAGAAGAAAGCACAACACCAGCATGTCGCCTGAAGACCGACAACTATCTAACTTCGGCCAATAACTGGTGTCCCCAAGCTAGACTCGAAATTCTACTTGTTGCTTTGGGACAGCAGTTGTTGCAGTCGTGGTTGAGAAAATGTCAGGGACAACGCTAACTTCAAGGCTTCAGATGAATCTCTGTGAAGATGTTCAAACTTAACTTTAAAATCAAAGGGTACACTTGTACCTTTAGGCATTAAAGAAATTCTGTTATTTTTTTGTTCACTGAGTTAGCAATTTTCTACTTTTAGTTATTATTGGGGTTATTTCCCAGTATATCTGTATAATCTGGCTTTGTGTACTGATATTCGGTTCTTGATGTTAGAGATGTCTAACGTTTTAAATGTTCAGCTTATTTTGCAATCCACAGAACTTTGTTTCTGAGATAGTATTCCGTAAGATTCAGATTGTCTCAGACATAAATCAGTAAAGTTTTAGGTGAAAGTAAAAATCCAGTATTGCATCTATTCTGGTGAGTTCTTAATAGAATAACCAACTGATTCTCCCTTTCTCTTTTTTTAAAATCTAATTTATCTAGGTAGGCACTTCAGATGTGTTCTGTTTTGTTTTGTTTCTCAACAGCGATTTCAAAACTAACGCATCAATGGAAACCTAAAGTGCACACACTTCAGTCTGAATTTTTATATCTTTTGTCGTTCTTTCGGGACCATTCTATTTCTATGCTCCTTTTCCCCTGTGTCTTTGAAATACTGCCTGGCGTGTTCCTTTTTATATGAACCTTTTCCAAACGAGGACAGCGGAAAGAGAAAACGGAAAGGATGATGATGAAGGAGAGAGAAGAAGGGGGGGGGGGGTAAAGACAGGCGAGGGGGGGGGGGGGGGGGGAGGAAGGGAAGCTGAGCAGTTTCGTCATACCTTCTGTTCTTCCTGTTTGCAAATGAGGCGACCTTCGGCATATGGCTGCCATTTTGAAGAGGAGTTAGCATGCATGTCACAGTGTGTCCATGCCATTTTGTGTGGGGGACTGGCGCAGTTACCGCATGGGCAGAAGTGTTTGACTCCACAATCCCCACAAGTCCTCAGGTGACTGGTTCCAATCTCGGGGGCGGGGCCTGTGGCTTGCTTGTTGTTTTGGTCTTCTCTTTCTTTCCACTCTGCAACACTGGAGGGGTCACCAAGTGACGCTCTTGTTCCTCTTTACAAAGGAATCATTGTGGCCACGAATAAAGGTGAATAAAAAGAACAAACAAACAAAACGTGTAAAACAAACAAACCAAACAAAATGTGTGTGTGTGTGTGTGTGTGTGTGTGGTTCATTGGGGCCATCTTCTGGCTTCAGAAGACCTTTTTCTTTTCTTTGGGAAGATACCTTAGGGGTTTGTATCGATAAATATATGCTTATGTTATGTGGGTTTTAGTAGCTTTATTTTGTCATTATCTAAAGCCCTTCGGATCAGACTATATGCCAAAGCCTTACATCTTTAAAAGTTCATCGTGTGAATGAATACCTCCTTCAAACATGTTCAACAAACTTTCCAATATTCATTTTTTATCAGATAAAATCTTTTTCACCCCATCCCCTCTTGTGTTTGGCATATTCAATAAACGCTCTGTTTGCAGCCTTCTGGGCTGAACACCGTTGACACAACAGAAGATCTGCCCACAGTGGCTTGTATGCAGGAAAGCATTCTAGAGGGGAGAGAAATGTGTGTACTTTTCAGGGAGGCAACTCTGATAGAGCTTCGGGAGTGGTTGGAGAGGCGAGAGAGAGAGAGAGAAATCAAAGCATTTAGACACACAGCTAACATTGTGTCTGTCCAATTTTGCTATTTTAGGCAGATTTTGAGAGAGAGAGAGAGAGAGAGGAGAGAGAGAGAGAGAGAGAGAGAGAGAATGACAAATTCTTTTATTTCGAGGATAATGAATAAGCATTCATGTCCTTTTTTAAATCCAGTCCCCGCCCGTATGGATACATCTTAATAAGAAGCCCAGTACTCATACCCTCACACAGTAGAAAAAAGGGGGGAAACTTTTTAAAAAGACAACAAACAAACAAATAAAAGAAAAGCCCAAAACACCCCTCCCCCCAAAAAAAAACCACAAACAAACAAACAAAAGAAAAAACCCAACAAAACCCCCACCAAAAAGACAAAAACAAGGGGGGGGAAAACAAGAAAAAAATGAAAAAAAGAAAAACCAAAAAAGACAAACTTATAAAGTCAGACAGAGAGAGAGAATTGAATTGAATTCAATTGAATTGGATTTTATTGCTGTTAAGTTATACAGCAAGCGCTGGTATTACATGGGCTTCCACGGGATGTCTATCATTGACATGGATACCACAGCAATGGCAATGCCTTATTCATTTCATTAAGCTAAACAACTGTATTCAAAGAGCGAACTGTCACTGAAACCTGTGTTCCACAGCAGCATCCTGGTCACATTCAGCCAAGGTAAAAACAGATGATGTCATGGAGAGCAAGCAACTGTGACAAAGCACAGCACCTGTTTCTGTCTCTGGGTACTTCCTGTTACAGACACTTTCCTTTCGGCAAGTTGGCGAGCCTGAAACATTCCTCAGCCAACATGTTTTTCTTTTCCTGTTTGATGTACCAATAAAACCAGCCCCCAGACTGCTCATCACAGGAAAACTCTAGCACAATGTCATCTGATTCACACAGAAGAACATCAGCAGCATCTGATCTGTGCAACACCACTTTTCTAAACAGTTTGTTTCTTCTTTTCTTGACAAACTATTCTGCACACAATCAGCCAGCGTTGCTACATAATTTTTCTCTGAACTTGCCTCAAACCCAGCAATCACACTGTCAATTGGAGGATCAGGTTCTATGTGCTGCGGTTGTAGGTTAACTTCACACATAATATCAGTTTGATATGCTCCTTCAGCACCACACTTACTGTCTGTGTCACTGTGGTCCAGGTGTGCAGGTGTGGACGGGTGTTGATCAAACTCATCCTGTGTGCTGTGCAGCGTGCTAGACACAAACAGTTGGTTTACATCAAGAGTTCTATCTCCTTCTTCTCTGACCTGTTCTAACTATGGTTACTGCTGTCGTCATTGCTGTTGTTGCTGCTGTTGTTGCTGCTGTTGTTGCTGCTGTTGCTGCTGCTTCACTCTCTGTTGGTCATGCCGTATCTGGCTAGGAGTCTTCCATCTGTAGTACTGGACTTGGGTGTGTTGGTTCAGCATAGGGTCAGCCATGTTTGTTGACATTTCACTGGCTGGCTTGAACTTCAACACAAAAACTGTGGAGTCTCCTTGACCAGTAATTTTCCAGCTGGAGACGGAGTTTTCTGACAGAAGGGCAGTTAGGGTCTTTTCAACAGTCACTGGGAGTCCAGTAACTGGAATGTTGACTGTAAATTCGTAATATTTCACACAGCAGTGAAAGATGTCTTGTCAGCTGTCTCATCTGGTCCACAGAGAGAGAGAAAGAGAGAGAGAGAGACAATGACAATGACAAATTCTTTTATTTCGAGGATAATGAATAAACACTCATGTGCTTTTTTTACAGCCAGTCCCCGCCCTTAGGAATATAAATGATGATAAAATTAAAATAAACCCAATACTAATACACTCACACAGTAAACGAAAAATAAAAAATACCCACACAAAAAAACATAAAACCACCGAAAAAAGAGAGAGAAAAACAGCAACAACAAATGATAAAAGAAAGCAAAAAAGAACAAAACAACAACAAAAACACAAAAACAACAACAAAAAATAGCAAAGAAACCAAGAGCAAAGTAAAAGCAGCAACAATAACAAGGGGAGAGGGGACAACAAAATAATCACCACCACCACCCCCCAAAAAACCCAACAAACCCACCAACAAACCCACCACCACCAACAACAAAATCCTCCATAGAACAAACCATGTAAATAGTATCATTTGGCTAACGGAAAGAAACGTCAACAAATTCATTATACTTTTTATGGGAAAGCAACAGCAATAGTTCACTGTTCACTGGTCCCGTAACCCGCCAGGGTCGTAGGGGCGCTGCATGGTGGACGAACGGTGGACCAGCTGGCTCCACTTAGCGCGGTCGTGGGCGAGTGCCTGGGTGACACTGAAGTCCTCCCCTGTCCAATCACGGATGTCGTCGGCCCACTTTCTCCTCTGTCTGCCCCGTCTTCTCTTCCCCTGGACTGTTCCTTGCAGGATGGTCTTTGCAAGTCCTTCTGAGCGTGTTAGGTGCCCATACCATCTGAGTTTCCTCTTTTTCGCCATGGTCAGTAGGTCTTCATAGTCCCGCACCTGTTGAGTGATCATTCTGCGGACTTCATTGTTGGTGACATGGTCCTTGTATGAGATGCCAAGGAGCCTTCTGAGGCCTCTCATTTCTACTGCTTGGATCCTCCTTTGTAGGTCTGCGTTCAGTGTCCATGCCTCACATTCGTAAAGCATGATTGAGGTGACTAGCGCGTTTAGTAACTTTACCTTGGTTCCCAAAGGGATGTTTCTGTCTCTCCATATGGTCTTCAGTCTTGCCATTGCTGCTGCTGTTTGTGCCGCTCTTGCTAGGATTTCGGTCTTCGATCCCTCCTCACTTATGATGGCTCCAAGGTACTTGAAATGTAATAGTAAGCTACACAAAAACATATAATTATTATATAAGGAGACTTGGGAGATTATGCAAAAGAAATTTACACCCCCATGCACAGGTACACACACATGCACAGGTACACACATATACGCGCGCGCACACACACACACACACACACACACACATCTAGAGATGTGGATTGGAGAGAGAGAGAGAGAGAGAGAGAGAGAGAGAGAGAGAGAGAGAGAGGAGAGAGAGAGTACATTTTATATCTTTATGATATTGCATACAATTTTCAATTCATCAACACTATCACCATTAGCACTCGCTGTGATTTAACAGTGTACATGTTAAAATCATCCTAGAGTAATGATAGATAATAAGGAAGTAGGATAGTAGAAATTATTTCTAGAAATCAGTTGCAATAACACAATAGCCAGATACAAGTAAACATTCAAACTCATACATGGAGGGAGGGAGGGAAGGAGAGAGAGAGAGAGAGAGAGAAAGAGAGAGAGAGAGAGAGAGAGAGAGAGAGAGAGAGAGAGAGAGAGAGAGAGAGAGAGAGAGAGAGAGAGAGAGAGAGAGAGAGAGAGAGAGAGAGAATTTGGTATAAGGTAAGGGAAGGTATATTTACTTTGTTTCCAACAGATCAAGAGTGGTTTGTTATCTTTGATGCATCAAGTGATTTAAAAAATGACTTTTGAAGATTGTTAATGATTGGTGTTGTCTAAATGAATCAGGTCAACTGTCCTGCACACCAAAACCAAGTTGAAGATCTACAAGTCCAATGTACGCTCAGTACTCCTATACGCCTCGGAGACATGGAGAACCAACAAGAAGATTGAGAGCAGGCTCAGAGGCTTTGAAGGAAGGTGTCTTTGCCGAATCCTAAAACTTCACTGGCAGCAGCATGTCACCAACAGGGAAGTATCAAAGCGCACCGGCATTAACAACATTGTGGCCGAGGTAAAACAGCGGCGATGGAGGTGGCTGGGACACTCTCTCCGAATGGACAAGAACAGACTCCCTCATACTGCGCTGAGATGGGCACCACCAGGGAAGAGGAAACGAGGCAGACCACTCGGCACTTGGAGGAGGACAGTAGAGGAGGAGATGAGAGAGGCGGGCAAGACCTGGAATGAATTGAGCTGGCTTGCCCAAGACAGAAAAGGCTGGAAAGATTTTGTTGGCGCCTTGTGTCCCGGCACATGGGATGAAGAGGATTAAGTAAGTAAGTAAGTAAATGAATCAGGAAGAGAGTTCCACAGTACAGGGCCTGAGTAAAGTAAACTAGATTTGAACAAATCTATTCTTGGGTGCTGGTATTCAAAATGAAGCTGAAGAAAAACAAACAGCCTGCAAACCCACGTATCAAATTTGACGTGGACAAACTGAAAGATCCAGATGTCGAGGAGATCTTCCAAGCTAAGCTTGGCGGACGTTTTGTGGCATTAACCCTCCTGGACATGACATCAATGACCTCACCAACAACTTTAATGAGGCAGTCCGAGAAACAGCAGAGGAGGTACTCGGTCGTCAGAGGAATAAACACCAGCCATGGACTACCAATGACATCTTGGACCTCTGCGATACAAGAAGAGCACTGAAACCAACCAGGCCTTCCAACCCTAAAGAATACCGGGAGGCCAACAATCTTGTGAAGAAGTCAATGTTAAAGGCCAGAGAGAAGTGGATCAGTGATCAATGTGATGAGATCGAAAAAAGCATGAAAGTGGGCAACAGTAAAAAGGCATACGACACCCTGAAGAAACTCACAAAACCACTTCAAACCAAATAATCAGTCATTGAAGACAGCTCCGGAAACCTCCTCACAGAAAGCTCAGCTGCATTGAACAGGTGGTCTGAGTATTGTCAAGAACTGTACAACTACCCAATACAACCTGACAAGAGCATAATAGATGAGAAGGCAGCAACATCAAGAGCATCCTCGCCATTACCTATACTGAGGGAAGAAGTGGAAGAAGCCATCCGCAGTTTACCAGTAGGAAAGTCCCCAGGAGCAGACAACATACCAGCAGAGCTGCTCAAGCATGGTGGCGAAACAGTTATCACACATGTTACAGCTATCTGTCAGAAGATTTGGGAGACAAAACAGTGGCCAGCAGAATGGACACAATCACTCATTATACCCCTGCCCAAGAAGGGGAATTTACGCCAATGCCAAAACTATAGAACAATCAGCCTCATCAGCCACGCCAACAAGATCATGCTCAAAGTTATTTTGAATCAACTCAAGAAGGAGGCAGAAGAACACCTTGCAGAGGAACAAGCTGGGTTCAGGGCAGGCAGGAGCACAATCGAACAGATTTTTAACTGCCACATCCTGATGGAAAAACATCGTCAACATCAGAGAGACCTGTTCCACAACTTCATCGACTTCAAGAAGGCTTTCGACAGAGTATGGCACGAAGGCCTGTGGCAGGTCCTCAGAATGTTTGGCATTGAAGAAGGACTAGTGCAAACCATTCAAGCACTATACAACACTGCAAGCAGTGCAGTCCTTCTGAACAATCAGGTCGGAGACTACTTCAAAACCACAGTTGGGGTCCGACAAGGATGCCTGTTATCTCCAGTCCTGTTTAATCTGTTCTTGGAAAACATTATTAGAGAGACCCTTCATGACTTCCACTCTACCATCTCCATTGGCGGCAGACCCCTCAACAACTTGCGGTTTGCCGATGATATTGACCTCATGGGCGGAAGTAACACAGAGCTGCAAGATCTTACGACCAGACTTGAGAACAGAGCTGGAGCATATGGGATGGAGGTGAGCTCGGAGAAAAGTAAAGTACTTGTGAACAGCACGAGCAACGCCACTGCTAAAATTTACATGAACGGCCAACAACTGGAGGAGGTAGACGCTTTTAAATACCTTGGCGCTACACTCACAAAGGACGGGCGATCGACGACAGAAATCAAGTCAGAATAGCCATGGCAACATCTTCTATGACAAAACTCACCACCATATGGAAAAGTAAAGAGATCAGTTTCCCAATCAAACTAAAGCTCTACAAAGCCCTAATTCAGACTATCCTGCTGTACGGAAGTGAAACCTGGACATTGACTGTTGAAACAGCAAAGCGAATCCAGTCATTTGAAACAAAATGCTATAGAAAACTGCTGGGCATATCCTGGAGAGAGAACGAAAGACCAATGAATTTGTCAAGAGTCAAATAACACGGCTGGCAGGTCCACAGGAACCCCTTCTCACCATCGTCAAGAAGAAAAAGCTGACATGGTTCGGCCACGTCACCCGCCACAACACTCTGCCAAAAACAGTACTGCAGGGAACACTCGAAGGTGGCAGAAAAAGGGGAAGACAGAACAAGTCATGGATGGACAACATCAGAAAATGGACCAGGATGAATGACTCGGCACTACTGCGCAGAGCCGAGGACCGAGATGGATGGAGGAGGCTTACCACGGCATCGTCTTTCGTGTCTCCCCCACGACCGCCAAGGTCACGGGTCTGATGATGATGATGATGATTCTTGGGATTGGGACACTCGGCTTTTCAGTATTTCTGGAATGATTCATTGGGAACTTGTCTTTTAAGGATGAGGGAACGGTTCCTGTCATTATCTTAAACATCATGAGGCTTTTGTTAAATCTTAGTCTTTGGTTTTTACAGACTTAATAATAGTTTCATAGTGTTTGCACTAGCAGAATCGCACAGGGTTGAAGCGTAATCTATTGAAGATTGTATATAAGCTTGAAAGAATAGTTTCCTTGAATGAAAGTCAAGAAAATGTTTGATTTTAGTCAATTGGTATACTCTTTGAGACATGTATTTGCATAAATGGGATATGTGATAATACCAGCTGAGATTTTCATCGATTGTTACTCCTAGAACTTTGTGGTGAGAGGCTTGTTCGATTGCTTCCTTTTTAATATGGATTGGAGACAGTTTATGAGATAAATTTTGTCGCTTTTGTCTGGTGGTGATAAGAAGGCATTTGAGAGAGAGAGGTGGGGGGGGGGGGGGAAAGTCATCATAACAAAGACTTTCCCCTGGGGATGCCAGGGGCCTGTCAGTATATAAATTCCATACATTAGTAGTAGTAGTAGTAGTAGTAGTATCTAGAGCATCCCCACCTTCTGGAAATTCTGTGCTACTGTCAGAGTCGGACAAAAACCAAAAAAAAAGATAGCCTAATACAACTTTCGTTTTTATAATGCTTTATTCATCCTTCCTTTCTTCCCTCCCTCCATCCCTCCTTCCTTCCTTTTGTCTCTCTCTCTCCCGAAATGTTCTCCTTCCCTCTTTGTGTCATGTTAGCTAACAGAACATCTTGCGCACACGTTAAAACGTGTTCCGCCTTTCGGAAGAGTAGGCTATTTAATGCTGTTGGGAACAGATGACGTGTACAAAACTGCATGCCTGCGTGCACTGGTTGTAAAGATGAGGAAGAAGAAGAAGAAGAAGAAGCAGCACATGAGTGATAATTCCATTATCATCGAAATAGAAGAATGAATGAATGAATAATTAATTAATAAATAAATAAACAAGTAAATAGTTTCATACTTAGCTTCCTTTCAGTTCTGTCTCTAGCTTCCCATTTATTTCCTTTAATGTGTGTGTGTGTGCGCGCGCGCACTCGCGCGCGCGCGTTGTTGTTGTCTTCGATTTTACGTCTGTTCACTCTCAGTGATATTAGACGAGAAAGAAAAAATATATATATACAAGGGGTGTCTGATAATTGAGGTGGTTGTAGAGTCCCTACTGAAAAATGCGAGGGGGGAAAAGTAGTCTAATCATGAAAAGAAACCGCGCAAAGCAAAAGATACAATAATTTTTTTTTTAAACACCACCGAAACAAAAACATAAAAAGTGATTAAGGTTAATGAAACTATAACAAATGTCCTATAGGACTATGCCAGAGACCTTTTGCAATATCAAATGCCAAATTCAAATTATTGAATATGCTTCTAAGGGAGTTTTCAGAAAATTGAGGTAAAAAAGCTTTTGTATTCTTACATTCAAATATTATATGAGTATTAGAAATATTCTCACCACATAGACATTTACTGTTTCTACTGAGTTTGCGGGGACGGGGTAGCTCAGTGGTTGGAGCACTCGCTTTCCCCCAGCCAAGTTAAGAGCGTCGAGCGTGGTTACCAGTTGGATGGGTGACCGTTTGCGCGCCTTGGCTTCAGTACAGTTCCCCCAGCTGTAAATGGGTACCTGCCCTCTTTAGGGTCAGGGAAGGTAAAGCAGCGAGGGAGAGGAGATGGGCGCCGCCCTCAATATGCTGGCCCTAGGGAAGTGCGGTCTCTGATACCTCGCTCCCCTACGACCTTATAGGTTATGGGACTCCTTTACCTTTTACTAAATTTGGTTACGAATGCATTAAGTTTTATTCCATAAAACAAACTATTCACTCTTCTTGCTGTGGAGATATTTGAGCAAGCCTTAGAATGGCTCACGACTCTTGCTTTTATACAGATCTGTTTAGAAATCTCTCTTTTAGGTGATACGTTTCTGTGACCTTTTTCCATGATGTTTGTTCTAATAAGTGGTAGCCCTCTTGTAATGATTAAGGAACGTGCAATGTTGCTGATTTCCGTTCATGCTTTGCACCTCTTTTAGAAGCTCTATCAACCCACTCATTTGGAAAGAATCCACTGTGTGAAGGCACCCAACAGAAAGTGACACTTGTGCCCTTTAAGGTTAAAAGGTGTATGACATGATTAATCTCTAATGCAATGTTTGAAGTTTTCTTGTACCACAAGGATTTTAAAGCATACAATACCGACTTAGAATCAACACAAATAAGGATTTGAAATATACACAATGGCAAATCAAGAACATAATTTAGAGCCATTAAGACTGCTACTAATTCCGCCGTAAAAATCGAATGATGTTTATCAACATAGAATGATTTTTCAATTTTTGAAGATGGTATAACAAAAGCTGAACCTGTTTCTTGATTATCCAGACGTGATCCATCTGTATAAATTTGTAAATGATGAAAACACTTATGATAGATGTGGGATCGAACATCAGAAACCATAATGTTCAAATTCTCATTCTTTTTTGCATTAGTTACCTCTATGTCGAAGTATGCTCTATTCATCTCCCACGGTGGACAAGGTAATCTCGCCTCTCGTTTGTCCATTCTGTGTTGATTGACATTAGAATTTTCCACTAGATCAGACACATATGTGTTAATGGGCATTAAGGAAGATATATCTTTTGCTCTTTTAGGAAACTGTAGTTCAGATTTTACTTCTACTTCATCAGAAATGAAATTATCAGTTTTTCTGTTTCTAAGAACATATTTGGCACATGCCAGTTGACGGTAATCATCCAAAGGCAATGTACCAACTTCATTGTACGTTCCCAGAGCTGATGCATGATACGGAACTCCAAGTGCAAGCCTGTAAGCTTTGCAGTCTACACTTTGTAGCTTTTTAAGTAAAGATTTTGGAGCGCTGAAAAAGATTTCTTGTCCGTATGATAATTTCGAACGAACAAGAGATGTAGCTAAACATTTTAGATTGAATATGTCTTGTCCCCAGAACTGTTTACTACTTATCTTCAGTAAGTTTATGCACTTTCTTGCCTTTGTTAATAAGTGCTCAATATGTGTATTCCAAGTTAGCTTTGAAGTTAGAATAACACCTAAGAACTTTACTGTATTTTTGTATTCAATTATTTCAGTGCGTGCGCGCGTGTATGCATGCGTGTGTGCGCGAATGCGTGCGTGCGCGCGAGCGTGTTGGCAGTCAATCAGAATGGGTAGATCTTTTTGGAGATGATTTGAAATAAAACCCAAAGCTCAAGCCCAGCTGGCCTTATCCGCGGAGCCGCAAGACCAATAGGAGAGGAGTCTGAATGTCTGCAGCCTGCGAGAGCAAATAATCCACCTCCAATCCTGCAACCTTCAAGGAACCTCTAAATCCTCTGAATAATCAAAAATATCAGGAGAGAGAGAGAGAGGAGGGGGGGGGGGGGGGGGGGGGGGGGGGAGAGGGAGGGAGGGACGCACACACACACGCACGCACACACACACACAACACACACACACACACACATGCACGCACAAAACACACACACACACACACACACACACATATGGACAGACAGAAAGGCAGACACTCTGAGAGGTTAAATCGCAAAACTGAAAGACAGAACAACAGACACAGACGGTGAGAGACAGAAGCAGACAGAGACAAAGACACTGAGGAATGAGGGAGGGAGACGAGGATTCTCCGCGATTAATCCCTAACCAAACCGGTTTCTGATTCTACGCGGTAGCCTCCCCTGTTTGATATGGGGGGAACGATTGCTGAAGGCTTTTCAAGACAGAACAAATTGAAACCTGGGCTGAAAACAGTTTACATTCCATAAATGACTCCCTCTGTTTCCTGTCACATCCTGAAATACTGACGTTTTTTGCACAGATCATACCCCCAACCCCCACCCCCTCCCCCCTGCAACCCCACCCCCTTCTGCCCCTTCCCCCCAAGGGTTTTCTGCTTATGATAGCGACGCCTAGTCTGCATCAGTAACAGTGCTCAGTGGAATGATCTTTGGCGCTCAGAGCTCTTAGAATCAAGTTTCCTGAATACTCCTTTTTATATCAAACTGAGAAATTGTGAATTGACATTTTAAAATCACACATATGTCGAAAGTCGGAATTCGGCTACCTTAATGGTGGGCAAAAACAGTGGAATTCACCACACACACACACCAAATCACCATTGGTGAGCCTTGGAGCTGTAGCCCAGGAATGAAACAAAAAAATCACACACCACGATCAATTGCACACACACAAACACACACGCGCGCGCATGCATGCATACACGCACGTGCGTGCAAACACACAAACAGAGAGAGAATATATACTGCATATACTTGGTCTCCGATCTCAGATTGATTCTCGATTCTGTTGACTGGCCGTGCTTTGAGGACTGGACAAAAGTAACAATAGTAGAAGTTTGTGAATGAGTGATACTTGTGGAACAATTGGTGTATGATTTGTAGCTTCTATGTTTTAGTTGAGTAGTTGCGTGTTGAGTGAAATAGAGTTGTGAACCCAACCTGCTTGGTCGGGAGAGTTCATTGAATGAATGTTGTCGTTTGTTACATTCACTGTGTATTATTCAGTGTGGCTGCTGAGTGAGTTGAGGTGATTAACTAATATTCACTACTATTATCCTTCTTTATACCAGCCGCCATGGCGCAGTGGTTAGCGCCTTGGGTTATTGACTGGAAGGTCGCGGGTTCGATTCCCATAAGAGTCATAGGGATATTTCAGACTCCGGCTGGCTCCTACCCAGAGTGAGTGTGCTGTGGGCTCAGTGGGAGGACTGGGACCACACAGTCGAGCTTCATCCACTTTACAGATGCGAGTTTGAGAGTGTTGCTCAAATTACCTGACCAACACTGCAAGTGTCTGTATCTCTCAGGCCCAGTTGACGCCGGGATATATTATGATAGTAAGCGAGAGTACAACCCTGTCAAGTGGTCTCAAAGCATATGCACTTCCACAGCAGCAACATTACCTCTTCCTCATTGTCATTGATCATCATGCAATAAAAAATTTGCCTCTGATTCGGTGGTCCCAGTTGCTCTGGTCTCATGGTGACCTCAGATTTGGTTTGCCTATACACTTCTATGCCTGAGGCGAGTTTGTGTCAGGGCCTTTGGGGTTGGAGGTTCGCGGGGGATGGTCGCTAGAGGGACATTGTTGTGGTTGCCACCTCGGGTGGGCAACCCATTCAGTCTGGCTCCGTGACTGAGCTAGTACCGTCGTTAGTAGGGGGCTTAGTAGGTGGTGTCCTGCATATGTTAGCTCAGAACAGGCACCACTGAACACCACCAAAGTGACCCAGCAGCAGTGCAGGGCCCCTCTGGCTGGTGGCCCCACGGCGGCCTGATAGTGATGGGCTCACTGTGGACTTCCGACCCTGAGGATGAGACATAAGGAATTTGGGTGTGGCTGTGGCGGGGAGATTGGAATGAGTGGCGTAGGAACAGCAAGACGGGGGACATCACAGAAGATGAGGCAGCAACAAAAAAAACACACACAAAAATATCCTTTTTTATATTTCTTTCCTATTTTTCTTCTATCCCACAACAGTAAGTTCCCCCCACTTTCAGCTGCTCTCAGCTGCTATTCATTCCAGCCCAGCCCAGCCAGCTGGTGCTGATTACAGCAGGAACTGACAGACCACACTTGGACTTGGTAAAAGGAAAGGGAGTGCTAAATTTAGCACTCTTGACTGAGTGATGTTGGATTTGTGCGCTGTGATCCTCTTCCTATCCCCCTTTATCCCTCCCAGCCCAATAAGTAGGCGAGCCCTAATCCTCTTGAGGGATACTAAAGACAATAGGAATCAGTCTAGGATTCCATTTCTGGTGCCGGATCAGGTGGTGCTAGGAATTGGACTGGTGACCTACAGGATTCCTGTTTAGGACTCTCTACATATGCACATGACTTATTCACCAGAACAGGAACAAAAACTTGTAGAGTGACGTCACCCCTCACAAATGCACACACATACACACACTCACACACACACACACATACACACAAATGCCAGGCACATTTTTGTTTGTGAGGGCAAGATGAACAAAAGTCGTATACACTTAATCTTTCACCTTCATGAAAGATCATTTTGACTTGACACATTGGTAACTCTCTCTCTCTGTGTCTGTGAAAACGATTATAAAAATTTTAATCAAAAACTGTTTATTGATCAAATCTATCATGTACATATAAACAAGCTATGAATTAAGATGAAACACACACACACACACACACACACGCACAGCATAACACAACACAAAAACCGCACGGGCACACAGACACAAAACTCACACACACACCTCACACGCGTGCACACACACACACAACACAACACACTAACACACACACACACACTCACTAAACACACACACACATGCACACAACACACAGTTTAAACAAAAAGGTTTGAAAAACAAACAACAAAATCATCATCATGAGCAAATAGTTTTGTCAGTAGAAAGTATATATACACAGACCCCATTACTGTCAGCAGAAACGCAGAAAACACAGTCTCTGACACATTTCACATAAACACAGAAAACAGTCTCTAAAACAGTTCACATAAACACAGAAAACAGTCTCTAAAACAGTTCACATAAACACAGAAAACACAGTCTCTGACACATTTCACATAAACACAGAAAACAGTTTCTAAAACAGTTCACATAAACACAGAAAACAGTCTCTAAAACAGTTCACATAAACACAGAAAACACAGTCTCTGACACATTTCACATAAACACAGAAAACACAGTCTCTAAAACAGTTCACATAAACACAGAAAACACAGTCTCTAACACAGTTCACATACACACAGAAAACATAGTCTCTAACACACTTCACATAAACACAAAAACATACAGTCTCTACCCCAGTTCACATAAAGCACAGAAAATATACAGTCTCTGACACAGTTCATATAAACACAGAAAATATACAGTCTCGACACCATTCATAAAACACAGAAAATATACAGTCTCTGACACAGTTCACATAAAACAAAAATAGCACATTCTTTTGTTTAACACTATCCCACATAGCGGACAGAACCCCTCTTACCCAGTACAAGTGCACTGTGTGAATAGTAGTGGGTGATAACAAGGGAAGGGTTTTGATGTCTGGTTACTTTATAGCGGGTTACCCGTAGGGAAAAGGTTAATCTTTTTGTGTGTGGACAGTTTGAGTATGAATTTCTTCATGCTTTGGAGATGAGGAAGCAGTCAACATTCCTTCAGTCCACCATCAGCAATGTTTAAAATCTGTTGATACTTGTCACAGTTTCTTTTCCAAGTTTCAGATCCATTGAACAACAAAATCTCTACAACGAAGCTCACTGCACCACACTATCTCTACAACAGAGTGGAAGATTGTTATCCTCTATCTCTACAACGGAGTGGAAGGTTCTTACAAGCACACACTGCGCCACTTTGTCTACAAATCTCCGTCCCTCGACCAAGATGGTCATCGGGCAAGACACAAGGCACGCACAAGTTGGTGGTTCGTTTTCTCCGGGCCGGTCAGTCTTCAGCCATTTGCAGCACTACACTGCACCAGTCCCTACAGTACACTGAGAGGGGTTGCTGGGATGCTGCAGTGATGAAAATGCCAGCTCTCTCTGTTCATGTACACGCATCACAGGTGAACTGACACAGGTCAGGTCAGCCTCTACACCTGGGTGTGTGTGTGCGTGCGTGTGTGTGTGTGTGTGTGTGTGTGTGTGTGTGTGTGTGATATTTTTATTTGGAGTTATCTTGGAATGTTTGAACCAGTATGAAATGTAGCTTTCTTACATCTTTTTTAGATTAGGATTCGTATCAATTGGCCTGTCAGTATTGTAACTGCCCTTCATGGGATGATTAAAGTGTTTTTGACTTGACTTTACTTGACTTGGTCACAAGGCACATCACAGGTGAACTGACAGGTCACAGGCATCAGGGCTGAGGCTGACTCTACACCTGCACATCACAGGTGGACTGACAAGGCCACTAAAGTCAGGTCAACCTCTACACCTGCACATCACAGGTGAACTGACAAGGTCACAGGCATCGGGTCAGCCTCTACACCTGCACATCACAGGTGGACTGACAAGGTCACTGAAGTCAGGTCAGCCTCTACACCTGCACATCACAGGTGAACTGACAGGTGACAGGCATCAGGTCAGCCTCTACACTTGGTCATAGGGCACAGCCAGGGTGATGTTGTAGTTGTAGCCCTGAGGTTCATCGTAGGTGGACAGGCAGATCTCAGGTACGCCTTGCGTGGTCTGGTCCGCCAGGAAGTCATACACGTGCAGGCTTCCTCGATGTCTGACCACAGAACCAGAAATACCCATCACACTGTAGGTAAAAAAAACCAAAACTATACCCAAAAAACTAACTAACAAAAAACATGACAACTATTAAAGGAATGTGCCTGTTCAGAAATCACTTTATGGGGGTTTTTTTTACTCTTTTATTTTACCTGACTAAATTAACACTACGCCTACGTTAAGGGAGAGAACCCCTCTTTCACAGTACATATGCACTGTGCACATTTGTATGCTACGGTAACCCAGTAGTGGGTGATACAGAGGGAAGGGTTAGTAGATGGTTGGATACCCTATAGCAGGTTACCCGTAGGGAAAAGGTTACCTGTATCATGCCCAGAGCTTGCCACAGACACATTGCTATGCCAACCTTAGTGTACAGTGTGGAAAAATTGGAAAAAAATTAACTACATCTCAACAAAACTTTCTTACAAGACGGAACGATGTCTTACACCTCACATGGAGAGTTTAAGGAAAAACAGATGCACAACAATTGATCTCAGTGTGAAATGGTCAGTTGGACCTTTGGTTGAAAGTACTGTCATCCCCTTCTTCTGGAAATTCTGTGCTAGAAATTTCCTCTTTTCCATCACTCTCTTTGTTTGTGCCGTGTTCCTTTTCTTTCCGTCACCTCCTGCTTGTCTGTTTTCTGTCACCTGGGTCCATTCTCCTGCCTTTTTTCCAGGAAGACATAAAACATAATTCTCTGTATACTTCCTGTTCAGCCCTGGATTCGAACCCATGACCTCAAAATGTTGGGTGCCTCCAGCCCAGGTCACCTTTGAAGTCGGATTTCTTTACCTTCATGTTATTGAGACACCTGCTGTTAAATGAGAAATGCTTCTTCTTCATCTTTTTCTTCGTCTTCCTCCTCCTCCTCTTCTTCTTCTTCTACTTCTTTTCTTCTTCTTCTTCTTGTTCTCCTTCTTCTTTGATTGCTCAGACAGAACCTCTTGTTGTCTGTCATATGAGCTAAAATGTGTCTCGCTGCCATTAGGCGCCTGACATCCAACTTTGGCACGGGAGAAAATTGTTATCTTAAAAGTCTTTCTGGTAAAAAAGAAAAAAAAGGCAGGAGAATAGACCAAGATGGCAGAAAAAAGACAAGGAGGAGGCGACAGGCAGAGAAGGAACAAGGCAGAAACAAAGAGAGGGATAGAAGAGAAGGAATTCCTAGCACAGACATTCCAGAAGGTGGGGATGCTTATTTATACTGACAGCGCCCCGGACATCCCCACGAGGGAATGTCAGGTTATGATTACCGTCATGGTTACTACGATGACCAGAATAATGACCGCTACCTTTGGTGGAGACCGGTGTCGAAGTCAAAGGTGTTGTAATGCTGTTTGATGTAGGGAACATGACCAATCACCAGCTGTCGATCCTCAAAGTGGCAGTAACGCACAGGGTGTCTGCAATTACACACATAATAATAACATTATGAATGTGAGATGTGTGTCCGTGCATGCGTGCGGATGTACACACACACACACACACCACACACACTCATGCAATATAATAATAATAATAAATAATAATATATGGAATTTATATAGCGCTGAATCTTGTAAAAAACAAACAAATCGAAGCGCTTGCACTCAATCATTTACAGGCATGCAACTCTCCTTAAACATAATGAGAAATCCATGCGTGCGCACTACGCACGCACACGCACGCACACACATACACACACACACACACACACACACACACACACACACACACGGAACAACACTTAGACAGTGAAAGATGCTGTTGAAAATTAGGGACAGATATGTGGGGGAAAGTCTCAGGTAGGAAATAAGTGTGTTTTGAGGCTGGATTTGAAGGAATCAAGTGAAGGCTTTTGACGAAGTGAAAGAGGGAGGTCATTCCAGGTGGAGGACCAGAAACAGAGAAGGAGCGACGGCCAACAGTGGTTTGTTTGAATCTGGGTGTTCGAAAGCACAAAGTATCTGCGGCTGAACGAAGGAACGGGATGGAGTGTACAGGTGAAGACAGCTTACAGAGATAAGAGGGTGCAGATTTGTGGAGACATTGAAACAGAGGGTATTGATTTTATACTGCAGTCTTTGTGAGACAGGCAACCAGTGAAGAGATCGCAGAAGAGGAGTGATGTGTTCAGATTTTTTTTTCTTAGGACCAGTCGAGCTGCAGAGTTTTGTATGCGTTGAAGAGAGTGGATAGATGATGCTGGTAGGCCAGCAAAAGAGAATTACAGTAGTCTAAACGTGAAAGAATAAGAGATGTGACAAGCTGGAATTG
>CM054157.1:33378201-33413832 GCA_028751875.1 Rapana venosa | reverse complement strand
TAGTAGGGGGTGTCCTCATGTGTTACTCAAACAGGCCACTGAACACCACCAAAGTGACCCAGCAGCAGTGCAGGGCCCCTCTGGCTGGTGGCCCCACAGCGGCCTGATAGTGATGAGCTCACTGTGGACTTCCGACCCTGAGGATGAGACATAACAAATCTGGGTATGGTTGTGGTGGGGAGTTTGGGATGAGCGGCATGGAAACAGCAGAACGGGGGACATCACAGAAGATGAGGCAGCAAAAAAAAACACACACAAAAATATCCTTTTTATATTTCTTTCCTATTTTTCTTCCATCCCACAGCTGTCAGTTCCCCCCACTTTCAGCTGCTATCCAGCCCATCCCATCCCAGCTGGTGCTGATTACAGCAGGAACTGACCACACTTGGACTTGGTAAAAGGAAGGGGAGTGCTAAATTTAGCACTCTTGACTAAGTGATGTTGGATTTGTGCGCTGTGATCCTCTTTTTATCCCTCCCAGCCCAATAAGTAGGCAAGCCCTAATCCTCTTTAGGGATACTAAAGACAACAGGAATAAGTCTAGGATTTCATTTCTGGTGCCGGATCAGGTGGTGCTAGGAATTGGAGTGGTGACCTAGAGAATTCCTGCTTAGGACTGTCTACATGTGCACATGACTTATTCACCAGAACAGGCACACAAACTTGTAGAGTGACATCACCCCTCACAAATGCACACACATACACACACTCACACATTCACGCACACACACACACACACACACACACATGCACACACATGCCAGGCACACTTTTCTTTGTAAGGGCAAGATGAACAAAAGTCATATACACTTAATCTTTCACCTTCATGAAGATCATTTTGACTTGACACATTGGTAACACTCTCTCTCTCTCTCTCTCTCTCTCTCTCCTCTCTCTCCATCTCTCTCTCTCTCTCTCATCTCTGTGAAAACGATTATAAAAATTTAAATCTAAAACTGTTTATTGATCAAATCTATCATGTACAAAAAAACAAGCTATGAATTAAGATGAAATACACACACACCACACGCACACACACTCACACACGCACGCACACACACACACATACTCACACAACACACACTCACACGCATGCACACACACACACACAACACGCACACAACAGACACACACTCACTCACACACACTACACCCCCCCCCCCCCCCACACACACACACACACACACATACAAACAGTTCAAACAAAAAGGTTTGAAAAACAAACAACAAAATCATCATCATGAGCAAATAGTTTCGTCAGTAGAAAATATATACACAGACCCCATTACTGTCAGCAGAAACACAGAAAACATACAGTCTTTGACACAGTTCACATAAACATAGAAAATGTACATCTTTGCCACAGTTCACATAAACACAGAAAACATAGTCTTTGACACAGTTCACATAAACACAGAAAACATACAGTCTCTGACACACTTCACATAAACACAGAAAACTACAGTCTCTGACACAGTTCACATAAACACAGAAAAAAAATTCTCTATCACAGTTCACAAAAACACAGAAAACAAACAAAATCCCTAACTCACAAAACACAAAAAAAAGGTCCTACCATTTTCCAAAAAAGAAAACATAAGTTTTGACACACTTCACATAAACACAAAAACATCATCTTTGCACATTCACATAAACACAGAAACATAGTCTCTAATACAGTTTACAAAAAACACAGAAAAAAAAGTCTCTAACACAGTTCCATAAAACAGAAAAACTAGGGTCTCGACACCTTCACATAAACACAAAATTACGTCTCTGACACACTTTACAAAAAACACAAAAAATATACAGTATCTGAAAAATTTCACAAAACACAAAAATATACAGTCTCTGACACAGTTCAAAAAACACAGAAAACCAGTTCTGACACAGTTCACTAAACACAAAAATATACAGCTCTGACACCATTCACATAAAACAAAGAAAATATACAGTCTCTGACACAGTTCACAAAAAACACAAAAAATAGCACTTTTCTTTTGTTTAACACTACCCTACTTTAGCGGACAAAAAACCCCCCTCTTACCAAAAAGGGGCACGGTGAATAAAAGGGGGTATACAGAGGGAAGGGTTTTTTGTTTTTGGTTACCTTAAGGGGGTTCCCGTAGGAAAAGGTTAATTTTTTTGTGGGGCGTTTGAGTAAAATTTCTTCATGTTTTGGGAGAGGGAACAGTCAACTTTCCCCTTTCACCACCATCAAAATTTTTAAAACTTTCTGATAATTTGTCACAGTTTCTTCTCCAAGTTTCGATCCTTTTGGCAACAAAATCTTACAACGGAGCTCACTGCCCCACACATCTCTAAAACGGGGTGGAAGATTCTTAAAAGCACACACCTGCCCACTTTAGTCCAAAAAATCTGTACCTTGCCCAAGAGGGTCATCGGGCAAACACAAGGCACAACACAAGTTTGGGGGCATTTTTTTTTTTCCCGGGCCGGTCAGTCTTCACCATTTTGCAGCCTCCACTGCACCTTCCCACGTACACTGAGGGGGGTTGCTGGGATCTGCAGTGTGAAATGCCGCCCCTCTGTTCATGAAAAACGACAAAGGTGAAAATTTGACACAGGTCACGAAGTCGGTCAACCTCTAACCTAGGGGGGGGTGGGGTTTTTAAATTTTTTTTTTTTTTTTTTTATTTCAAGGAAATGGAAAAACATCTGTGCTTTTTCTACACCCGCCCCGGGGTGTTTGCAGTTTTGTAAAGTTGTCACCTTTCCCCACCCCCCGGACACAATGGCCTACCCCTTCTGAAAAGGGGAAACGGTTTTTAAAAACTGCAAGGTGTTTGCATGCATTCACCATGGGACCTCAAAGTCCATCTGGAGAACTTTTAAGGGGAAGTGGAGTCAGCATGATGTTAACGCAGAGGAAAATCATCGACAAAGATAAACCTGAGTCACAGTCACAACAAAATGTGCATCACTCAAAAACCACCACCCATCCCAGTGTGTGCATGGGGTTTTGTGTTTGTTGATTTTTTTTATTTGGAGTTATTTGTAATGTTTAACCTAGAAATGGTAGCCTTTTACTTTTTTTTTAGTTAGGATTCGTTAAAATTTGCCTGTCATATTGTAATTGTCCTCATGGTGTTTAAAATGTTTTGATTTGACTTTTTTTTATTTGACTTGGCACAAGGCACATCACGGGGTGAACTGACAGATCACTAAGTTAGGTCAGCCTCAAACACCGCACACACAGGTGAACTACGGGTCACGGGTCAGGTCAGCCTCTACCCTGTTATACCACATCAAAGGTGAATGACAGCTCACTAAAGTTAGGTCAACCTTACATGACATTCACAGGAACGAAGGGCACAGCTCAGGTCAGCAGCCCTTTAAACCCCTGGTCTTAGGGCAAGCCAGGGTAGTTGTTTTGTCCCTGGGGGTTTCATCGTAGGGGGAAACGCGGGAACGTTAAAATTGGGTGGGGGGGGAAAGTAACCCTTCGGGGGTTCCTCGAGTTGCCCAACAGAACCAAAAATTTTCCCTTCACACTGTAGGTAAAAAAACAAAAAAACATACCAAAAAAAAAACTAACAAAAAACATACAATATTAAAAAAAAAGTGCCTGTTCAAAAACACTTTATGATTTTTTTTCTTTTATCTACCCGAAAATTAACACTAATGCCTACGTTTAAAGGGGAGAAACCCCTTCTTTCCCAGCACACAGCACGTGCAATTGTATGCTACTGTAACCCATAGTGGGCGCTACAGAGGGGAAGGGGGTTTGTAGATGGTTGGGTACCCATAAGGTTTCCCGTGGGGAAAAGGTTAACTGTATCAGCCCCCGACTTTTCCACAAAAATTTCTATGCCAACCCTTAGCTTACCGTGTGGAAAAATGGAAAAAAAAAAAAATTTTCTCAAAAAACCCTTCTTACAAGACTGAACAATGTCACCTGACAGGGGGGATTTTGGGAAAAAAAGATGAACAATGCTTTACCTCATTGACTCAAGGGGAATGCTCGTTTGGCCTTGGAAAGTTTCCTGCTGTCCCTGGGGGATGCAGGGGCCCGTCAGATAAAATTTGCATCCCCCACCTTTTTGGGAAAATTTTGTGCTAGAAATTTCCTCTTTTCCATCACTCCTTTGTTTTTGCCGTGTTCATTTTTTCCCGTCACTTCCTTCAGTCTATTTTCTGCTCCCGGGTCCCTTCCCTTTCCTTTTTATCCAGGGAAAAACTTAAAAATTTGATTCTCTGCATACTTCCCGTTCAGCCTGGGTTTGAAGCCATGACCTCAAATGTTGGGTCCTCCCGCCCAGGGTCACCTTGAGGTCAGATTACTTTACCCTTCATTTATTAAGACACCCGTGTTAAAAAAAGGGAAAAATTTTTTCATCTTTTTCTTTTTCTTCCCCCTCCCCCTCTTCTTCTTCTTTACTTTTTTTTTTCTTCTTTTTCCCCTTTTTCTCCTTCTTTTTGATGTCAGACGAACCCCTTGTTGTCTGCATCTAGCTAAATTGTGAAAAGGCTGCTGTTAAGGCCCTTGACATCCAAATTTGGCACGGGGCAAAATTGTTATCTTAAAAGTCTTTCTGGTAAAGAAGAAAAAAAAGGCAGGAGAATAGACGCGCAAGATGGCAGAAAAAAGACAAGGATGATGGCGACAGGAAGAGAAGGAACAAGCAGAAACAAAAGAGAGGGATAGAAAAAAAGGGGAATTCCTAGCACAGGAAATTCCAGAAGGATGGTGATGCTTATCAACTGGCAGCCCCCGACAATCCCCCACGAGGGAATGTCAGTTATGAATTACCAGTCAATTGTTACCTACATAACCAAATAATGACCACTACCACTTTGGTTGAGACGGTGCGAAGTCAAAGGTGTTTGTCATGCTGTTTGATTTAGGGAACATGACCAATCACCAGCTGCGATCCTCAAAGTGGCAGTAACGCACAGGAGCCTGCAGATTACACACATAATAGATAACATTAAGTATATGAAGATTTGGGTGTCCGAGCATGCGTGCGCTTGTACACACACACACTCACACCACACACACTCATTGATCTATATAATGAATAAAAAAATAATAATATATTGAAATTTATATAGCGCATGAATCTTGTAAAAAACAAAACAATATCGCCGCGCTTTGCACTCAATCATTACCAGGCATAGCAACTCTTCCTTAAACATAATGAGAAATCCATGCGTGCCACTACGCACGCACCAGGACGCACGCACGACTACATTACACTCACACACACACACACGACACTCACACACGAACACACACACGGAACAACACTTAACAGAAGAAAGAATTCTGTTAATTAGGGACAGATATGTGAGGAGGGAAAGTCTCAGGTAATGAAATAAGTGTGTTTTGAGCTGGAATTTGAAGGAATCAAGTGAAGCTTATTTGGACGAAGTGAACAGAGGGAGGTCGATCCAGGTGGATGACCGAGAAACAGAGAAGGAGCGACGGCCAACAGTGGTTTGTTTGAATTCTGGGTGTTCGAGAAGCACAAAGTATCTAGCTGCTGAACGAAGGAACGATACAATCTTGCGTGACAGTTGAAGACATTTACAGAGATAGAGGTACAGATTTGTGGAGACATATGAAACAGGTTATGAATTTTATACTCGCATCTTTGTGAGACAGCAACCGAGTGAATATAGATCGCAGAAGAAGGATTGATTGTTGTTCAAGATTTATTTCTTTCATTAAGGACCCATATCCGAGCTGCAGAGTTTTGTATGCGTTGAAGAGATTGGATAGATGATGCTGGTAGGACCTAGCCCAAAAGAAATGAATACAGTAGGACTTAACGTTAAAGAACAAAGAAGATGTGACAAGCTTGGAAAGTTGCATACAGTGAGAACAGTATACTTGCGAATCGCGCTTCACGACGCCGTAGATTGATAGTAGCAATACTGGCAGGTCTGGGTGAATGTGTATTATTTTCATAGAGAAGTGTGTTGTCAGAACTATTGACTCCTAAATACTTCACAGAGTCTACCTCTAAGGAACTGACGTAATTGCCCGAATTCCTATTGCGAAGTTTTTGTAGTAGAGGAAAGTTTGATGTTTGGTCCCTATGAGCATGTCTTCGGTTTTATCGGCATAAAGTTGTTAACTTGTTCTGATTTCATTCACAGTTTGAAATGTCTTGAAGGCAGTAGGACATATTTGTCAAGAAGGGAAGGCAGTTTTCAACAGTATCCGCTGCAGCTGAAAGTTGTAATTAACATCGTGCCATATAAAATATGACAAGAGGGTGTAGTTTATTATAGTATTGAGAGTGCGGAGCAGTAGTATAGAGTAAAAAGAAACAGGGCCCAGGACTGAACCCTGCGGGACTCCACATACCCCGATTTGAACAGGTTTTTGATTGAATTTTTGTTTCTACAATAACTTTCTGGAACTGTCCTTCACAGTATGAAGTAAACAGAGTCTAGGGCTGAGCCGTTACAATACCAAACGTAATATGTGGAGGCGAGGAACGAAGAATAGAGTGAATCTATGGTTATCAAAAGGCGCAATAACAGATCCACGAAGAGTAGGAAGGAGATTTCCTGCATCAGAAGCAAGCGTAGAGTGCATCTAAAGTATGGGAAAGTGTTGTTTTCTGTGCTTGGTGTATGGTGGCGATAAGGCAGACAAAAAGTGGGAAGAAGATCATTGGTGAATGAAGGTGACTGTTCGAGCTGTTTGAGAACAACTTTCTAGTACTTTAGAGAAAAAGGAAAGTTTGAGACAGGCCCTATAATTCTTTCAGAATGTTCGGGGATCGAGGACGTGCTTTTTCAGTCATAGGTTTACTATTGCTGTTTTAAGAGCTGATGGAAAATTCCTGACTGAAGAGATGATATTAACAATTAAGTGATAATGAGGCTACAATTTGTGGAAGTGCATTGTGATAATAAACAGGAGCATGTATGGCAGCAGATCAAGGAGTCGCATGATTTTATACGTATCATTTCACTTCAGAATTGTCATGATTTCTTTTCACTTTGGCGATGGAATGGAAAATAGAGGATGCCAGTGAAATGAGGGGTCAGGAGGCTCAGGCTGGAATTGAGTTGATCAATCAGGAAGCGTATGTTTCGAACTTTATCTGAAAAGACGCTAGAAAAAGGTTGGAAGGTTATCAGACAGGCTGTGGTGTTATAGCAGAGAGTTGTTTTATTGCAGATCCAAGGAGATTTGAGGTGAGGGAAAAAGAATTTATATGGAAGTAGACACAGAGATTTGGGAAGAAGTAGTAGTGTGTCTTTATTCTGAATGGATTATGAGTATGACATATGTATTATTTGTTTTTCGCGAAAAGCTGTTTTGTTGATTTCGTTTTTTGACTTCTCGCCACTGCCGTTAGTTCCGCGTTTGCCTCGCTATCAAGATGTTCTTGGTATACCATATGCGCCACAGGGTTAACCCCCCTGATCAGGAGGAGATGATCAGTAGAGAAGGGTGCAGCTCATCAAGCAGTTGGCGATAATAAGTGGTATAGTGATCAGAGATGTAGTGTGTCATTAGGTTTGGTGAAAACGTCGGAAAGCTTGGGAAAGAGAGTGTCATGAATGTCTAAGGCCTTTAAGAATTACGACGAGACTAAATTCATATTTCTATCTTCTGACAGGATTTTTTTATGTTATATGGAAAAGAATTCGGAAAACATATGCATTATCGGTGACAGAAACAGATGTGACAAGCATTGAATGAAGCATTAGTTAATCAGCCAGTCAAAATAAGACCAGATCTGTTCGATCTGCTTTCGTTACCAAGTTGAGATGAGAGATTGGTAGTGACAGAGAAAGAGAAAGACGTTGACACCTGGAGAAAGACTGGATGTCGAAATGGAAGTTGAAATCACCAAGAATTATAAGTTAGTGGGAGAGAAGGCTTGTAGTAGGACGATTAGTGACTGGAATTCTTGGGGAAGAAAGATAACTTTAGGTTGTTTTTTAACGCTGGGAGGTGGACGGAAAAGGCAGCAGATAGTAATATTAGTGGTGCCAGGTATGTAGATTGATTTCGAGCCAACATCAAAAGGATTCATTTGTAGAATTGAACGTGTTGTGACTGAAAGAAAGAGATGGGCATCCCATATGTCCTTTGATAATTATGTGCAATCCCACGTCCTCGAGAGAGTCGGGGAAAGAAATGGTTTATATATCCAGGAGGATCAGCTGTTTTATTTTGGCTCATGGCCCATCGGTGGTTTAAGCCAAGTCTTTTCGTGAGGAAGTGTACGTCAAGTGTTTTTTTACGAGATGAAAACAGATATTAATCGTCTTTCTCAGAGAGGACAGACGAGACTGACACATTGAACAAAAAAACAAACTTTAAGGCAAAGAACTGAAAGGAGGTGGAGATGGTTAAGATGAAAGTGTGTGAGTTGAATAGCATCAGAGGAACGGAGGACGAAGGCGATGTGGAGAAAGCCGCTAGCGGAAGAACAGACAAGAGTTTGATGGTGAAATCAGGAAGTAGAAGATGGAGAAATAACAGTGCTGATCATGGGATTCTAGTTTTAGAAACACATCGGATAATACATCCATAAACATCAGAACAAAAAACATTATCAGAGTAATTACAAACAACAGAACAATCAAAGCTGAAAGTGGACGGTTTGAAGGACGGCAGTCATGGGGAAGAACGTTGTCAGGGTGACAATAAGTGACGTCAAGTAGAGGGTGAGGGGGGAGAACACGAGAGAGAAGGTGAAGCCCCACCACTGGAGGGAAAACGTCGTCCTGCCCATGATCCCCGTCAGTTATTGCAGGTGCGATTAATGCCTAAGTGTGTTAAACGGATGCTAATATCAGGAACAAGCGTGTACTGTTTGAACAATTCTTCAGGTGCGAGCAAGGCTCTAATGTCCGCGCTCTCCTGCATGGTAGCAGAACAACACACACTAGACTTGATTGATTGGGGTGGCTGTCAGTTCGCGTGAATCACGTGCAATTTGTTGAACGCAGTAAGGGTCAATTAAAATGGGATCACGAAGACCACGCATCGGTAAACACAATCATAAGTCGAATCGCAAGATTTTGACAATTCCAAACAAAGATGAAAATTATACATCGTGAAATATCTCAAAAGTAGATACATAACAAAGAAAAATGTTCGTGACCAAATATCTCAGGGTGAAAACACGAACAAGAAGATGTAAAAAATTTCTTCTGAAAAGTAACGCAGAAAAAAACACACACATCCAGCATTCAACACAGTAGCTACAACACAGTGCGTTCCGACATGCCCGCAAAGGCAATCACTCCATGATAGATATGCATAAACACACGCACACACACACTACAAAGCATGCGCACACACAAACACACACACACACATACACACATGAGCATAGACACACAACCTAGCAACCAAATCAACCATAGTCCACAATACAGACAGGAAATTTTATAAAAAACAAAAAAATTGATGCACAGCTGTTCCAACATGCTCTTCCAGTAAAACAAACCCAAACGATCACAACAGAAAAAATCTGCCATGGACTTGAGTTGGCGCAAAATTACCAAGAAGAATAAGAATAGGATTGAAGGATGCCATAGTCCAAGTGGTCAAGGCTGTTTGACTTGCAATTCCATGAAGTCATGGTTCGAATCACAAAGTGTCAGTCATCTGGTGAACAAAGATGAGGCGGGATTTTTACAATCAACCCATCACCGGTTAAAGTGAACATCTCCCAGTGCCTTAAAACTCATCATTGTCTAATACTCAAGCAGAGATCCAATATGCGAGCATCATCGACACGCAATGAAGTTGTGCGAATCTAAGATTTGGCCACCCCTCCCCATCACAGGACAAGCCGAAGCTTAAGATTAGTCAGAATTACGATTTAAAAATCCTACAACAAATGATGTTCAACTGAAGGTAAAGCACGGGCCCTGTAGTAGAAGCAATCACTTTTCTTAAACAGTGCCTTCACCCTGACACCATAAGCTTGCGCTTGATATGTGTGTGTTGGCTAATTTCTTTGACACTCGACAATTGTATTCTTAAAGATTTCAGGCGACTCCAGTGTATCAGACTTTTTTAAACATTGTCGATAGTTCAAAAAGAGTCATCAGATTGTAGAATCAGCCAACTTCAGAGAAGGCGCGTACACAGATTGGTGAAAAAATCATCACAACTATACGTTACAAGGGGACAAGTCTGATGAACATTTCAAGCCATGTAAGATAAGCAGTCCGCCCTATATTTCAAAAAACTTTCATTTTCAGCACTCATTGACATATTTTGAAAAAATTGTATCAAAAAGAAAAAAAAAAGAAAAAAAAAATAAAATATAGCCATCTATTGAAAAACTGTGTAACATCACTCAAAGTAGATATAAAACACTTTCAATGATGATATAATTTGTATGTCATTTAATGTTGTGGGTTAAATCTCTGTATTTTTTCAAATAAAGCCAAAATCATGCGTCACCGTCACAAAACGGAGGGCATCGCATTTCACTGATACTCCATGGAGTTAAAGATCTGAAACTATTGTTCAACATCAGTAGGGTTGGAAACAAACATACCCCATCATAAAAAATGATTCTGTGCTTGAAGTCGAGAATGTGGTCCTAGCTGATCCAGCGGCATACCTCCTGTCAGAGTACAAGCACAGGAAAGACCAGCAACAATGTATTCCATTTAGTGCGCGGACACAGAGAAAGAGAAAAAAAAACGAAAAAAAAAAAAAAACAAAACTAAACAAAAAAAGAGAACACAATAAGAATGCATCCAGTCTAAATTACAACAAGATTTCTATCTACCTTGTTACAGAACCACCAATAGATGCAATACGACCAATGCACCACAATATAGATGCAATACAGTTCAAATGATACAATTGATACATATTGTTATCATAATGTGTATGCATTGGCCAGTATTGCATCAATATACTCGTACATGCATTAGGACAGTAAATAGCATCAAATTTGTGTTGCACTGACAATATCTGCATCATAACTGTGTTGCATCTTGACATGTATTGGCATCATACAGTGTTTGCATAAGGACTTGGGTGAATCGTGGATCTAGAGGAAGACATGCCCTGCTAGAACGCTGTAATATTCCCGTGTCTGAAGTGGTGGTGTTTCAATCCACATAGGGCCCGAAACCTTTCCCCATCCATTAGACCATGAGTGTGTCTGTGTGCAAAACTTTCATGATTGAGACAATAAACCTGAGATCCGTGGTGTTTACACAAAATTATTTAAGCGCACGTTAACGAACCCACGGTAACAAGAGAGTTGTCCCTGGCAAAATTATGAGTAGATAAAAGCCGCTCAGATAAGGAAACAAATTACAGTTTGAAGAACAAGAAAAAAAAAAAATAATTGGTTGAGTTCCTGTGCTGGCTTTTTCTTGTGGCAAAGCGGCGATCCCCACATAGAGAGCCTCCCGAAAAATCACACGCTAGAGAAATCTGCCCATGAATTAAAATGGTATAAATAAATCCTTTGATGAGAACTACTATACCGAGGCACCCTTGGTAGCTAAACGGCATGCAGTAAACATCTTGGTTGCCCACATATAAATCCAGTTCCGAGTTTATGGAAAGAGTAGGCCACAGTGTGTGGCCGTGGAACAGATGAACAGAAATTTATAAGAACCGCATACACACGCATAAATTTTTTTTATTAAAGACATCTGACGATTTGATTTGTTTCTTTAACAAGATTCAGCGCTATATAAATTCCATACATTATTAATTATTAAATAGATATGACAGCAATACAGTTTTAATACAACACAACACACTACCACTGATTTCTCAGCCCCACATTTTCCCAACCATGCGTTGATTCCCACACACGCACAAACCCTGACCTCTCCTCCCGACACCAACTTTCCATGTGGTCCATCTGCACTGATTGTTATATGGCGCCCCTGAATGACCCAACAAGGTCATCATGGGCCAGGACGATGAGCCTCTCGATGTAGTACGGAATACACGCACTCTGAAACATTGAGTATCTGAACTGTGCGTATGTGTTTGTTATGGTTTATGATGTGGATTTGGCACGTGGTGAGAGGATATATATTATGGTATGTTGGTGTATTTTACTGGTAGTTTGTGTGTGTGTATGGGCGGTGTGTAGTTTGTGTATGATGTTTTTCTGTGGGGGAGGGGGCAAGCGTGTGTGTATGTCTGTGGTGTGAGGTTGGTGTGTGTTTGTGTCATCTATTGTAGGTGAGTCGTGGTGTGTGTGTGCGAGAGTTTGATGTGTATGTGTGTGTGTGTGTGTGTGTGTAGTGTGTGTGTTGTGTGTGTGTGTGTGTGTGTGTTGTGTCAATGTTATGTGTAGGTGAGTTGAGTTGTGTTTGTGTTGTGGTGTTTGTGTGTGTCTGGTGTGTGTGTGAGTGTGTGTGTGTGTGTTAGTGTGTGGTGTGTACTGTGTGTGTGTGTTGTGTGTGTGTGCATGTCTACAAGCGTATATCTGTCTGACTGGCTCTCTTTCTTTCTTTTGTTAGTCTGTCTCTGAGATTGTACATGCATGAGTCTCTCTCTCTTCAAGCCACCATGCTGACAGATATACCAATTCATAATGAATAAACACTGCTGCTACAGCCACAAAGCTCTATCACCCATTGTAAACAACATAACAATAACAACCCTACACCATCATTTCTGCTGTAGCTGTCAAATGATATTTAGTAATCTTCTTCATATTCACACATATTTCATATTCACACATATTTCTATTCATTTTGCATAATTAAAAATTTCCATAATAATCTTTCCTGATATGATATTTTGGCATTATTCATCATTACTTTCTATAGTTATTTTTCCTGATATGATATTTTGGCATTATTCATTACTTTCTATAGTTATTTTTCCTGTTATGATATTTTGGCATTATTCATCATTACTTTCTATAGTTATTTTTCCTGTTATGATATTTTGGCATTATTCATCATTATTTTCTATAGTTCTTTTGCCTGTTATGATATTCTGCATTACGTATAATTACTTTCTATTGTTATTTTTCTTTTTACAATATTTTGCATTACTCATCCTTACTCTCTGTAGTTATTTTTTCTCTTATTTGGGCATTATTCATCATTACTTCCTATAGCTATTTTTCCTTTTAAGATATTTAGGCATTATTCATAATTACTTTCTATATTTATTTTCCTGTTTTGATATTTTGCATAATGTATCATATAATACCTATTCTTATTTTTCCTGTTTTGATATTTTGAATTATTTACCATTACTCTCAATAATAACTTTTTCTCTTATAATATTCTGCATTATGTATCATACACTATCTACACTTATTTTTCCTGTTTTGATATTTTGCATTATGTATCATACACTATCTATACTTATTTTTCCTGTTTTGATATTTTGCATTATGTATCATACACTATCTATACTTATTTTTCCTGTTTTGATATTTAGCGTTATGTATCATTACTTTCTGTCGCGGCTGCCGGTGACAAGTTGATGTGGTGGACTGTCCTCTACGTTCACACACAGGACGCACGCTGTGTGTCCAGCCAGGGTGAAGGTCATTTTTTGGGTCACGAGGTCGTACACATCTGCCTGGGAACAAAACCATTCATTGTTTATTCGCTCATTCAGAATGCTCATCTTCAGAACAGTCTGTGAATAGAACGCATCTGTTGTTCTTGATGTGAGATGAAAAATCTGTAAGTTCAGACTTTCCTCACACTTAATCTGATGGTGATTTTTTATGTACAACTTCATTAACATACACATTCATTTGCAAGTATATATGCTTGCATGCAGATATGTATACAAATGCAAGCACATGTGTGCACACATGCGCACACGCATGCACACACATGCGCACGTGCACACACACACACACACACGTTCAAGGGGATATTTTCCTCTGGAGTTAACTTCAGTGCCGACTCCACTCTCCCCAAAAGTCCTTCGGATGAGACTATAAACTGAGGTCCCGTGTGCGAACGCATGCAGAACATTTTGCACACATGTTAAATTCTGTTCCGCTTTTCGTAAGAGTAGGCCATTGTGTGCCGGTGGGAACAGATGGCAGAATTTACAAACCGCATACACACGGGGACTGCATGTAAGTGCTTATTCCATTACCCTTGATATAAAAGAATAAAATAAAAAATAAAATAAAATAAATAAAATGCACAGACACACACACACACACATACACACACAAACTTTGATGTTGTTTAATTCATTTTTTCAGTACTTAAACCCCTAAAGCCTCCATCAACAGAAAAAAGTTTATAACAAGAAAACATGTTGTGCTGTTTATAAACACCACTGCAGGACTTCTGATAACGCATGGGGGGAGGAGGGGTAAACAACACTTTGCATGCCGCCAACACAAAGTCATGAAGAACTGTGACATGTTTCCAACAAATCTGTTTACTTGAAATACGTATGTATACCTGTACTATTGTACATCCTCTCTCTCTCTCTCTCTCTCTCTCTCTCTCTCTCTCTCTCTCTCTCTCTCTCTCTCTCTCTCTCCTCCCTCCCCTCCCATCCTCTCCTCTCCTCTCCTCTTCTCTCCTCCCCCTCCTCCATCATTTTATAACGCATGCAGAACATCTTGCGCACATGTTAAATCCTGTTCCGCTTTTCGTAAGAGTAGGCCATTGTGTGCCGGTGGGAACAGATGACAGAATTTACAAAACCGCATACACACAGGGACTGGATGTAAAAAAGCACATGAGTGCTTATTCCATTATCCTCAATATACAAGAATAAAATAAATAAATAAATGAATAAATATAATCTTCCCCTGCCTTCTCTTTTCAAATCATTCTATTTCTATTCTTAGGATTTATTTGTTTATTCAAATCTCTCTTTCTTTTTAATTTTATTTATTACAATCTTGATAGCTCAACTCAGTACAATGTGATTACTTTTGTGTTCACTTTTTAAACTTTTTATGTGTGTTCCAACAGAGTTTTGTTCTTGTTACAGGGTTTTTTTGTGATTTCATTTTTATTTTAATAAAGAATTTGACCTGGCTTGACTCTCAAAACTAAATTCACACAAAAAAGAATTTGACCTGACTTAACTCTCACAAACTAAATTCACACAAAAAAGAATTTGACCCGACTCGGAATCTCACAAACTAAATTCAAACACTGTTAAAAACAAATCAGACAGTAATCCTATCCATAATTCATCAGCCTCGGAACTATGTAAAAATCCTTCATTTATCCCTTCTTTCTCACCCTGAAGTACTGAGCCGGCCCTGTGTTGAGGGTGAAGCCCACCACCACCTGCTCCGGGTGCAGACGTGTGTCCATGCAGGTCACCGGCGCGTCGACGATGTTGTGCAGCTCCAGCATGTCGTAGCAGCAGTCCATCTCTCTCTCCTGCAGCGCTACGACGCTGACCGTGTTGTTGGTGGCGATGCTGAGTGTCGGCGTTTGGAAGCTGCCGTTTGTCTGTTTGTTGTCCTGGAGCCATTTTGTTTGCTTTACCTGGAGCACGCGATCATAATGATCATAATGATGATGATGATGGTGGTGATGATGATGATGATGATGACTGTGATGATGATGATGGTGTTGATGAAGATGGTGAGGAGGAGGAGGAGGAGGAGGAGGAGAAGAAGAAGAAGAAGAAGAAGAAGAAGAAGAAGAAGAAGAAGAACAAGAACAAGAACAAGAACAAGAAGAACAAGAAGAAGAAGAACAAGAACAACAACAACAACAATGCTGATGATGACATCAAAGATGATGATGATGATGATGATAACAATGACGATGATGATGATAATATTGAACATGATGATGATGTGATGATAATAATAATAATAATGATCGTGATGATGATCATGATAACAACAGCAGTGATGACAACAATGATGATGTTGATGATGGTGATGATGATGATAACCATGATGATGATGACGAAAACTGTTCCAACTAAAAAGTACAATAGGAACTTCTACAACAGGATCTTAGTTTGTTTCTTTTTCAAAGACAAAATTTTGAGCTTTGACAACAAAAATAATTTTCTAAAAGAAAGGCCAGTTTTAAACGTTAACAACAGTTTAGAAATATTATTCCTAAATAAATCTCAGGTTCACACCTGAAAACAGCATATCAATGATCTTTTGCATTAAAAACCAAAATTTCAACACTCACCACAGCACAGAACACATTTTGTCAGGACTAAAAATCAAAGTTTATAACATTCATGACAAAACAGACAAAACCATTCAGAATAAAAACCCACATCTTGAACAGTAATAATTGAAAACCACAGAATAATAAACCTGTGACAAACTGAAGCACTCATAAGTAAAAACCACAGTGTAAAATACTTATGGCGAAAACTACAGCAGTTTTAAATTCAAAATCCATGTTTTAAGCACTGACAACTAAAACTCACATCACACAACATTTACAACACAAATAACAAAAGCTTTAACTTACAATCCACATTCTGAACACTTATGCCTGTAACACCACAGTATAAACCATTCATGACAAAAAATAACACATGTGACCCTGCAGGAAAAAAATCATGAATCAGTCGCCAGCTGTAGTTTCACGCTGTTAAAGTGAACACCGCTAAAGCCACAGTCACTGATCACCTGCAGACTCCAACGTGTGTATCTCAAAAAGTAATACAGATAACTGAAATCTGTTTTTTGTGTCTTGTTCAGAATGATCTCTTCCTTTAGATTACACTTCAATCTCATTTCTGAATTTTGACCCTTGTCCATGATTTTTGCATGCAGCATCACAGTTGTCCAAAAACACAAAAAAAAGTCTCCATTTGATAAACACTCACAACAGAATCAAAAACCAAGGTGTCCCTGACGCATCCTTCCCCATCCCGTATTGTGTGCACCTGCACGTGATACCCGCTGCTAACGGACAGGTACACAGTGTGGGGGTTTTCCCACAGGTGTAAGGAGGTGGGCTGACGCAAGCTGCCCTGCCCCTCACAGGGAAAGGTGTACACGGCCTCTGTGCCCTCTTCGTTACTCCACACATCCACAAAACCTGCAGCCACAACAAACAGTACTGTCAAAATGTATGAACTGGATATATAACATGCTATAACGTCAGTTATGTATGAATGTATTATCATATAGAAGTAACAATGACATGCAGGGTTTAACAGCCCATAAACCCTGGACAAATAATGAACAACAATGTTAATAAGTGAGAACATCACAAAGTTATAACAAAAACCAACAATCATGGTTTGAGAGCCAATAAACCCAGGAAAAATTATGAACTTAGAGAGACAAACTGTCTGTAGTGATTTCATTTGTTCTTGAAAACATGACTACACTGTACGCAGCTAATCTTGACTTCTTCCTCATTCCTTCAGAGGTTGTTGGGATGCCACAGCAGTTAACACTTTCAGGCCGTTTGTCCTGGACTCAACTTGGCAAAGCCCGTACCTCTGTAAGTCAAAGATTGCATGCTGGGTATAGCTGTGTTATCCGTGGTGCACTACAAGAGATAAATGGGTTTTTCACATATGCAAATCAGTCACACAAAAAACCCTCAACTTAAATTCTCATCTAAAGGACTTATGTATAACTTACTGGCATCTCAAAATAATCTCGAGTCTTGTACCCCACAAGTCAACTCGTGCCCCTTTTTCACTCATTCTGTATGCCTTGTAATACAACTACAATCAGCAGGCAGTTTAAATCAAAAACAACGGTTTTATTCTAGATCTTTTCATATAAACATAAACTGCGACACAACTGCGACACAAAAAATACTTCGACAATGCAAAGACCAAGACAGTGATGACTGCTCACCATGAGTGTAGGAGGCAGCGGTCACCTTGTCGCAGGTGGCCACATGCAGAACCTCATTGCTGATGGTGCCCTCCTCTTCTGACTCGTCGATGACCAGCGCTGTACTGCTGGGCTGGAAGATGCAGGTCTCTCCGGACATCACGTCCCACAGCTTGGTCTGGCAGTTACTGTAGCTGAGAAGCAGAAATGGAGGCTTCAGGTTTTCACTTATAGCAGGTTACACAGCAGGCAAACCCAGCAGAACTCAGTCAAGGGTCCAGGACCCAGTGTTAAGATTAGCACGCCCCTTCTTTTTACCAAGTCCAAGTGTGGTCAGTTCCTGCTATAATTATCGCCAGCTGGGCTGGGATGGGATGGAATACATGTGAAGCAGCTAAAAGTAGCTGAAAGTGTGATGAAATAAAATGTTTTTACATTTCAAAGACAAAAATATGTCTGTTTACAAAGTTTCAAGATTTTTGTTTTCTTCTTCGTTGAAAGCTCACACAAGCAACAATTGTTGTCTGTCATATGAGTGAAAATGTGCCTTCTTGGTCCATTCTCATGCCTTTTTTCCAGAAAGAGCTTAAAGGTAACAATTCTCTCGGACGTCAAAGTCGGATGCACTGGGCCTGACTTGTCAGGTGCTTAAAGGCAGCGCAACGCTTTTTCGCTCATACGACAGACAACAATAGTTGCTGTCTGAGAGTTCGACAAAGAAGAAGAAGAAACAGCTCATTATAGACAGACTCATAGAGTGCTGCTCCTCCCTTGGTATGCATTGTGCAATAGTAACTCTACAGTGCCACATATATAATATTATGCCCCAAAAGACAGACTTTCATACACAACAAGACTGGACTGGATTGGATGAAAATATGCACACACAAAATTATCTTTACCAGAAAGAGTTTTTCAGTAACATGTCAGTATGCAAGAGGGAAAAACTAGTCTGGGGAAAAATGTACATCAGCTGAGAAAACAGAAGAAAAAAAACACACTACAGAATCTGAGACAGAAAAAAAATGTAATGCAATGCAAACTGCAACAACTCAACTCAGCACAACACAACAGCATAACACAACACAGCATAGCGCAACATAACATAGCATAACACAGCACAACACAACACAGCACAGCGCAACATAACACAGCACAGCACAACACAACACAGGACAGCACAATACAGCTTAGCATAACACAGCACAGCACAGCATAACACAGCACAGCACAGCATAACACAGCACAGCACAACACAGCACAGCATAACACAACACAGCACAACATAACAGTACAACACAGCCAACCCAACACAACACAGCAAAGCACAACACAACACAGCACACCATAGCACAGCACAGTACAACAAAAGTCAAAACACATGATGGTGAATTATCAATGCAACACACAATTCTTTAAAAACAACAACAACAACACACAATTCATCATTTACCCAGCAACAATGGTGGCTTTAGAGGAATGTATGGCACACAGAACACCTCCCTTTGCATGATGCAGATTGTGAACTTTTCCTGTTCGCCCCTGCAACAGAATACACACTGATTAAACACACATGTGTACACACTAACATACACACACACATCCACATCCACATCCCCCCACCCCCACACACACATAAACACACACATACACACACTAACACACACACCCTCACACACACACATCCACACACACACAGACGGGATGGCCTGGTGGTTAGAGTGATGTATTCATGATCTGCTGACCCGGGTTCAAATCTCGTTCAAAAGGAATTTTCCTCTGGAGTTAACATCAGTGCTGACTCCACTCTCCCCAAAAGTCCTTTGGATGAGACTATAAACTGAGGTCCTGTGTGCAAACGCACGCAGAACATCTTGCGCATACATTAAAACCTGTTCCACTTTTTGGAAGGGTAGGCCATTGTGTGTCGTGGTAACGGATGACAAAATTTACAACTGCACACATAAGGGGACTGGATGAATAAAAGCACATGAGTGCTTATTCCATTGTCCTTAAAATAAAAGAAGAAATAAATAAACACACACACACACACACACACACACACACACAACCAACATGCAATCTGCAACCAGGAGAGAGAGAGAGAGAAGGGCTTTGCCAGGCTCAACTACCCACAAACCACAACAACAACTTCAAGGAGAAGCTAAGTCAACATTGGGTCAACATAAATAGTAGGAGAAGCTAAGTCAACATAAATAGTAGGAGAAGCTAAGTCAACATAAATAGTAGAAGCTAAGTCAACATTCAGTAGGAGAAGCTAAGTCAACATTGGGTCAACATTCAGAAGGAGAAGCTAAGTCAACATTGGGTCAACATTCAGAAGGAGAAGCTAAGTCAACATTGGGTCAACATTCAGAAGGAGAAGCTAAGTCAACATTGGGTCAACATTCAGAAGGAGAAGCTAAGTCAACATTGGGTCAACATTCAGAAGGAGAAGCTAAGTCAACATTGGGTCAACATTCAGAAGGAGAAGCTAAGTCAACATTGGGTCAACATTCAGAAGGAGAAGCTAAGTCAACATTGGGTCAACATTCAGTAGGGGAAGCTAAGTCAACATTGGGTCAACATTCAGTAGGGGAAGCTAAGTCAACATGTAGTAGGAGATAAGTCAACATTTAGTAGGAGAAGCTAAGTCAACATTTAGTAGGAGAAGCTAAGTCAACATTTAGTAGGAGAAGCTAAGTCAACATTGGGTCAACATTCAGTAGGAGAAGCTAAGTCAACATTGGGTCAACATTCAGTCTCCAGCCCAGTCCAGCATGAGCATACCTTCCAGTTCAGTTCCAGCGACCGTTTAATGCTGATGTACTGGCATACGCGGTGTTTCCAATTGCTGTGCTCCACTGTCAGAGTGTCCTTCTCAAAGCCCAGCATATGGCTGATCTTACACCACAGCAGCTCATCTTCTGCCAGACTTCGCCAGCTTTTACTGACCTGAAAACAACAGTTGCCAGTTATCGTTTTATGATATAATGCTGTTTAGTGGTTGATAGTGTTAATTATATTATTTTCTCACCACAAACATTTAAGCTAGATTTATTCACAGTTTATCAAACCCTACTTTTTAGAATATGGGTCGGATAGCTCAGTGGTCGGAGCACTCGCTTGCCTCCAGCCAAGTTAAGCAGAGTTGAGCGTGGTTACCAGTAGGATGGGTGACCGTTTGCGCGCCTTGGCTGCAGTACAGTCCCCCAGCTCACCCAGCTGTAAATGGGTACCTGCCTCTTTAGGGTCAGGGAAGCAAAGCAGCAAGGGAGAGGAGATGGGTGCCACCCTCAATATGCTGGCATCTAGAGAAGTGAGGTCTTTGACACCTCGCTCCCCTACGACCTTATAGGTTATGGGATAGATTGATGGCTTACAAAGTCTAATGCTGCACTTTCTAACATTCCAAAATTCAAAACTGGCTCAGTGATCTGTCATTCATGTGCATATCTGTACTATTACATCATACAATATTCTTGCTCTGCCAAGTGTGAATTCAAACACAATAAACTTAGAGTAGGTTAACTAGTAATAGTATAGGTAACTAGTACTAACTAGTAATAGTATGTACTTCAAAGAATAATAAAAAACACATAATGACATATATGTTCAATAATCAAAAACACATATGTTCAATCTGCCCCTCACTCCCACCCATCTCAAATCAACAACTCCTCAAAGTTTTTCCCCATCTCTCAGCACTCCCCATTCAATAGTCTCACCATTCCCACCCTCACTCCTAGTCCTACCTTAGATTGTCTGTACTGTTAGTGTCTGCTTTCATTCTACACTACAGGCACGTACCTCCATCTTGGTGAGAGCTAGAGCTAGTAATAAAATCTCATTGCCAATGAACTAAATCAGAGAACCATCACATGTATATTATGTATTCTGATTTAATTTTCACCCCTTCCTCTCATACAAATACTATGATCACATAATGTACATTGACTATCGAGTATGATCCACAATACTGAAACTATACACAAGCAGGGCATTACTTGAAATATCAGTTTGTTACATATTCATCTCATAATCACAAAGTCCATAACAACAGATTTATTCTGCTTTCTTTCCCTAAATGATCTTGAATCAAATGGTACAGTACCTGAGCACACCGACACAGATCCACATAGTCCAAATACCAGAAAATCTTGATGGCCACTTCCCGCGGTAAGCTGACATCAAAGAAAGGAATCTCACTGATTTCGTTCTGCAAGAGGAAAAAAAGTCCAAAAACTCAGTTAATTAAAGATCTGGCTCCATTTCATGTGTGCGTGTGGGTGTGTGGGTGTGCGTGCATGTGTTTGTGAGTGAATGATTCCATGAGTGAGTTTAAGTAAGTGTGTGTCTTTGTGCATGTATGCATGAGTGTGTGTGAGTGAGTGAGTGAGTGAGAGTGTGTGTGTTTGTGTCACTGTATGCATGTGTGTGTATGTGTGTGTGTAAATTTATGCACTTTCCCTCAGTACAACAAATGTTTGCATGACAGGAGGGGGGGGGGGGTCTTAGTTTGTTTTGTATGTTATTTTCTCACTCTTTCAACTGTTTCAAGTCTACCTGATTTGTCTACCATACTCCATATAGCACATTGTGATTGTATACACATAAGTGGAACTATGTTGATGATAGAATCCTGAAACGCTTCCAGAGTAGAGTATGGTCAGAACAGTAGATTCACAAGATCTATTTACAATTAACAGTATGATCATATTCTGTACATGCTTTCCTTCTACATGAAATGCTATCAAAAGTATCATTATTAGTATAAAAAAATTTAGATTTATAATGTATATTACAGGAAACTGGACACACACACACACACACACACACACACACATGTGCACATGCATACACACACACGTTGTTTAAACATACATTATTTATCACAATAAAGAACATAGCTTACAAGATCTGCTATAAACAAATCAAGGTAGCCCTCGGACTCCTTTTTGTTGTGCTCAGTTTTTCCTGTTTCCTTCTTTGCTTTCTTCGGGGACGACGGCTGGGCTTCTTCTGCACTGACAGAAAAATATCCCCGCTTTGGGGTGTCTGCTGGGCTCTTCCTCTCGGACTGCTTCCTTTCCTTTCTTGTGAGCTTTGGCTCTTCCTCTGTACTGGCATGATTCAGGAGAGTAGTCAGAATTCGAAAAGGGTAGTATGTGGCGGATGCCTCTGGAGAACATTCAAAGGCGTTTTCAAATTCCTCATGCTGGTTTTGTTCCCTTTCCTCCGGTACTTGGTGTTGAAACTGCTTGTGTTCATCTTTTGTGGAAGAGCTACAGTCACCTATTTCATGCTGAAAGCTGCCCTCTGCTCTTGCATCGCTTGGCTGTTGAAGTGTTGCGTCGTTTGTGTCTTTCAGAGTATCGCTGTCTGCTTCGAATCCTAACTGATGAGAATTATCAGTATGATGTAAACTCGAGGTGCCAGGTTTCCCTCGCTGCTTGAGTTCTTTCAGCCAGTTCTTCCGAAATTCTGAAAGATCATCTTTTGCCATTTTGGGGTGAGGTTTTCCCTTAGGTATGTTCCTTCAGTCTGCAACTCAGATTTCATCTAAATAAGTAAACAATGTACGTAAGTCCGACGTAGTCGTCGTTCCCATCAAAGACTACAGTGCAATTGTACTCCATGTTGTAAACAAAAATCAAGGGACTACACTCTACTTTGTCTGAAAGAGTTGTACGTCATTACTAAATGACTTTGATCATGGCATCTCTGGCGAATGGGTCGAAGCTTCAAGCATTGCAAATGTTGCGAAGGTTAGATTTCCTTCATAATCATCTACATCAAATTGTTTTGATATTTGCAAATTTATTAGCAGACATTTATGTGTTTGTTGCTGCACAGGCGGATGGCAAGTACATGCACATATTTTGCCCTGAAGTCTGTTGTCAGATAAGATAGCAGACAACATTGTTTACCCCCCCCCCCCCCCCCCTCCCTTTTCCTCTATAGCAGTACACACCAGCCGTAATGAAATGCATTTGAACCAAAGAAATGAGAGAAGTTTTGTTAGGCAAGAGAACAGTTGAGTTAGTGTCACGATGTTACAGTGTTAGGCCTACTTAGTATTGGTCAACAGTCATTGACTGATTGAGTCAACATTCATTATGTCCCCCCCCCCCCCCCCCCCCCCACACACACACACACACATCACGAAAAGTATTGAATACCCAGTGTGTATGTGTGTGGTTTTTTGTATTTCAAGGATAATGGAATAAACACTGATACGCTATTTTACATCAAGTCCCTGTGTGTATGCAGTTTTGTACATTTTGTCATCTGTTCCCACTGGCACATAATGCTGAACAGGTTTTAACATGTGCACAAGATGTTCTGCATTCAGTGTGTATGTGTTGTGTTATTTCTTTAGTAAAAGGTGAACATTTTCTCATTATTTTAAAAGAAACCACAGTTCGTGTGTGTACACATTAGACTGCTGCATTCAGTCTGTGGCTTGTTGTTAGAACATTATCAACGTCAGTGCAGAGCCAGCTTTTGAAATTGAAGTATAGGTTTTTATAGTATTTGCTATTTCTAAATAAGAGATTACATTTGGTTTGTTTTGCAGATTGGGTCTGTTTAGGGGGGAGGGGGGGGGGGGTTTGTTGTATGTGGTTTGTTTTTTTCTTATCTGCATTCATTTACAGGGTGGTTTGTTTTGCAGATTGGGTCTGTTTAGGGGGGGCAAGGGGTTTTTGCTCTTATGTGATTTGTTTTTTTTTCTTATCTGCATTCATTTACAGGGTGGGGTAAATAGTGCCCAGTCTTCTCCTTTGCTTGTTAAGTTCTCTGTAGAAGGTTTCCCTGCCAACCTCAGCTGACATCTTCCATCTTCAGAGATTTTTTTTAATACATCAGCATCTGTTCAGGTGTGGAGTAGCTCTGCGGTCCATGGTGAGGTATGCCTCCTCCGCTAGTGGTGAGGTGCCCATCAACAAAGTGCTGATTGCCAATCGAGGGGAGATTGCCTGTCGAGTGATTCACACGGCCAGAAAGATGGGCATCCGTACCGTTGCTGTGTACAGCGACGCTGATAAAGACTCCATGCATGTGGCATTGGTAAGCTTTGCAGTTTTGCTCCACTTTTTTTTTTTTTAATTGCAGAGAAACAATGATTTGTATGTACAACAAATATTGTTGAGCATAACTATTATCAAATTGATTTTTGATTGAACAAAAAAATTGGTGTTGACCAGTTGTCAACCTTTCTCTCTTTCTCTCTGTCTCTGTCTCTGTCTCTCTCTCTCTCTCTCTCTCCTCTCTCCTCTCTCTCTCTCTCTCTCTCTGTCTCTCTCTCTATCTATCTCACTTTCTCTCAAGATGGCACCGACAGGATGGCAGGATTTGTCATAAAGTGGCAACAGGCATCGATGTGGACACATGATTGTTCGTATCATTCTGTTGTAAATCAAATGTGACTTACAGGTTCTTGTTTTAAATGATTGACTGGATTGTTTGTCATTTTATTTTGTTACTGACTGCCTGATAGTTGCATACTGTACAGATTATGCATGTATTGCTGTTAACATCTCTCATAGACAAATACACACACATTCACAGACAGAAAAAAAGGCGGGGGGTGGGGAGAAGGAAAAAAGTTGGATGGTATCAATTGTTAAATTTTTTTTTGGTAACATCACAATCTGTCCTCCCCATCGAGAGCAGCATTAACTTCATGCAAAAGATCTGACTACAAAATGCTTTACTCTGCAGTATGATGATGGTTCATGTATGGAGTTTCTTTCATAGAAGAACAGGCCAGCTTTGGCTGGTGGTATGGACAAAACACACTCACACATTCACACCCACACACACCCTAAAGAGGGTAGGTACCCATTTGCAGCTGGGTGAACTGGGGAACTGTACTGAAGCCAATGTGCGCTTGCAAATGGTCACCCATCCAATTGGTAACCATGTTTGATGTTGTTTGACATTGGCTGGGGGAAAGCGAGTGCTCTGACCACTAAGCTATCCCATCCCTGCATGAAAATATCGGGGCTATATTTGTGTGTGTGTGTGTGTGTGTGTGTGTGTGTGTGTGTGTGTGTGTGTGTGTTGTGTGTGTGTGTGTGTGTGTGTGTGTGTGTGTGTGGTTGTAGGCAGACGAGGCGTATCACATCGGCCCTCCTGCTGCCAGCCAAAGCTACCTGAGGCAGGATGTCATCATGAATGTGGCCAAACAGTCCGGAGCTCAGGTATCAACATTGTTGATGACGGTGACAACAACAACAGTAATGATGATAATGACATGACAAAAATGGTGTCTTCTGATGATGATGATGATGATGATGCTGACGGTGGTGGTGGTGGTGGCAGCGGCGGGGGGGTGGGCTTGTGGGCGGGCGGTGGTGGTGGTGGTGGTGGTGGTGGTGTGGGTGGGGGGTGGTTATGTTCATATTTTTGAAAAAAATTACATTTGGTTTGATTTTGGGGTTGGGTTTTTTTGTTTTTTGTGGGGGTTTTGGAGGAGGGGGGGGGTGTTTTGTTTTGTTTGTTTTGGTTGGGGGTGTGTTTCTTTTTTGTTAGTTTTTTGTTTGTTGTTGTTGTTGTTTTGGGGGGAGAGGGGGTGTTATTTTTTGGTATGTGTTTGTTGTGTTTTTTTCAAATACAACATCATCACTGTCTGTTCAAGTGCAGAGTAGGCTTTATGCAAATTTATTCACTCATGATACCTAGCACACACATAAACTTTCTCCCTGCTGCAGTTTTCACATTGTAAATATGAATAGTGAGTGAAAAGTCCTTCGGATGAGACTATAAACCGAGGCCCCGTGTGCGAACGCATGCAGAACATCTTGCGCACACATTAAATCCTGTTCTGCTTTTCATAAGAGTAGGCCATTGTGTGCCAGTGGGAACAGATGACAAAATTCACAAAACCGCATACACACGGGGACTGGATATAAAAAAGCACATGAGTGTTTATTCCATTATCCTTGACATAAATAAATAAATAAATAAAAATAAATAAAAACTGTGCTGACAACAGTCACAGAATAGAGAACAGGACATCTCCTGTCTTTCTTCCTCACAAAGAAGTTGATTTGAAAGAAAAGCATGATGGACGCTATAGCCGAGTGGTTAAGACTGTTTGACTTCAATCCCATGTGTCCATGAAGCCGTGGGTTCACATCTCAGAGGCGTCTGGTGAATTAGGGGCAGGGATCTTTACAGTCTCTCAGGTCAGCTTCAGGTGCAGACCTGCCAGTGTCATAATTTCCTTTACGTATGATACACATGCAGAAGATCAAATATGCATGTTAAAGATCTCGTAATTCATGTCAGCGTTTGGGGGGTTAACAAAAACACAAAACAAATCCAGCATACATTCCCAGATTCATTTCATTTTATTTATTCTTTTATTTCAAATAAATTAAATAAACTAAATTTGGGATTTATTTTATTTATATATTCTTTTATTTTGAGGATAATGGAATAAGCACCTCATGTGCTTTTTTACATCCAGTCCCCACCCAAAGTCGGAATGTGTTTGCCTTCATGATTTGTGAATACGTAAAATCTCAGCATTGGTGAACTTTGGAGCTGTAACCAAGGAATGAGGGGGAAAAGAAAGAAAAGCATGCAGATTTGCAGTTATAGTTTGAATGTAGATTAGAGTGTTCAGTGTCAAGTATTTTTCATTCGTTCAGGTCACCATCAAGACACCCATTCAAGGGGATTTTTCCCTTGGAGTTAACATCAGTACCAACTCCACTCCCCTCACATACAAACACACAGAGAACATCTTAAGCACACACTAAAACCTGTCCCGCCTTTCAGTAGAGTAGGCCATAGTGTACCGGTAGGAAAAGATGACAGAATCTTTTTTTCAAACGTACACACTCTGGTTTCATGTTTAAATATTCCTGAAGTCAGAATGTGGCTACCTTGATGGTGAGCAAATGACAGCATACGCAAGATCTCACCATGAGTCAGCCTTGGAGGCCTAGCCGAGGGACAAAAGAGTTTTGTATTATTTTTGTCCTGCAGGCCATCCACCCAGGCTACGGTTTCCTGTCGGAGAACACAGAATTTGCGGACCTGTGTGAGAAGGAAGGTGTCATTTTCATTGGTCCCCCTGCCTCAGCCATTCGTGACATGGGCATCAAAAGGTACAACAGACGTGTTCACATCTTTGTTTTTGGTTGTTTTCTTTTGTTGATGTTATGCTTTGTCACTGTGAGATGTGTAATTTTGTTTGTTTGTTTTTTTATTTTTGGTTTGTGTTTTTGAAGGTGTATGTTTGTGTGCGTGCATGCGTGCTTGTTTGCGTGCATGCTTGCGTGTGTGCGTGTGCGCGCACACAGAAGCAAGTGCGTATTTTTTGTGTATTTTCTTTCTTGTTTTGATATGTGTTTTTGGTTGTATTGTTTGTGTGTTTTTTAGATGCTTTTTTTTTTTAAAGTACTTGCGAATTTAGTCTTCAACAGCTAAACTTTCAGAGTTGCAAACTTCCTCTAACCATTATTAATTCTCCTTTAACTAGTTGAGATGTAAACATGTTTTCAGTTTGTTGATGTATAAAGACAAAAAGACATCACTGCTACCCTCTGACCTTACTAGAAGGTCAATCTGCATACAAATTTGATTTAATGGTTGCCGTTTTACATATTGTGTCCATACTCTAGGTGTACAATAGTATCGGGTCTAGGGGTAAAAGTAGAGAGGGGAGAGGGAGTTAAGGAAACAAAATATTGCCTTGTAGCCTGTAGAATGGGGTGCTTATTCATTGTAGTGTGTGTGTGTGTTTCACAAGTGTATTTAGCAAATAATATCAGGAGTGGTTGAATGATTGATTCATGTACATGTGGGTACATGTCTGTATAGATATGTATTGGATTTTGTAATATGATATGCTGTATTGATTTTGCTTAGGGGGCAGAGGTGTGTGGTTGGTTATCATTGTAAACATCATCATCATCGTTATTGTGATTGTGGTTATCATCATCATCGTTGTTGTTATCGTTATTTCTTTTCCATGTATTTTTCTTTTCATAGATGGTTTGATGAAAAAAAGCAAGTGTTTTGCTTATCCAATGTATCCTCTAAAAATAAAAACTTGGCTTGGCTTGACTTGGCTTGGCTTGACTATTGTTTGCAAGACAGTGTGAGATATTCTGTAGAGAGAGAGAGAGAGAGAGAGAGAGAGAGAGGAGAGAGAGAGAGAGAGAGAGAGAGAGAGAGAGAGAGAGAGCGAGAGAGAGAGCGACTCCCTTATCTGATGCTCTGGTCGTCTGCTCTGACAGCACTTCCAAGTCCATCATGTCGGCTGCTGGGGTGCCCATCATCGAGGGTTACCATGGCGAGGACCAATCAGTGGAGAGGCTGAAGGCAGAGGCGGCTGCCATTGGCTACCCAGTCATGATCAAAGCCGTCAGGGGTGGCGGTGGAAAGGTAAGGAAAAGGACAGGTTTTGGTTTTTAGACTGGGGAATAGTAGAGTTGTTTCTTGATCTTACCTGGTATGATATGGTGTCTTCAGGTACTATGGATATCTGCTTCCTGCCTAAGCATGGCTTGTGTGTGGTTGTGTGTGTGGTGTTGCGTGCGTGCGTTATGCGTGCGTGCGTGCGTGTGTGTGTGTGCAAAATCTGTCAATGTTTTGTGAATGGTTGCATACTTGTGAATGTTATGAATGTAAGTGCTTTGATTTTTTTCGCTTTACAAGACTCAGCGCTATACAAATTCCATATATTATTATCATTATTAATAAAGAGAGATAGGAGGCACCAGACAAGTTTGTTTCAAAATGTTTTCTTTTTCTTCCATATCAAGAATTGATAGTTTGTTTATTAAACAAACAAACAAACATTGACCAAACTGTTAAGCTCCTTATCAAACAGAAAAAGCAAAGGAGAAAGTTGCTGTGTAATATTTTTGGAAAAACATACACATTCATACACATCATCCTCGATATAAAAGAATAAAATAAAATAAAATAAATAAATAAAAATAAATACACACACAAACACATGCACTTTTGTGCACATGCATGCTTACACACATGTTTCACCTTCACCTTCACCTATCCCATAGACCAAGGGGGCACCCACTGAAGATTTTGCAACCAGCTTCCTCCACTCCCCGCTGTCCTCTTTTCTCTGTAGCATACATGTTTATTTATTGATAAATCTCTTTTCTGTTCCCTGTCACAGGGCATGAGGATCGCCATGACAGAGGCGGAGTTTGAAGAACAGCTGGAATCAGCCAAGACAGAGGGCATGAAGTCTTTTGGCGATCAGGTCATGCTTTTGGAGAAGTTCGTTGTGAGACCAAGGTAATGTCTTTCGTGTTGTGTTGTATTGTGTTTTGTTGTGTTGTGTTATGTTGTATTGTATTTTGTTGTATGTGTGAGGCTGTTTTGTATTGTATTTTGTTGTATGTGTGAGGCTGTTTTGTATTGTGTTATGTTGTATTTTGTTGTTATGTTTTGTTTTAGCTGTATTTTGTTGTGTTATGATGTGTTGTATTTTGTTGTTGTATTGCATTGTGTTTTGTTTTGTTATATTTTGTTGTGTTCTGTTGTGTTGTATTGTGTTGTGTTTTGTTTTTTTTATATTGTGTTGTAGTGAGGTGTGGTGTAGTGTAGGGTAGAACAGTGAAATGTAGGATAGGGTAGTGTATGGTAGTGTAGTGTAGCGTAGCATAGTGTAGAGTAGAGTAGTGCAGTGTAGTGTAGTGTAATGTAGTGTGATGTAGTCTAGTGTAGTGTAGAGTAGCGAAACGTAGCGTAGTGTAGCATAACATGGCATAGAGTACTGTACTCTACTGTACTGTAATGTAGTGTATACCACTTCAGTCACAGCAGATTTCTGTACATGAAATTAGGACTTCTCAACCCTGGAGAGAGTGCATTGTCCTTTGTGGCAACTCAGCTAAGTGTGCTCTAAAAACTAAGTCGGTGACAAAAAAGTTGATCATGCAAAAAAAGAAGAGAAAAAAACATCACCGCACCACGTAACTACCCACAATCCACTAACGATAGCCAATTTGTTGTTGCTGAAGACGCGTAACCTTCCTTTTGTCGGTTTTGACAGGCACGTGGAGGTGCAAGTGTTTGGTGATCGTCACGGCAACTACGTCTACCTGTTTGAGAGGGACTGTAGCGTGCAGCGTAGACATCAGAAAATCATCGAAGAAGCCCCAGCGGTGAGTGTGCTGTGTATTTAACCGCTTGACTGCCCCACCCCGGAAATGTTTCCTGGCAAAATAGGCGCTCTATACACCAACGACCCAGAACATTTCCGAAGTTTCAAACAGACGTAAACATGCCAGCTTCTTTGACTCCAGTTAAAGGGAAAGAACTCCAAAATTAGTGGAGGTCTTTCTCCTGTTGCTTGGCATCAGCCAGTTGCAAAAACGATCGTTTTTTAGCTCATATTTTGTTTTATTTTGCACGAATGCTTGGAAAGTTCTTGTTCAAAATGGCTGACTCTTCTCGTTGAATGTATCAATGACTTTACACAGCTGAAGAAGTGGCAAATAAAATTTTAGATAATCCTGACAGTGATGAAAATGATCGTGTATGATTCAGAAGATAGTGTAGATAAAAAAAGAAACAATTGAGATTTTGCCTTGACTAATGTGACGTTATTGAGATGGGGGTACTCAGAATGACAGTGGTGACAAAGAAAGTGTATTTTCATCTATTTTTGAAAATATATTTTTCTAGTAAAATATCATGCTAACTACTTTGAGCTTGCCTGAAAGCAATCTACGATATATATACTGTCATTGGGCAGAATATCAAGATTATTCATACATTAATTTCTGAATAACAGTGACATGAACATAGCAAGTGGTACATAAGAACTTTATTCCCCGGCATATAGGTACACTTGCACTCATCAGTTAAGAGTTAATACAGGTGCTGTTTTGTTCATTATTATTGTTTGAAGATTGTACGCACTGTTATCTCACTGATCACACCTGGGAATCACTGTGCTGGCATAAGCACAAACTTTTTGAGGAGAAGTCGTCAGTGTATCGCTGTTTTCAAGGACCTCATCATACGGGCAGCCATACTCTGACCTCGGATTTTTTTTTTTTCATTTCATGAAACGGAGAATGCAGGTTGTTATGCTGAGAGCTTTGTCATGGATGAAGACAATCTCAGTGTAACATTTTAAAACATAACAACCTAAAAGTTGGAACAGGACCTCCTAAATGGTGGGCAAAAGAGGACACGTACACAATAATCTCACCTTTGGTGAACCTTGGAACTCTAACCAAGGAACAACAAAAAAAGCAAAAGAACAAACAAAAAAATATAGGTATACTTTGTATATAGATACTTTGTGCTTTCGAACACCCAGATTCAAACAAACCACTGTTGGCCGTCGCTCTTTCTCTGTTTCTGGTCCATCCACCTGGAATGACCTCCCTCTTTCACTTCGCCAAAAGCCTTCACTAGATACCTTCAAATCCAGCCTCAAAACACACTTCTTTCCTACCTGACACTTTTCCCTCATATCTGTTCCTACTTTTCAACAGCATTCTTCATCTCCTTCATCACCACCTAAGTGTGTGTGTGTGCATAAATTTGAAATAACTTATGTTATTTGAGGAAAGTTGCATGTGTGTAAATGATTTGAGTGCAGGCGCTTCGATTTGTTTGTTTTACAAGATTTAGCGTTATATAAATTCCATATATTATTATATTAATGTGAGTGCTGGCATTTTGCTTACATTATATCCATCGAGGTCCAGAAAGACCTGTACCTCTGCTTCATTGACTACTCAAAAGCGTTCGACAAAGTATGACACTCTGACTTGTTTGATATTCTGGCAGGGCTATACATCGACGGGAAAGATCTTCGAGTCCTCAGAAACATATATTGGGAACAGGAGGCAGCCATTAGAGTCGACAATGACATCAGTCAATATAGACCAATCTGCAGGGGTGTGAGGCAGGGCTGCGTGTTCTCGCCTGATTTATTTAATGTATATAGTGAAACAATTCTACGAAATATTGAGAATCATGAGGGAATTAGTGTAGGTGGCCACAACATCAACAACCTGAGATATGCAGATGACACAGTCCTTATCGCCGACTCTGAAGAAAAACTGCAAAAGATTTTAACAACAGTCACAGACGAAAGCGAAAAGAAAGGATTACAGCTCAATGCAAAGAAGACAGAATGCATGGTGATCTCGAAAAAAGCTGTTATACCACAATGCAACATAGCCTGTAAAGGAGAGAGAATCAGACAAGTAAACAACTTTAAATACCTTGGTTGTACTATCACCCCGGACGGCAAGTGTGACACAGAAATCAAGAAGAGAATCGGTCAATCTAAGGCAACTTTTAACAACATGAAATGCATTTTTACCAACAGTAAGATAAGCCTCAAGACAAAGATCCATGTTTTGAGAGCCTACGTATGGTCCATTCTTCTGTACGGATGTGAGTGCTGGACCCTAGCCAGGGACACAGAACAGCGACTAGAAGCAGTGGAAATGTGGTTCATCCAGAGAATCATGAAAGTCTCATGGACAAAAAGAAAAACAAATGCAGAAGTAATGAAAATGGCTGGATACAAGAGATCCCTTCTCAACACCATCAGAGAAAGACAGCTCAAATTTTTCGGCCATATAATCAGGGCTGATGGACTAGAGAAACTGTTATGGAGTGGCAAAATATGTGGAAACAAGAGCAGAGGAAGACAACGCACAAAATTCACAGACAGCCTAAACAAATTCGCAACGAATAAAGAGGGCACCAACAATGAGCTCATGAGAGGGACCGAGAACAGGGAAGAATGGAGAGCCATGATCGTCGATGTCTGCAGGACCAGACCGGACACTTGAAGAAGAAGAATACAATGCGTAAACCCAGCATAATTCAGTCAAGGGTCCAGGGCCCAGTGCTAAACTTAGCCCCTTCCTTTTACCAAGTCCAAGTGTGGTCAGTTCCTCCTATAATTAGCACCAGCTGGGATGGAAATGAGAGTTATTGAAAGTGGGGGGAAACTGACCGTTGTGATCAATAACTGACAAAGCTTTTAACCTGGGGCCATGCACAGTGTATAATTTTCCTGTGTGTATATATATATCTCTCTGTGTATTTTTCAGCCGGGGGTAAGTGAGGAGGTGCGACGATCCATCGGAGAAGCGGCTGTACGAGCCGCGAAGGCTGTGAACTACGTTGGTGCAGGTAGGGCAGCATCGTCCTTCTCCTTTCCATCTTCTTTTTCTTTTCTTTTGTTCCCTTTTCTTGTCTGGATTTCTTGTGGTTTTGTGAGGTGTGATGTCTCTGATCTCTGCTGGAACAGAGTCGTATGCATTGGCTAGGCCATGTCGTGTGCATGGATGATGGACGGATCCCTAAAGACGTCCTCTATGGAGACCTTGTGCAGGGAAAATGTCCCACCGGCAGACCACAGCTGCAATTCAAAGAAGTGTGCAAGAGGGACTTAAAAGCCCTGAACATCAACCAGATCAACAACCCTCGAACAGTCAGCCTAGAGACAGACTGCAGAAATGTCTCTCAAAGTTCAAAGAGACACTTGCTTAGCAGCATGAGGCAAAGAGAACAAGAACAAAGGCCACAGCCCAGGCAGACAGACCAGCATGTCAGACTTCATCTCTGCCCTCTGCCAAAGGGACTGTCAATCCCGTGTCAGACTGCTCAGCCACACCCGACACTGTACCAGAATTAACACCTAGAGCACAACTCCATACTCTTCCAAAACTGACAGCTACCAACATGTCTGTGGTTGTGAATTGCTGTAGCTAGGTTTTCAGCTGCCACCCATACTCGTTGTATTCTTCTGTAGATGGTAGAAAGGAGTTTGATATATCTTCAAGATGATTATTCTGCATACATTCATATATGAGAATTCAGGTTGTAGTCTCATCCAAACGATTTCTTTTTTAGGAAGGCAGTCAGAACCAATGTTAATTGTAAGAGAAAAATACCCTCAAACTAACTCTTCGGTGGGGCTTTTTTTTCCCCCTCACAGCGAGAGCTCTGGGGTTCACCAAGGAAAGCTTTTTTGCATATACAGTCATTTTATCCCCCACTGTTAAGGTAGTCACATTCTGATTTCTGGGATACAGTTGGGAATTGAACCTACCAAAGTTTGCCAGGACATTCAGAGGTACCTCCCTGCTCTTTCTGATTTTCAACTCTTGTGGGTTCTTTTGACGTGCGTAAGTCTGTAAGTGCATGACTGGTTTACAGTCTCATCTGAAAGACTTGACAATCGGTTCAATTTTCCCATTAAAATTGGAAGAAAGGGCAGGGCTGGGAATCGAACCCAGAACCTCACAGTTTACTAGTTAGACTACTTAAATCATTCAGCCACCCTCCCTCTTAGTGGGGGCTTGAGCCACCGTCCTTCAGTTTCTGTCAGAGCATGATCAGGACAGTCTAACCACTGGGCCTTGCCCCACAGCTGTCAGTTTCCCCCACTTTCAGCTACTCTCAGCTGCTATCCATCCCAGCCCATCTCAGTCCAGCTGGTGCTGATTACAGCAGGAACTGACCACACTTGGACTTGGTAAATGGAAGGGGCACGCTAATGTCAGTACTGGGCCCTGGACCCTTGACTGAGTGATGCTGGAGTGCCCGCTGTGTGTCATGCCCGCTGTGTGTCATGTCATGTCATGCCCACTATGTGTCATGTCTGCTGTGTATCATGTCATGCCCACCGTGTGTCATGTCATGCCCGCTGTGTGTGTCGTGTCATGTCATGCCTGCCGTGTGTCATGTCATGCCCGCCGTGTGTCATGTCATGCCCGCTGTGTGTCATGTCATGCCTGGCTGTATGTCATTCCCGCTGTGTGTCATGTCATACCGGCTGTGTGTCATGTCATGTCATGTCCGCTGTGTGTCATGTCATACCGGCTGTGTGTCATGTCATGCCGGCTGTGTGTCATGT
>CM054157.1:33350701-33373201 GCA_028751875.1 Rapana venosa | reverse complement strand
TGGCAGATGCATGTCCTGTCAGCCGCCGCCATCTGTCTTCTCACCAGCTCAGTTCAACCAATTCATTCACCCATCCTACCCACCCACCCAACTAACCCACCTACCCAACTTACCCTCCCACCCAACTAACTCACCCACCCATCCTCCCACCCAACTAACCCACCCACCCAACTAACCCACCCACCCAACTTACCCTTCCACCCAACTAACCACACCACCCAACTTTCCCTCCTACCTAACTAACCCACCCACCCAACTTCCCTCCCACCCAACTTACCCTCCCACCCAACTAACTCACCCACCCAACTTACCCTCCCACCCAACTAACTCACCCACCCAACTTACCCTCCCACCCTACCCACCCACCCAACTAACCCGCCCACCCAAACTAACCCACCCACCCAACTAACCCACCCACCCAACTTACCCTCCCACCCTACCCACCCAACTAACCCGCTCACCCAACTAACCCCCCACCCAACTAACCCACCCACCCAACTAACCCACCCACCCAACTTACCCTCCACACCCTACCCACCCAACTAACCCGCTCACCCAACTAACCCCCCACCCAACTAACCCACCCACCCAACTTACCCTCCACTCAATCAACCCATCCATCCACCCAACTTTCCCACCCACCCTACTACCTGTTTACACATCCACCCAACTTACCCATCCACCACACACACCCATTCAACTTTCCCACCCACCTTACCAACCCACCTTACTCATCCACCCAACTTACCCTCCCACCCACCTTACCCTCCCACACACCTTACCCTCCCACCCAATTAACCCATCCACCCACCCAACTTTCCCACCCACCCTACTTACCCATCCACACACCTTACCTCCACACACCTTACCCTCCCACACACTTACCCTCCACACACCTTACCCTCCCACCCACCTTACCCTCCACACACCTTACCCTCCCACCCAACTTACCCTCCCACACACCTTACCCTCCCACCCAACTTACCCTCCCACACACACTTACTCATCCACCAACTAACCCACCCACCCAACTAACTCACCCACCCAACTGACCCTCCCACCAACTTCTCTCCTACCCAACTAACCCACCCACCAACTAACTCACCATCCAACTAACCTACCACACCCAATTACCTCCACCAATTAACCATCACCTCCCAACTTACCCACCCACTTACCACCCAACTTTCCCACCACCCTACCCACCCAACTTTCCCACCAACCTACTACCTAGCTTACCCATCCAACACCTTCCCACACCAGCTTACCCTCCCACCAACTTACCCACCCATCAACTTACTCCCTTACTGCCCACCCATCCAACTTATCCACCTTACCCACCCATCCAACTTATCAACCTGCCCAGTCTCCTCACCACCCCTGCTGTTTTCAGGTGGTGGGGCTCAGCACCAACCTGTCTTTCCTGATGGACCTGGCCTCCCACCCCCGATTCCAGGCCGCCGACGTCCACACCGACTTCATCCCCCAGCACTCGGAGGAGTTGTTCCCCTCTAGGCAGCTCTCTAATGCCGCGGTCTGCCAGGCCACGGCCGCCATGTTGCACCTTCAGCGTCGCCACCTGCAGGAGCGAAGCTTGATGACCAACGGTAGGGATGAACGTGTAGGGTCAAAGGTTGATTTTTTTGTTTTTTAAAGTGTCGTGACTTATTTTTTTCCTTTTTCTTTTTCGTTCTTTTTGTTCTTTTTTTATGTCGAGGATGTATTATTTTATTCTTTTATATTGAGGATAATGGAATAAGCACTAATGTGCTTTTTTACATCCAGTCCCCGTGTGTATGCGTTTTTGTAAATTCTGTCATCTGTTCCCACCGGCACACGATGGCCTGCTCTTGCAAAAAGCGGAACAGGATTTAACGTGTGCGCAAGATGTTCTGCGTGCGTTTGCACACGGGGCCTCGGTTTATAGTCTCATCCGAAGGACTGAGGAGGATAATGGAATAAGCAAGCACATGTGTGCTGCTTTTTTTTTTTTAAAACAGCCAGTCTCTGTGTGTATGCAGTTTTGTACGTTTTGTCATTCTGCTCCCACCAGCACATGGTGGCCTACTCTTCCAAAAAGCGGAACAGTTTTAACATGCGCGCAAGACGTTCTGCGTGCGTTCAAACAAGGGACCTCAGTTTATAGAGTCAGAGCCAGTGAAAACTCCCAGATCATAAGCCATTGAAAACTACCAGATCATAAGAGCCAGTGAAAACTCCCAGATCATAAGAGCCAGTGAAAACTCCCAGATCATAAGATCCGGTGAAAACTCCCAGATCATAAGGGCCGGTGAAAACTCCCAGATCATAAGGGCCGGTGAAAACTCCCAGATCATAAGAGCCAGTGAAAACTCCCAGATCATAAGAGCCAGTGAAAACTCCCAGATCATAAGAGCCAGTGAAAACTCCCAGATCATAAGATCCGGTGAAAACTCCCAGATCATAAGGGCCGGTGAAAACTCCCAGATCATAAGGGCCGGTGAAAACTCCCAGATCATAAGAGCCAGTGAAAACTCCCAGATCATAAGAGCCAGTGAAAACTCCCAGATCATAAGAGCCAGTGAAAACTCCCAGATCATAAGAGCCAGTGAAAACTCTCAGATCATAAGAGCCATTGAAAACTCCCAGATCATAAGAGCCATTGAAAACTCCCAGATCATAAGCCCGATGTTCTAACCACCCCACTACCCCGCCACCGCCCCCCCCGCAATCCATTCCCCAACCCCCAAACCCCCACCCTGCTCTCAAGTGGTGTCAAGGCTCATGATTACGCATGCACGTGACCTCTGTTCCAGATCCATTTTCTCCCTTCACCCATTGCGGCTCGGCCAGAGTGAACGAGACCGCCACCCAGTTCGTCACTCTCTTCGATGGAGACACAAGTTAGTAATTGATGAAGCTTTCTTTTCTCTTTCTTTTTCTTTTCTTTTTCTTTTCTTTTCTTTTCTTTTTTTTTTTTTTTTTTTTTTGGGGGGGGGTGTTGGAGAATGGGGTGTGGGGGTGGGGGGTGAGATTTATACACTTGAGTAAAAGGATTGAATGTTCAGTGTGTTGGCAACTCTTCTTTACATCTGATTTGCTTGTCTGGCTGGCTGTTTATCCGTCTGGCTGGCTGTTTATCCGTCTGGCTGGCTGTTTATCAGTCTGTCTGTCTGTCTGTCTGTCCCACTCACTTCTGTTAGAGAGCTTAACGCTGAAAACAGAAAAACACCTGTCTTTCTTTTCACTCTTTCCTCTATCTCTCGCTCTCTCTCTCTCTCTCTCTCTCTCTCTCTCTCTCTCTCTCTCTCTCTCTCTCTCTCTCTCTCTCTCTCTATCTCTATCTATCTCTCATGCATGCACACATTACCACCATAACCACCACCATCTCGTCACCCACCTACCCCCCCTTCCCCCCCCCATACACACACATCATGACCATCACCACCACCACCCCTCCCCCCACACACACACACAAACCACAACCACCACTATACCACCGTCATCGCCACTACCACCATCATCGCCACTACCACCATCGCCCACTACCACCACCACCTACCACTATCACCACCACCACCATCACACCACTACCACCACCACCACCCCCACCCCCACCCCACCACTACCACCATCACCACCACCACCATCACCACCACCACCACTGCACTCCACCACTATCACCTTATCACCACCACCACACACCCCACCACTACCACCACCACCACCACCACTACCACAACCACCCACCACCACCACCACCCACCACCACCACCACTATCACCACCACCACCACCACCACCACCATCACACCACCCTACCACCACCACCACCCACCCTCACCACCACTCACCACCACCACCACCACCACCACCACCTCCCACCACTACCACCACCCCACCACCACCACCTCACCACCACCACCACCACCCCACCACCACCCACCTACCACCACCACCCACCACCACTACCACCACCACCACCACTACCACCACACACCACCACCCTCACCACCACCACCACCACCACCCTCACCACCACCACTGACCTCTGTCCTCAGAACTGACGGTGGAGGTGGAGCGGCAGAGCGATGGCCGCTACCTCATGTCGGTCAACGGAGGACCCAAGATGGTCGTGGACAGCTCCTTCAGCGTGGACAACGACACCATCAGCATCCGCAGCAACGTCGATGGCGTCATCACCTCCGCCTCCGTCATCCTCCAGGACAACGCCCTGCACCTCTTCTCATTGGTCAGTTTTGAAAATCCTTCATTTTCATTGATTGGCTGGTTAAAAAAATTTTTGATTGTTTGTTTAGTTTTGTTGGGTTTTGGAAATGGAGGGGGGTGGGGGGGGGGGGGGGGGGGGGAGGATTTGCGCTTTTTTTGTTGGTTTTGGGGGTTTTTTTGGTTGAATTTTTTATTTTGGGGGGTTAGGGGTTTTTGTTTTGTTTTTTCTTTTCTTTCTTTTTATGGATTGGTTAATGTTCTTCCTTCTTCTTCTTCGTCATGTGCCAGGTCTGTTCTTACAGTTATTTTTATTGGTTGTCTGGTGTGACTGGGCTTTTCCATTGGTCAGCTCAGTACTCCTGAATCAGCATATTGCTCAAATTAGCTTAGTGATATTTTAAAGTGGTTTTTTGTTTTTGTTTTTTAATCTGAATGTATCTTTCTGTTGAATGATAGGCAGAATGAAAAGCTTTTTTATTGGTTGTTCACTTTTCTATATTTGATGTATAGTGGTGTAAACTTGCCTCAGATGAACTGTGACATCGCTTCACATACCTCTTGTGTGAGTGTGCGTGTGTGTGTGTGTGTGTGTGGTGTGTGTGTGTATGTGGGTGTGGGTGTGTGTGAAAGATTGTCTAAGCATGTGTCTATGTATGGAACCTTTGGGGGGGGGGAGGGGGGGAGGATTTTCTTTTGGGGGGAGTGGTTTTGGTGGGTTATTCCTGGGCCGGGGCTTTGAGGTTCACCAGTGGTGATATTTTGTGTTTGTAACTGTTGACCCACCATTAAGGTAGCCACATTCTGCCTTTGGGGAAAACTTTTAAGATGAAGTTTCTCCCCCGTGGGGATGCCAGATCCTGTTAGTATAAATAGCATCCCCACCTTCTGGAAATTCTGTGCAAGGAATTCCCTCTTTTTTATTTTTCTCTTTGTTTCTGCTTTGTTCATTTCTGTGTTACTACCTCCCTGTCTGTTTTCTGCCTCTTTTGTCCACTTGCCAGCCTTTTTTTTTCCAGAAAGACTTAAAATATATAATAATTTTCCCCCACACCAAAGTCGGATGCACTGGGCCTGACTTGTCAGGCAATTGCTTAACGGCAGCGCAACACATTTTCACTCCTATGACAAACAACAGTAGCTGCTGTCTGAGAGCTCAACAAAGAAGATGATGAAGTGTCTGACTCTCTAACCACTAAGCTGTTTCCTCCCTTCCTCACATTATCACACTGCACTGGAAGTTTTAAAAAAAAACAACACGAGTGCTTGTTCCATTAACGTCCAAAGAAAAGAATAAAACAAAATAGATTTGTTTTAAAACTGCACACACACAGCGATCAGATCCAACATCACTCAGTCAAGAGTGCTAACTAAATTTAGTGCACCCCTTCCTTTTAACTAAGTCTGAGTGCGGTCAGTCCCTGCTATAATCAGCTCCAGCTGGGCTGGGATGGGATGGAAGAGATAGCAGCAGGGAACTCTGACAGTTGTGCACAAACCCACCTCCTCACCCTGGCTGTGTGTGATGTCAGGAGGGAAGCCACACCCTGAAGCTGCCTGTACCCGACTACCTGCAGGCCAGCAGCAAGAGCGGCTCATTGGACGACCCCGTGGCCCCCATGCCAGGGGTCGTGGAGCGCATCCTGGTCAGTGAGGGCGCCACTGTGGAACAGGGGGAGCCACTGGTGGTGATGATCGCCATGAAAATGGAGGTGAGTGGATGGATGGATGGGTGGATGGATGCATGGATGGATGTTGACCGCAAAACAGAATACTGACTGGTTCGTAGTATGGTAAAGACCAAAGTCTAGGATATGTATGAATATACTGATGATCGATCATGAATGCAACATGTTTTTTATGAAAATTCATTTTGTGACTACAGCGTTCATTAGTGGGGGCACAGCACAGCACGCGAATCCAGCACAACTCGGTCAAGGGTCCAGGGCCAGTGCTAAACTTAGTGTGTCCTTTCTTTTTACCAAGTCCAAGTGTGGTCAGCTAACTAACACCAGCTGGGCTGGGAAGGGATGGAGTGGACAGCAGCTGAGAGTAGCTGAAAGAGGGGAAACTGACAGCTGTTTATTTATTTATTCTATTTATTTATTTATTCTTTTATATCAAGGATAATGGAATAAGCACTCATGTGCTTTTTTACATCCAGCCCCCGTGTGTTTGCGGTGTTGTAAATTTTGTCATCTGTTTCCACCGGCACACAATGGCCTACTCTTCCGAAAAGCGGAACAGGATTTAACATGTGCGCAAGATGTTCTGCATGCGTTCGAACACGGGGCCTCGGTTTATAGTCTCATCCGAAGGACTTTGACATTCAGTTCGATTTTTCTGTCAAAGTGGGAAGAAAGGGCGAGGCTGGGAATCGAACCCAGAACCTCAGGGGGCGGGGGGTACCTTTTTGTGGCATTTGGGGTCAAATGTTTTAGGTTTTGCACTGAACTGAGAACACTCACACAGGCAGCTTTGGTCTCCATCTTTAATTTAACATCTTTTCACTCTCCATCTGTTATGATGTGAATGAGGTGTAGTTAGTTAGTTAGCTACTCTGAGTGTGCATTCTGCATGCTGAATTTTCTGTATTATATATACTATGATGGGTTGGGGGGTGGAGAGAAGTTTGTTGGGTTTGGGTTTGGGGGGGATTCTCCGGCTAGAGCTGCAAGGTTCAACATGAATCAGATTTTTTGCAAATGCAACCATTTTTGCCCACCATTAAGTCAGCAGCAACACCATGTTTTAAATTCAGGATTAGAGTTGTTGCCATGTCTTTGTCTACATCAAAGTTCCTCTGAAGTCGGCAACACAGTTGTCAGTCTCCCCCACTTTCAGCTGTTCTCAGCTGCTAACCACTCATTCCCATCCCAGCCCAGCTGGTGCTGATTACAGCAGGAACTGACCACTTTTGGAGCTAGTAAGAGGAAGGGGCATGCTAACTTTAGCACTGGGCTCTGGACCCTTGACTGAGGTGAGCTGGATTTGCCTGCTGTAGAATATGGATGCTTATCTGTTAGGTATATAAAAAATGTTAAAAACCCTGCCATACCCCCCACATTCATTTCATCAAGTGTGAACCTAACAGTCCCACAGTGATTCTCAGGTATGGTAATGAGGCAGAGTGGATGTTTTAGGTGACTGCAGGGTGTTAAGCCGGGAAATGCCCAACACCACCACCACCACCACCATCACCAGAGTCACATTCTGTTTACTTTTTTTTGTGTTCCTCAGCCAGAGCTCCGACGTTCACCAATGGTGACATTTTTGCACATGCAACTGTTTTTTGTGGGGAGGAGGGTGGAAGTTGCCCACTGTGAAGGTAGCCGCATTCCGACTTCGAGGATGAATGCTAGGTATGTTCATGTTTCCGTAACTGACATGAAATATGGGATCATTAACGTGCGTATTTGATTGTCTGCATATATGCACGAAGGGAATTAAGGCACTTGGAGGTCTGCGCTTGAAGTTGACCTGGGAGATCGTAAAGATCCCCGGCCTTGATTCACCAGACTCCACCAAGATTCGAACCCACGACTTCACAGATTCAGCGCTATACATTGCTGTTATTGCTGTTGTTGTTGTTGTTATCATTATTACATGACTCCTGCGCTGTGTATGTGCAGTACGTGATCCGAGCTCCGAGGGCGGGAGTGGTGGAGAAGATCATGTTCCGAGAAGGGGAGACCGTGTCCAAGGGAACAGTGCTGGTCCACTTCACAGAGCAGGAGAAAGCAGAGGAGGAGGAGGCCGAGGCCAGCCAGTAATCATGGCACTCCTGGTGTGCCGGGGAGAGGGGGGGGGGGTGGTGAGGGGGTGGTAGAAAGAGAGGGGGTAGTATGGAGGGAAGTTCATTAGTTTATGGTGTAATTTGGATTTGTTCGTGAGTGTGTGTAAGTGTGAGAGAGGTTGTGTGTGTGTGTATGTGTGTGCCTGCAAGAGAATAGTCACATGGGAGAGGAATTTGTGATGTTTGTTTGTGTCTTCTGTCTCAGTGCGAAACACCAAAAATGCTGTCCGATATTAAAGTTATGAAGGGAAATGAAGTACACAATTTATGATTTTTGTTGTTTTAAAAAAAAAATACATGTACACTTATGCATGATAGGGTTTTTTTTAAATACAAGTACACTTATGCATGCACTCAGAGATTCACATTTATCATCCACACTTTTTGACAGAAGCTATATCTGTGTGGTTTAAACATTTGACTTCCATTTCCATAGGTCCATGAAGTCATGGGTTCAAATCTCAGCAGACTTGGTCAGTTAAGGGTGGTTATATTTTTACTATCTCCTAAGGTCAACTTCAAATGCAGACCTGCCAGTGCCTAAACTTCCTTTGTGTATGTACACATGCAGAAGATGAAATGTGCATGTCAAAGATCCCATAATTTGTGTCAGTGTTGGGTAGGTTACGGATTGAAGAATTAACCACTTGTCGATCATTTCATGACCTTGCATGTCACTCAGTCAGAATGGATATGTTTGATGATCAAAGTGTTAATCACTCCCATGTTCTGCCATTTCATGATCTTAAGTTTTGCTCAAACAGAATGAGTGTAATGTTATTCTTGTCTGTATTCCGCCACATGTTGGCATTGAAGGCAGGAATTTCTCTTCTGTATTTCTGCAGTAACTTTTGTAATCATTTATTCCTTGCCTCCTATCTTATAGGACCATAGGTTGTTACTTTGGCAGGCATTTGTTTAGAAAGCATTTTAACAGGACAATTCCTAATTTTTAATTGCTTGAGGATCAGTGATAATGGGGATGATGTGATGTTGCTGCTATGGAAGTGCTTATGCTTTAAGTCTACTTGACGAAGGATAATTGGTTGATACTTAGGTACACAAACTTGGAACAACAAGAAAACTTCTTACTTAAATAAATGAATGAAAACAAAGATATGTAGGCCATGCATTATGAAACCAAGATACAAACCTCATGAATGTCTTTCAAGGCAAGACTGAGGGAAAAAGAGAAAATGCAGACCATCAGCTTCTCTAATCTGTATATTTTGTTGTTGTTGTTGTTGACGTTGGATGAGCTAGTTTTTTCTGATGCTATGGTGTTGTTGTTGAAATGTTGGCTACAATTTGATGTTGGTTTATCTATCTAGCTATGTGACATTTGTAGAATGGAACATTTCCTTAGAAGCTGCAGATTTTCTGTGTGTCAGTTTATTTATAAATGAAGTTTGTGATTTTTTGTTGTTGTTATGTGAGTGCATTTCTCCACAAATCATTATCAAGGGTCAATGATTTCTCCTTCTCTCCCACACCACAAACCTGTACAGCATGAATATTGAGATAATACTCACCGTTATCACACTTTCGTGGTGTCACTGTTTAAACCGTCATTGATGACTTTCTCCTTTTTTCTGCTTAATTCTAGTAGTCAAGATATTTTACTGTCATATTTGAGTTTTAGTTTATTGTCATAGTTGAGTTCAGCCTGGGATCCTGTTTTTCAGGTTTTATGATTGAATTCAGTTTTATTTTCATTTGTTGGGGTTTTGAACTTACTGCATTTAATTAATTAATGTGAAAGAAAGGTGTTTTCTGTCTGGCGTGTATGTATATGGACTAATATTGTTTGTTGCTGGGGAAGAGGTTGTTATGTGTAGATGTAGTGTTGAACTTGTCAATAAACCTGACATTCTGAGTAATATGTAATTTTCTTCCTTTTGTTCGGTATGTCTGTAGACTCTCTCTCTCTCTCTCTCTCTCTCTCTCTCTCTCTCTGTCTCACATGCATGAACATACACACACACCAACAGCCATACCACGCTGAAAGCACCGGTTCTCATCCGATCACTGAAGTTAAGCAGCGTTGGGCCTGGTCAGTACTTGGATGGGCGACTGCCCGGGAACAACAGGTGGTGTTGGCAATCTTTTAGTCTTTTGGAGGAGACAATAAACCAAGGTCCTGAGTGCAATACTCATTTAGTGCATGTAAAAGAACTCATGGCAACAAGTGAGTTGTCCCTGGCAAAATTCTCTAAAAAAAGCCACTCTTGTAGGAAACCAAATACATAATTATGCAGACAGCTACAGGCAAAGAAAAAGAATGGGCGGCGCTGCTCTTGTGGCGATGCGTTCTTCCTTGGGGAGAGCAGCCTGAACTTCATGCAGGTAAATCTGCCGTTACTTAAAGGGGTATACAATACACACACATGCATGCACATACATATTTACACCTCCCTCTCTCTCTCTCTACACACACACACACACAGAGTATGTATGCACACACATGTCTTCTCTCTCTCTCTCCTCTCTCTCTCTCTCTCTCTCTCTCTCTCTCTCTCTCTCTCTCTCACACACACACACACACAAACACACACACACACAAATTCACTCATTTTTTACACAGATATACTTGATATGGTCATGTATGACTATAATTCATTCTCTGGACTTTTTATCTGTTCATGCATGATATGGTAAAAACTTACATTTTTGTTATAATCATCTGATGCTTGAATTATTCTGCACTCTTTGTACACATACATTCATACACATATACATACAGTGCTATGAAGAAAATGACATTACTGTTGATGGGACTTTAGTTCAGCTGGATCCATTTTCTTGTGCATTAAATCTGTGTGTGTGTGTGCTTATTCTTTTATTCAAAGGATAATGGAATAAGCACTCGTGCTTTTTTTACATCCAGTCCCTGTGTGTATGCAGTTTTGTAAATTTTGTCATCCATTCCCACCGGCATACAATGGCCTACTCTTCCAAAAAGCGGAATGGGTTTTAACATGTGCGCAAGATGTTTTGCGTGTGTTTGCACACAGGACCTCAGTTTATAGTCTCATCCAGAGGACTTTTGGAGAGAATGGAGTCAGAACTGATGTTAACTCCAGAGGAAAAATCCTCTTGAACGAGATTCCGGGTCAGCAGATCATGAATACATTACTCTAACCACCAGGCTATCCCGTGTGTGTGTGTGTGTGTGTGTGCCCGCATCCAGGCCTTCATGCATGAGAGAGAGAGAGTTTCAATAGGTTTTTTTTTTCTTTATTTCTGCAGATGTTATTCCCAGCTGACTGAATCGCATATTTACACTGCTTTTGATGGAAAATCTGGGTAGCTCAACTGTATTATTTTTGTAGCTCTGGTAATAAGCATTTATAAGCAAAGAGATAATACGGGTTTCGCACTGCAGTTAGATTCTGGCACTTTTTCTTCTATTTTCATATATCACTCTTGCAATCATACTGTACATATTAAGGCATCCACAGAAATAAAAACAGCTTTTTGGTAAAGACTAACCCTTGACTCAAAACTCAAGACAATACAAGCAAATTTGGTAAGTTTACCTTTTTTCCGGCAAACACTGTACCCCTCTTCCCCCCTCAGTCCTCATCTTTTGTTGTCTGTTAGCTTTTCACCACAATATGCATGCACAGGGTCAACACTGTAGGAACACAAGCAATTCTTATATGATGATTATTTCCCATTTTCTCATCACTACCTGGTGTAAATCTATGGCCTCAACCTCCAAAACAAGGGTATAGTGCATTTTTTTCCATTTTTTAAAAGATCTGTGAAAACCACCATGTCATACATTTTTTTCTGACTGGCAATCTATACAAAATACTACATCACCCTGCAACTAACCCCAGAGTGTAACCAATCTACTGTCCGGTCATCGGGAGATGTCGGCTATTTCCGTGAAACGGAACGGGATTTTCCGAAGTTGGGCGTCTGCCTCGCGTACCCACGCCTCTGCCTTCACGTCAAAACAAGGACCGTAGAAAACAGCAAGAGACAGAATCTCAGAATGTCGTCGAAAACGATCACCGGGGTGTACAAACAAACTAAAGGAAATCGACACACAGGCAAAGGTTAGTCATGTAAATAAATGTGAATGATGTTCGTTGTCAAGTGTTTAAGGCAACCTGGATTGCATGTGGTAGACCAACAATCATTTAGTGTTAGTATTCTGGCAGCCTAAAAAAAGGTTATTTGCCGATTTCAAGTTTATCAAAAAGGCGTTTGACGGGGTATGGTATGCAGCATTATGCGCTAGTTACGAATGGCTTTTAAAAATGATTTGCACTGAAATCCAAAGAACGCAAAGAGCAAACTGATTGCACAACAGGGGGGAGGGGGGGCGTTAGGGTGCTGCTTTTGTCTTCGACAGGCCGAAGTAGGCCTAACACAACACTGTAGCAGGGATTGCGATAAAGAGAAAGAGATGGAGTGCCTGTCTAAAAATGTATAGGCTTAACTGAACAGATAAATAAAGAGAAAAGTGTTGTAGCGAAGGTTGGTGTGAAGCAAACCATTTTGCTTTGACGCCACTGCTCAGCATCCTGCAAAGGGAGACACTTGCCTGTGACAATGTCAGTCAGTCACTCACTGCCATCAAGGCCTAGTACAGTAGTAGGCCTATAACCATCACAGGGGCATTGCACAAAAACTTTTGTCAAGTGTGTCAGGGCAAGCAGAATGTAGTGGAGTCCATTCCTCTCCAGGTAAAAGATTGCATGCTGGGCGTATTGGTGTTATCCACAACAAGGCTGTAGCTGGTGTGTGTCTGTGTGTGTGTGTGTGTGTGTGTGTGTACACATATGAATAGATGAAAGATATATATGAGGTTTTATCATATGCACAAAATGTGCGTAAGTTGCTTAGGGGACCACAGTTTATGGACTCAATTGCATGACTAGCTGGGGAATAGCATCAAAACCAAAGATTATACCAAGGGGATAATCCACACAGGCTGAAACTATGCCACAGATCACTTCAGATGATCACACACACACACACACACACACACTCGCACGCACACACAGAGTTTAGAGGATGAAAGTTGAAACTATAACCTGAAATCCCTTGTGCAAATGCACACAGAACATCTTACACACACATTAAAACCTGTTCTGCTTTTTGAAGAAGTAGGCCTTTGTGTGCCAAGGGGAATGGATAACAAAATTTACAAAACCACATACATATTGGGACTGGATGTTAAAAGGCACATGAATGCTTTTTCCATTATCCTCTAAAAAAAAAAAAAATTTTAAAGAAGAAAATAAAATGAATAAACACACACACACACTTGCCACTGCCTGAAGATTGCAGATTGGAAAGAACAAAGCACTAACATTACAAACATGTACCAATTAAAGATCACAAAGACCCTCATACTCCCATTAGACTGAAATAACCAGTCCCATCCACTTAACACTCTTATTTACGATAACTCTCAAGATCTTGTGAGATCAATTAAAAGGGCACCCCCCCCACACACACACACTCACAGACCATAAGAGACTACTGAGCTCTCCCTCAAGAAAGACTCATAGTTGCGTTCTTAAAGGTTTGTCAAATATGTATCCACCATTTCTAAATACCAAATTGTTACATGTAATAAGGGGTCTTACTTTCTTTTCTTAATGCATTATGCAGTCACAACGATCAAGCAAGAAGACTTCATTATCTCATAGAGAAAACTTATCTGGTGCAATGGTAACAATAATGTATGGAATTTATATAACGCTGAATCCTGTAAAGCAAACAAATCAAAACACTTCCATTCAAATCATTTACACGCATGCAACCGTCCACAATCACATCACAGTAACAAAACACAAAAATACTTTACATTAAACAAGCAATAAAACCAAAGGAAATTTTTGTGTATCTGAAAAAAATAATGAGGCTCTCTTTGTTTTCTTATATGAATTTCTTTAAAAACAAAACCACGCTGCATTTTTATTGGGGGGGTTTATTGAGAAAAACAACACATACGTATTAAGATTGTATAGTTCATTTCTCAGTGATGTTTCTCTGCATTTGCAGTGGAGAGCACTCATGTGGTGAAGCTTGAGCAGCCTGATTCTGGCAGCAAAAGTGATGCAGAGATTCTCCGTGAATTTGACTTGACAGTGGAGTTTGGTCCATGCATTGGTAAGTGATATATATATGTATGTGTGGTGCCTGTCTTTTGTTAGCTTATTGTGTGTATTGTTGCCACAGTGAGTGGAAATTAGCCAACAGTAACACCTTAATTTTATATTCAAGGATTTAGTATATTGCATTGCATTATATCTCACATTTTTATTTATAGCATAGCCTGATATATATATATATATAAGATTATCTATCACATCATAATATAGTGTTGTGCTGTGCAGTGCAGAGAAATGTCTTGTAGTCTAGTGTTGAGCAGTGTAGTGTAGTGTTTTGTAGTGTGGTGCATTTTTATGTGGAACAGGCTGGAACTGAAGTCCACTTACTGGCACTCTTTGTTGAAGTGGTGGAATAGCATTTTAAGTGTAAGCAAGGTTGATCATCATGTTTTCATATTATACAGAACTATGTTTTAAAATCTTAGCTGAACAAATCACAGGGCGCTGGAATCAACGGTAATGAAGAGAAAGAGGGTGGTTTACGTATTCATGCATCTTCAACAGAATCTGGCAGGCAGTGGAATGGCCACTCAGGCTGCTGTGGTTTCACTCAAAGGATCAAGTCAAGTGTGAAACGCTCTGTCCACTCTGCCATTGAATACCATTGACTTACTACCTCTGGGAGTGTAGTAGAACTTATATGGGATGTGGGGAAGTGAGGCAATTTGTATGATTTGAACTCTGCATCTTATAGGCTGCTCTTGCCTGTGCATATATATATATATGTTTGTGTGCATGCACACACACACACATGCACATAGCATGCATACATGTACACACACATATTATTTTTACCATTTTAAATTGAGATTGTGATGTTTCTTTTTTTTCATGTCATCTTTTTTTTCCTTTTTTGGGGGAGGAGGGGGGGGGGGGGGTCAGGATGAAAAGAAGTTGTGTAATCTTAACCTTTAACCTTGAATTATTAAAGATCATTTTGACTCCACTCTCCACTACACACACACACACACACACACACACACACACGGTCACTCTCAACACACACACACACACTCACAGAGAAGGTAATGTTTCACACTCTGATAAATTAATATAATAATAATAATGTATGGAATTTATTTATAAATTAATATCAACTGATCACGGCAAATGGACACATTTTTTCTGACGTTTCAGGAATCAGTCGACTGGAGAGGTGGCAGAGGGCGAAGAAGCACGGCCTGAATCCTCCCCCCTGTGTCAGGGACCTTCTTCTGAAACACTGCCTGGATGACAGCTACACACAGAGGTTGGTCAGCTGCAAGACTGGGTCATCGTGTGTGTGTGTGTGTGTCACTCTGTGTGTGACTCTGTGTGTGTGAGTGAGTGTGTTTGTTTATTCCTTTATTTCAAGGATAATGGAATAAGCACTCGTGTGCATTTTTTCATCTAATCCCCGTGTGTATGCAGTTTTGTAAATTTTGTCATCCGTTCCCACTGGCACACAATGGCCTACTCTTCTGAAAAGCGGAGTGGGTTTTAATGTGTGCACAAGATTTCTGCGTGCGTTTGCACACGGGTTCTCGGTTTTTAGTCTCATCCGAAAGACTTTTGGGGAAAGTGGAGATGGCACTGATGTTAACTCCGGAGGAAAAATCCTCTTGAACGAGAATCAAACCCGGGTCAGCAGATCACGAATACATCACTCTAACCACCAGGCTATCCCATCCCCAGTAGGTGTGAGTGTGTGTGAGTGTGTGTGTGTGTGCATGTGACTGCACACAAAAAAAGTGAGACAGCTGGAGGTTGTTTTTTGGTTGTAGAATGACCCATGATGATTCCTGATGAACAGACAAGTGTAGTATAGTGCTGTACAATGATAAAGGACAATTTTTTGCTTCTGTGGAGCTGTTTTATGTTGATTTAAAACTTTGGACTTTGTATAATTCATCCTCTAGGATTCTTTTCTGATAGTCTGCTTGTACAGGCTTTTAATTCCTGTGCACATCCCAGTTTAATGACAGATTTGTGACAAATTTACCCACCTGTACCCAACCTTGGGGTTTAAATGCTTTTGTTTGTTTGTTTGGTTGGTTTTAAAAAATTGTTTCGACCTTCTTAGTGAAAGGTAACCATTCTTTGTTTTTGAGAAGTCAATGTCTCTGCTGTAAGTGAAAAAGTTGTTTCTTTCTGTTTTTCTGTACAGATGGAAACCTGGTTTTAGGAGGTATATTTGCATGATTTCCTAGCTTTTTTTTTCTGAAGTTAGTTGATATATCAACAGATTGTTAAAAATCAATTTATGCTTTAATATCGAGGTTAATGGAATAAGCAGCATTAATGCACTTTTTACATCCAGATTGACTTATTGATATACATTTCCTTGTTTTTGTTTTCAGCCTGTGGAGTGACTACAACATCTGAACAGAACAATACACAAACTGTACAAATGAAGACAGATGCGGTGGAGCCCTCTCTTCACTAGATCTGCATGGCTGTGGTGCTGACAAAACAAAGACTGTTACTACATTGGGCTTCAGATGCTGAGGCAGCTAGCTTACTGGGCAGAGAAGGAAAAACATTTTTTTAACTTTAAAATGAGATTATTTTCTTATGCTGGCATAGGAGAAAAAGATGTTTTATTTGTAAATTCCAAGTTCAAGATTGATATTTTAATGTTTATGACTTTTTTGGGGGGAGAGGGGGTATGATTTAAAAAATTTTTTTTTTCCCCTGCTGCCATTGTCAAGTTGTGTGATGGAAGAAACTGGTATTTCAAGGTTCAGTAAAGTTTGTCCTCTGCCTCAAGGAACACAAACACTGCCTGCTTCAGACCTGAAAAGAAAAGGTCTGGCATTTCATATCACATGTCTCATGACAAGTGTGGTAAAGGCTATACACATGAAACTTCAGGGCACCAGGCTGGAAGAATGCCACAGCAGGAAAAGATCCTCCTCCTGTGCAGCCTTAATTCCGAACATAAATCTCTGTCAAAAGAGCAGAAATCCTGGCCATTGGAAGATGGAACAACAGCACAAAATCAGACAAGCATTTGAGCACTTCGATTGAACCAAGACATGGAAAATAAAACTTGTGAATGTTCACTAGGCAGGTCTGGCTTGCCACAAGGCTAGGGACAAACTTGTATACCTTTAGGCTGTGAACCTTTCTGTCACAACACCTGATTAAGATTTCAAAGACTGGAGTAGGATGAGTGTGTTCGATGAGACCACCAGAATTACTGACAAGTCGGATGCGTGTGCTTGATATGACCACCAGAATTACTGACAAGTTGGATGTGTGTGCTTGATATGACCACCAGAATTACTGACAAGTCGGATGTGTGTGCTTGATACGACCACCAGAATTGCTGAAAAGTCGGATGTGTGTGCTTGATATGACCACCAGAATTACTGACAAGTCGGATGTGTGTGCTTGATATGACCACCAGAATTGCTGAAAAGTCAGATGTGTGTGCTTGATATGACCACCAGAATTGGTGAAAAGTCGGATGCGTGTGCTTGATATGACCACCAGAATTGCTGACAAGTCGGATGCGTGTGCTTGATATGACCACCAGAATTGGTGAAAAGTCAGATGCGTGTGCTTGATATGACCACCAGAATTGCTGACAAGTCGGATGTGTGTGCTTGATATGACCACCAGAATTGGTGAACAGTCGGGTGCGTGCGCTTGATATGACCACCAGAATTGCTGACAAGTCGGATGTGTGTGCTTGATATGACCACCAGAATTGCTGACAAGTCGGATGCGTGTGCTTGATATGACCACCAGAATTGGTGAACAGGGTTTTCTTCTTCTTCATGGTGCTCATAGCTGCACCTTCGTTCCTCACAGAGATGTGAAGTTTTGTTTTTATGTTTTCTTTGTAAACCAACTTACAGGTAACCTGTTGGCAGTGAATGGGGTTCATTCACGTTTTATTGTCTCAGCCAAGCTCTGACTCTCTGTAATACATCTTCGTGTAAGAGGGCTTGTAAATACAAAATTTCTTGCAGATTTCTATGTCTAAGTCCGCAGAGTTTCTGTTGTATCTACAGAGTTTCCATTGTTGCCTTTGTTTTGTGTGTGTACATATATACCTTTTTTTCGTTTCTGCATTTGCTTTTATTAAGCAACCAAGTGAGGTTAAAACTTTTTTTTTTAAAGATTGGTTACAGTTTATTATGCATGGTTTTTAGAATGGTATAAATTGTTTTAGTGTCATGTGATATATATAGAGAGAGCAAGAGCTTCAAAACAGATTTTGTTTGTTTATTGTCATATTTTTGTTCAACAACATTTTATAGACAGTTTTGTACTTTAGACCCTGAGTGTTCATTATTCTCAAATATAAATATTTTTACACTGATGATAGTTTTAAGAAAATAAAACAAACAAAAAACCAGCAGCGCTGTTGAATTGTTGAGCAAATGAATGTATGAACCAGAACACAAGATCTTCACACATGTAGAATACTGCAATGCTGATCATACATGTGATTTTGCCAAGTTGATAGTGAGATGGCTTTTGGTCAGTTGAATGTGGCCAGGGCAAAGGCAAACAAGTTTGGATGTTTTGCTGTGTGTGTGTGTGTGTGTGTGTGTGTGTGAATGATATTATCACATACACACACAAAAAGAAACAAAACAGAGCATCAAATGCAAATATATATTTTCTTATAAAACAGGCTGATTGGAAAGACACACAATAAAGTTCATCACGAATTTGTAAAAAAACAAAAACAAAAAGCACTGCTGGCTTTGGATTCTTTTTACAACATACATAGAATCAAGATTAGTATATTCTTAGTACTTGTGGTTCAACAGAAATGGGCATGTAAGTGTATGTGTTCACACACACACACACACATACACATTTTTGCAACACCCACACATAAAAAAGGTATTTAAAAAAAAAGAAAGAAAAAAAGATGTCCCATAACCTATGTGGTCATAGGAGACCAAGACATCAGAGACCTCAACTTCTCTAGGGGCCAGCATATTGAGGGCAGCACCCATCTCCTCTCCCTCGCTGCTTTACCTTCCGTGACCCCTAAAGAGGCAGGTACCCATTTACAGCTGGATGAACTGGGGGACCGTACCAGAGCCAAGGCGCACAGTCACCCATCCACTTGGTAACCACACTCAATGCTTCTTTACCTTAGCTGGGGGAAAGCGAGCGCTCTGACCACTGAGCTAGTTTGTCCACAACACACACACTTTTACAACACAAACCCACAACACCACCCAAACACTGGCCACATTCTGCACACACACTAGAAGTTGGGGTCCGTTATGTTGGTGGATTTGGACCCAAAGAGATTCTCCTCCCACATGGACAACTGCTCAATGAAGCCGCGGTTAGGGCGCAGGGCCCTCTGACAGTTGCCCACCTGTTGGTACGCCAACTGCGCATGCACAGCCACACACACACACACATCTGGTATCACTCAAAGTGGAAAGACGTTAAAATTGAAGACTTACTCACACACACAAACATACACTTGCACACACACAAACGTGCACACACACACACATGGGGGACAGGATAGCCTGGTGGTTAGTGATGCATTCATGATATGCTGACCCGCGTTTGAATCTCGTTCAAGAGGATTTTCTCTCTGGAGTTAACATCAGTGCTGACTCCACTCCCCCTAAAAGTCCTTTGGATGAGACTATAAACTGAGAATATCTTGCGCACAAGTTAAAACCCGTTCTGCTTTTCATAAGAGTAGGCCATTGTGTGCCGGTGGGAACGGATGACAAAATTTACAAAAACTGCATACACACGGGGACTTGTAAAAAACACACGAATGCTTATTCCATTATCATTTTAATAAATGAATAAATAAACAATAAATAAACACGCACACACACACACAAGAGTCCTGTTGTTGGCCATTCCCCAGCTTAACACCCTGTGGGGGGATCACTGAAAATACAAAGACTGTCTCACTCATTCCACCTGGGCATCACTGTAAGAAAGTAAGTACACACTAGCAGACGAGATGTATTGTGCATGGCTGTTTGCAAGCTCTTCACCACAGAGACATGATGGTATCCATACTTTTACTTTTTAATGTTTGTGTTCTTTCTTCTGTTTATGTACAATCTTTTCGCTATCGATGATGTTGGACGACCGACAAAAAAGAGGTGTGGGGGAAAGAAATGTGTGTGTGTGTGCATCTGTGTGTGTACATGCACATGGATGTACAGACCTAACCAAAATCATACGCCGCATCATGTACATGCAGAAGATCAATTCTGCATTTTCCCATATTTATAAATTATCTCAGCTTGCCATGGATTGCAGAAACTCCTAAATGCCCTTCATACACCCAAGGATTCATTACCAGATCGCACCGTCTGTCAATAATCGGCTAGCCAGAGAGGTGTATTGTATTGTACTGTGTTGTACTGTATTGTATTGTAACATATACAATTTCCAGACACGGCAGTTTTTTTCTGTGTGAAAGTTGGATCCCTGGGGAGAGTGTGCTGCCACAAAAGCAGTGCCACCAATCTGATTTTTGTTTTTGTTTGCAAGTATGTTGATCTCCTAATCAGAGTGGCTTTTTTCTACACAATTTTGCCTGAAGGAACAACTCTCCTGTTGCCATGGGTTCTTTTCAGCGCACTGATTGCATACTGCACACAGGTCCTCAGTTTATCATCTCATCTGAAGGACCAGCATCCAAACCACCACCCAAGGTCTGGTGGATGGGGGAAATGTTCAGGCTCAAACAGGAATCGTACCTGCACTTCTCGCTTTTTAGGCAGGTGAGATACCTTCAGACCACCCACCTAGTTTGTCAGACGTTGTGTCGTGAGTGTAGTGTTTTCCACACAAGTAGAATGCATACCTTCTCAGGACAAGGACGGTAAACTGAAAAAACTGTAGTTACCTCCAAACTGAAAAAAACAGTAGTTACCTCCAAACTGAAAAAGACAGGGAGTTACCTCCAAACTGAAAAAGACAGGGAGTTACCTCCAAACTGAAGAAAAAGACGGGGAGTTACCTCCAAACTGAAAAAGACAGGGAGTTACCTCCAAACTGAAGAAAAAGACGGGGAGTTACCTCCAAACTGAAAAAAACAACAGGGAGTTACCTCCAAACTGAAAAAAACAACAGGGAGTTACCTCCAAACTGAAAAAAAACAACAGGGAGTTACCTCCAGCGGCCACGTCTTGCTCTTCATGAGGTAGGCGATGATGATTGTAGCGCTGCGACTGATGCCCAGATCACTGAACACCAGCACCGGTGCCGACTCTTTCCTGTTCTCCTCTGCATGCAACACAACACCAACAACAACCTTCTCTGTTAGTCACCACACAGGATCATCAATGAGAGACTTGTTTCTCATAATAACTGCACAGAGGCATGTAACATAAACTATGTTTATGCGACCCACTAGGTAGCATGCTCACAGCGCGCAAATCCAGCAAAACTCAGTCAAGGGTCCAGGGCCCAGTGCTAAACTTAGCCCCTTCCTTTGACCACGTCCAAGTGTGGTCAGTTTCTGCTATACTTATCACCAGCTGGGATGGAATGGACAGCAGCTGTGAGTAGCTGAAAGATCGGGAAGCTGACATCTGTGTGCTATATTTCATAAGGTTAATGACCCTGCCGAAAGCCAGGTTGGGGCTTTCCCCTTGCTGTTCAAACCTGCACAACTGTATACAAACAATGATTGAATCAGTTCTTTTCTACCTCAATGCCCCAGCCAACAATAAGAACCACAGCAGGATGGTAAACAACAGGAAAGCTACACACATGCTGCTTTGAATTGAGGTCTCACCTGCTGGCATCACCAAGTTCAGCTTTAGCCACCACACCCAATGACACCGACATGATCCTCCTTCTCCATGTGCTCCTTCGGTCTTTGCTGGCCCTGCTGACTTCATGGATTCTCATGCCACAGAGTTTGGTGATCAGAGAAGCTGATGGTTGCCGTTTTAAAATGAGGTAAAACTAATAGATAAAACTTTCAGGGATTGCTCTAAAAGCCTATAAATAATGTGACACTTGCAATACCTGAAAAATGCCAGATTTTCTCTGTAACTGAAAAACGGCGTCTGGTGTAGAATCTGTAGAGTCTTTAGAGATTCTGCCATAAAATGTGTTTCATGTCCTGTGCACCTCAATAATGGAGTATGGTTGCCTACATTTAAAAGGTATGCTATGAATACTGTCCTCTCATCCAGTGTACATGGTGCATGGTGCACACTCTCACAGTGATTCTAAGTGAGATGAATGAAACGGACTGCGTGTTCTAACTGATCCCCTGATGAATTCATGAAAAAAGTAGAAAGATCACAACACTGAGATGTTCAGACACAAAATTAACAATATCATAAATAGAAAACTTCAGTGAGCACTAAGCTGCTTCTTGATTCTGCCCCTGTAAAAAAAAAAATTT
>CM054157.1:33235701-33348201 GCA_028751875.1 Rapana venosa | reverse complement strand
GTTTTATAGTCTCATCTGAAGGGCTTTGACTTCCAGTTTGATTTTTTGGGGTCAAACTGGGAAGAAAGAGCGAGGTTGGGAATCGAACCCAGAACCTCACCTTACCTGTTGGCAGCTGAACATCTTAACCATCCTGCCATCCTCCTTCTTCAACGGAACATTTGATCAGGCAGACATTTCTTCCTGAAAATGTGGACTTCAATGAAAACGTAACATTTATTTTTAAAAAATGTTTAAATGGCTAATCCCAATGGGGTGCCAGGTGCCTGTCAGTTTAAATCATATCCCCACCTTCTAGAGTTTCTATGTAGGGAATTCCCTCTTTTCTATCCCTCTCTTTGTTTTTGCCTTGGTCCTTTTCTTCTGTCAGTTCCTTCTTGTCTATTGTTTTGCCTTCTTGGTCCATTTTCCTGCCTTTTTACCAGAAAGACTTAAAATACAATTCTCTCCAGTGCCCTAAAGTCAGATGCGCTGGGTCTGACTTGTCAGTTGCCTTACAGCAGCACAAAGCATTTTTGCTCATGAATATGACAAACAGCAATAGTTGCTGTCTGAGCGTTCAGTGAAGAAGAAGAAGAAGACATCACTGGTGTTCAATCGACATTATATGAAACTGTAAAATCATAATTCTTTTTTTAATGGCAGATTACACTTTGTCACTAGAGGTATCACTATTCTAACAACTGTACACACACTGCACATACTATACATATCATGCAGATTAAAAGTTGAAACTGGACCAAAACATATCCTAGGTCACTTCACAATCAACAAACACTCATGCATACAAGCAAACACACACATACACACGCGCGCACACACACATGATAATGTAATAATTATACGCATGCATACATGCACGAGCCCCTGCCCCCCCACTTTTCCACCTCTTACTGAAATTCATACTTATCCCCCACCCAAATGTTCTCATCTTTAACCAACCCCCCCCCCACCCCCCACCCCCCCACCACACACACAACAATTACACACACAAACACATTTACACACACACAAAGCAGGCATATACACACGAGATTACCCTTGGCATGTAGATGGTTTTGACTGTGCGCAGAAAAGGATACCGGGCAGAAAACAACACAAACCCCCCTGCAAAAAGCATACAGTCGTGTCTGCATGTAGCAAACCATGGTGTTTGTACTGGACAATCTTTCCCCCCCCCCTTCATTCCTGTGTTGGAGGACCAAGGTTCACCGATGGTGAGATTTTATTTATTTTATTTATTTATTTATTTATACCACTTTAAGTCACGCAGATTTCTCTGCGTGAAATTCGGGCTGCTCTCCCCGGGGAGAGCATGTCGCCACAAGAGCAGCGCCACCCATTTAAAAAAAAAAATTTTTCCTGTCTGCAACAGTTTTCGTTTCCAGTATCAGAGTGGCTTTTTTCTACATAATTTGCCAGGGACAACTCTCTTGTTGCCGTGGGTTCTTTTACGTGCGCTAAATAATTTTGTGCAACACACGGGACCTCGGTTTATCGTCTCATCCGAAAGACTAGCGCCCAGACCACCACTCATGATCTAATGGATGGGGAAAAAGTTTCGGGTCCAAACGGGATACGAACCACCGCACACTTCCGACCCGGACTTTTCGCTTTCTAGACAGGCGCGTTACCTCTAGACCACCAATGGTGAGATGTTGCACATGCAACTGTTTAGCCACTATGAAGTAAGGTAGCTGCACTCCAACTTCAGGGATGATGTCTATAGGCCGCCACACTCTGACACGAATATGCATGCATGTGCTTTGAAAAAAATTTTTTAGATTTTGTCAGCCGTTCCTACAGGTACTCAATGACCTACTCTTCTGAAAGATGAGTTTTTAATGTGTGGACAACTTTTATGTCATTTTTTACTTTTATTTCGAGGATAATGGAATAAGCACTCATGTGCTTCGTGGTGGTTGTTTTTTTACAGCCAGTCCCCATGTATGGGAAGTTTTTGAAAATGTTGTTATCCATTCCCACGGCACACAATGGCCTACTCTTTCAAAAAGCGGAACAGGTTTTAACATGTGCGCAAGATATTCTGCATATGTTTGTGCACAGGGCCTCAGTTAAAAGTCTCATCTGAAGGACAGTGTGCAAGGTGTTCTGCGTGTGTTCATGCACAGGACCTCAGTTTACAGTCTCATCTGAAGGACAGTGTGCAAGGTGTTCTGCGTGTGTTCGTGCACAGGACCTCAGTTTACAGTCTCATCTGAAGGACAGTGTGCAAGGTGTTCTGCGTGTGTTCATGCACAGGACCTCAGTTTACAGTCTCATCCAAAAGACTTTCAGGAGAGGGGAGTGGGCACTGGTGTTTAGTCCAGGGTAAATGTCCCCTCAAACAGGCATCTCTGGGGGAAAGCCTAGTGGTTAGAACATTGCGCTCGCAATCTGACGACCTGGGTTCAATTCCTGTTCAAGTGGATATTTTCCCCTGGAGTTAACATCAGTGCAGACTCCACTCTCCCAAAAGTGCTTAGGATGAGACTATAAACCGAGGCCCCGGGTGCGAACGCACGCAGAACATCTTGGGCACACATTAAAAACCTGTTCCACTTTTCGTAAGAGTAGGCCATTGTGTGCTGGTAGGAATAGATGACATAATTTACAAAACCGCATACACACAGGGACTGGATGTAAAAAAGCACGAGTGCTTATTCCATTATCTTCGATATAAAAGGATGAATAAAAAATATAAATAATTTTTTAAATCTCCATGGTGGCTTGAACCTGGGCTGTCAGATCACAAGCTCAATGCTGTCCCGTTTGGACCCAAAACTTTTCCCCCATCCATTACACCATGAGTGGTGGCCTGGGTGCTAGTCTTTCGGATGAGACGATAAACCGAGGTCCCATACATAATTATTTAGCGCATGTAAAAGAACCCACGGCAACAAGAGAGTGTCCTTGGCAAAATTTTGTAAGAAGAAAGCCACTCTGATAGGGAAACAAATACAGTTGCAGACAGAAAAAGAAAAAAAAAGGTGGCACTGCTCTTGTGGTGACGCGCTCTCCCCGGGGAGGAGAGCAGCCTGAACTTCACAGAGAGAAATCTGCCTTGACTTAAAAGTGGTATAGTTAAATTAATTAATTAAATAATTTAATAACTAGGCTATTTCCCCCTGTCTCCCACCCCCTCCCTCCTGTCTACTGTCTGCATTCAGCACTCAGTCAGTTCTGACAAAATAATAATAATCTTACATGTTCTTTTGCATGATACACAACACAACTGCGACGCTGCTCTTGTGGCGACGCGACACACTCTTCCCGGGGAGACTAGCCTGAATTTCACGCAAAGGAGGACTCTGCTGTGACTTAACCTCTTAACTGCCCAGTCCAAGTGCACCCTATATGCCGGGGAATAAAATTCTTATGTACCACTGCTATGTTCATATCCCTCTTACTCAGAAACTACTACATGAATATTCCTGATAGTCTACCCAATGACAGTATATATATCGTAGATTACTTCGAGGCAAGCTCAAATTAGTTAGCATGATATTTCACTGCGAAAATATATTTAAAATCTAAAACATTGACCATAAATATGATTTCTTCATCACCACTGTCATTCGAGTACCCCCCATCTCAATAATGTCAAACATATGTCTAGGCCAAATCTCATTCATTGTTTTTTAAATACACGATCTCCTGAATCATACGCGATCGTTTTCATCAATGTTAGGTAAATCTAGAGTTTTATTTGCCACTTTTACAGCTGTGTAAAGTTATTTATGCCTTCAACAAGAAGTGTCAGCAATTTTGAACAAGAACTTCCCAAGCAGTCATGCATAAAAACACAAAATACGAGCGAAAAAATGATCGTTTTTGCCACGGTTTTTGCAGCTCGATGTTGCCAAGCAACAGGAGAGTGACCTCCATTAATTTTGGAGTTGTTTCAGAAATTTTCCGGGTTGTTGGCGTATAGGGTGCAAGTTTAGCCCCGGACAATTTCCGGGGTAAGGCAGTCTAGTGGTTAAGGTGGTATACGATGCACTACTTCCACTAGTTCAATGACTCCTAGTTGTTGCTCCGCATTCTTCTGGGGATCTTCAAGAATATCCACGGTCTCACTGATCATCACCCAGTTGGCCTTCTGCCTTATGCCCACAGTGGTGTGTGTGTGTGTGTGTGTGTGTGTGTGTGTGTTGTGAGTGTGAGTGTGAGTGTGAGTGTGTGTGTGTGTGAGTGTGTGTATGTGTGTGTGTGCATGCGTGCGCGCGTGCGTGCGTAAGTGTGTGCGTGCAACCCGGAGACTATGAATACACACCGGACGAAAAGTTTATGTGCAATGGCTGTTTTCCATTTCTCTATCATATAGGTAGCCATACTCTGTCTGGAGAGCTTTTAGTCTCCTTTTGTGGAGATGAGTACAGGGTACACAAAGACTAGGCTGTGTACACACACACATGCATGCATGCATGCATGAACACACTCACACACACACATGCACACACGCACATACACACACACGCACACACACACACACACACGCACACCACACTGCGGGCCTAAGGCAGAAGGCCAACACTGGGGTCATGCCTGCCTGACCCTGAATCCCTCACCTCGTAAAATCATCACTGGGTTCCTACTGCCCAGGTTCCATAGCAAACGGGCACATATCAGTGCTGGAACTGAAAAACAACAACAAAAAGCTTTATCTATCTATTCACTTATTTCTTCTTTTCGAGGATAATGGAATAAGCACTCATGTGTTTTTGGGTTCTTTTAAAATTCCAGTCCCTGTGTGTAAGCAGTTTTGTCAATTTTGTCATCCATTCCCACCCGCACGCAATGGCCTACTCTTCCAAAAAGCGGAACGGATTTGAACGTGTACAAGATGTTCTGTGTGCATTCGGACACACAACCTCAGTTTATAGTCTCATCCGAAAGACTTTTGAGGGGAGTGGAATTGGTACTGATGTTAACTCCAGAGGAAAAATCCCCTTGAATGAGATTCGAACCTGGATCACGAGCACAATGCGCATCACTCTAACCACCACCAGGCTATCCCATCCCGTCAGACCTGTCGGAATACATTCAGGCTTGTGGACAGGCCACAACTGCCTCAACTACCACACGTAGCCCACATGGAACTCTGCAGAGGCCACACACAGAGGAGTGCCCGTGCAAGACTGGCAGTGGCCAGACATCAGAATACGTGCTGCAGTCCTGATCACCACACGAGGCACTCTGCAAGAAGACCCATACCACCCCAGTGGCCAAGAAGCTCTATGGAGACTTGGAGGTCCTGCAGCGTACAGCTGTCTTTAGTGCAGAGACTGAGCTGCCCATCTTGATGCACACGCAACCCTATCCCACCTTCCTGCCTTATTTTGTTGAGAATATTTATATTTTTTTTATTTATGACTGTGCGTATGTGAGTTTTAAATATTTTAAATTTTATTTTTTCTTTTATATCGATGATAATGGAATAAGCATTCATGTGCTTTTTTACATCCAGTCCCTGTATGTATGCGGTTTTGTAAATTCTGTCATCTGTTCCCACCGGCACACAATGGCCTACTCTTACGAAAAGTGGAACAGGATTTAACATGTGCGCAAGATGTTCTGCCTGCATTCGCACACTGGACCTCGGTTTATAGTCTCATCCGAAGGACTCTGGGGGAGAGTGGAGTCTGCACCGATGTTACCTCCCCCCCCCCCCCCCCCATCACCTTGAAAATTAGAATAAAACAGACGGATGCTACAGCCAGGTGGTTAAGACCATTTGACTTCAATCCCATGGGTCTATGAAGTCATGGGTTTGAATCTTGGTGGCAGCATCTGGTGAATTAAGGGTGGGGATTTTTACAATCTCCCAGGTCGACTTCAAGTGCAGACCTGTCAGTACCTTAATTCCTTTTGTGTGTATATACACATGCACAAGATCAAAACATGCATGTTAAAGATCCTGTAGCTCATGTCAGCGTTCAGTGGGTTATGGAAACATAAACATGCCCAGCATACATCCCCGAAGTCAGAATGTGGCTACCTCCATGGTGGGCAAAAACGGTCACAAACACAAAATCTCACCATTGGTAAACCTCGGAGCTTTAGCCAAGGAATGGAAACAAATAAAAGTAGTATAAAATAAACAAAATAACACAAACAAACAAACCATCTGGATTGGAAAGAGAGTCTGTGATTCCATCGTAGATGATGACATTCTGCTTACACTCCAGTTCAGCATCATAGGGAGCCCAGAACAGGCCGTGCTCAGTCTGATAACATGCATGCATGCAAAACAACAAAAACGATAACAGGTAAGTACACTGAAAAGGCAGAATCTGGCTCAAAGTGAATCAGACAGAGACACACACAGACAGTCTCTCTCTCACACTCTCTCTCTCTCTCACACGCACGCATGCACCCCCCCCCCCCCCCCCCCCCCCCACACACACACACACTGTCTAATATCACAACCTGTGACAAGGCGTTAAATGAATTGGAACACACACACACACACACACACACACACACACACATACACACACACACACACAACATACAGAGAGGGGAATGGGATAGCCTGATGGTTAGAGTGATGGTCTCGTTATCTGCTGACCCAGGTTTGAATCTCATTCAAGAGGATTTTTCCCCTGGAGTTTACATCAGTGCAGACTCCACTCTCCCTAGAGTCCTTTGGATAAGACTATAAACCAAGATCCTGTGTGCGAACGCACGCAGAACATCTTACACACACGTTAAAACCCATTCCACTTGTCGGAAGAGTAGGACATTATGTGCCGGTGGGAATAGATGCCAAAAGTTACAAAACTGCATACACATGGGGACTGGATGTAAAAAAAAAGCACATGAATGCTTAGTCCATTATCCTCAAAATAAAAGAATAACTAAATAAATACATAAAACACACACACAATCATGTAGAAAGACAGAGAGAGAATAGGAACAATACTTTCAAGATAAAAAATGAACAATTCTGTGCAAAATGCTCTATCAAGTCAATAAAAGGAGAGAGAGCGAGAGCGAGAGCGAGAGAGAGAGAGAGAGAGAGAAAGCATTACTGCACACGGTGGTCCTAAACTTCTCACTGAGTCTATAAATCCTTCAAAATCCCTCAGATGCACTTTTCCCAGGGACTGAATCCTTGAACACCCTAACTGACAGTTCACTTGAGCAAACCACTGCTCCACAGTGGCTCCACCCAGTGATTAATGTGTTAAATTCACTGGAAAATCTACAAAGGGAAAAGGGCAAACTAGAATAAATGTGTTCAGTGGAGAACTATTTTTTATTCCAATAATCAAGATGAAAGGAAGCTACACAAAAAGCTACACAAAAATACACACACACACACACACACACACACACACACACACACACACACACACACACATATATATGTATGTATATCATGTATATATATATATATATATATATATATATATATATATATATATATATATATATATATATATATATATACATGAACTGCAACAGCAGGACAGGCCATTAACTTGATCCACGTGCAGGTGCAACATCAGAGCTGTTTAACAAGTTCAAAGCCTTATTATGAAGGCTTGAACAGAGAATTTCAATACCACTCATTTTTCCTTTTTCTTTCTTTTTTTAACTTTTTTTTTAGGGGGTGGGCGTCTTCTGTGATGTGGCTGTCCTGCTGTTTTCACATCGCTTGTTTCAATCTCTCCACCCCAGCTGTACCCAAGTTTGTCGCATTGCATCCTCAAGGTCAGAGGTCTACAGGGGGCATCATCATTCAAATGTGTTTCTGAGTCATGTTCAAAAGTATTGGCACTTACTTCACAGAAACCTTTCTGATTGCCTGATCTTTCATGAAGATGGTATGAACATTTCCAGTAGAGGTCCTCAGCATTCTAGCTGTGTGACAGGGAGACAGTTTTCTGTCTCTACAACCATGTTTTGCACCAAGGCAAAGTGTTTCTTCAGCAGTAGCAGTTCTTGTTCATCAGTTTTCTGTCTCTACAACCATGTTTTGCACCAAGGCAAAGTGTTTCTTCAGCAGTAGCAGTTCTTGCTCATCACTTTTCCGTCTATAGAACCATGACTTGCACCAAGGCAAATTGTTTTTTTCAGCAATGGTAGTTCTTGTTCATCTTCATAGACTGCTTTTCCCTACTTTGAATTCAGATGACCACTTCATAACAATGGACCATGCAGGGGCACACTCACTAAGCATGTCTTTAGTTCTTAAGCCTTTCTTATTGCAGGAAGCAACAGCACAACACTGATATCTTTTTTCCCCCTTTTTTTCAGCTGCTGTGGGTACAAGGCTTTTGATTATAGTTTGATGCCATCTTTCTTTAATTAATCAAGTTATTTATTTATTTTATATCAAGGATAATGGAATAAGCACTAATGAGCTTGTTTACATCCAGTCCCCGTTTGTATGCGGTTTTGTAAATTTGTCATCTGTTCCCACCGCCACACAATGGCCTACTCTTACAAACAGCGGAACAGGATTTAACATGTGCACAAGATGTTCTGCGTGTGTTTGCACACGGGGCCTCGGTTTATAGCTTCATCCAAAGGACTTTTGGGGTGAGTGGAGTCTGCACTGATGTTAACTTCAGAGGAAAATATCCCCTTAAATGGGAATTGAACCCGGGTCGTCAGATTACGAGCGCAATGTTCTAACCACTAGGCTATCCCGTCCCGTCCCCCAAGGACTAAGGTCATAGTTAAGCTACAGACATACTGAACATCCCTTGTAAAGAGGGTTGCAAACAACAATGACAACAACAGCAACACCCACCTCCAATTCAACTCAGGCAGCAAAATATGAATTAGCAATATACACACTGATGTTAGACTCGGGTGCTGTGGCACCATTAATTCAACCAAACATGCACATGTGAGATGCAGGAGACTGAGGTGAAATGGCACGGTTATCGCTGAAAACGTAATGCGCAGCAATTATAGGGAGTGTTATAACATTTGAACGCTCCTTTGTTTTCTGACAGATATCAAACATCTACTTTGATTAGCACTTCTTATTCAGAAAACACACTGGTGTGTTGAACGCTGTAAATATCAGGATATGCGCAAGTAAATACACCCCCATGGTACAAGAAAATGTGTCACTGCTCTCATTACAAATCAGCCATTCTGAGCGAAGCAGGTCTTTCCCATCAAAATCAATGACCCAGTCTGTTCCTGTGAGGCTTTCTCTGGACACCAACAATGATGCTTGTACTCCAGTCCACTCCACACCATTATCAGTCTGAATGTAAACTTCTACCCAAAGTTCCCAGCCGGCAGCTGCATGGCTCAGAACATAAGTCTACAAAACTGCAATAGCTGGCTGGTGTGCAGTTGAGACACAGGGCTGAAAAACATTGCTCCCAACAAAGAGTAGTTAAATAAGTGGCATGGTTTCCACGTTGTTTAACAACTCCATGCATGTTTTCCACTCTGTGTAAGTTTTTATTTCACATTCTTCCCTTTGTGTTAAAGCTGAGGTCACTCTTTTCCCTTTGTGTAATAACTGTGCAGGTTTCCCAGGTTGTGTAAAAGCTATGCATGGGTTTTCCCCTTTGTGTAAAAGCTCTATGCATGTTTTCCCTTTCGTGTAAAAGCTATGTGTATGTTTCCCCATTGTGTAAAAGGTCTGTGTAAGTTCTCTTTGTGTAAAAGGTCTGTGGTAGTTCCCCCTTTGTGAAAAAGGCCTGTGCCAGACACACACACACCCCTCTTTGTGTAAAAGGCCTATGCCAGTTCCCCCTTTGTGTAAAAGGTCAGTGTCAGTTCTCTCTTTGTGTAAAAGCTCTGTGCAGGTTTCTCCTTTGTGTAAAAGCTCTGTGCAGGTTTATCCTTTGTGTAAAAGCTCTGTGAATGTTTATCCTTTGTGTAAAAGCTCTGTGCAGGTTTCTCCTTTGTGTACAAGGTCTGTGCCAGTTTCCTCTTTTGTGCAAAACTGCATATTTTTCACCTTTGCATAAACGCCCTGTGCAGGTTCTCCCTTTGTGTAAAAGGTCTGTGCAGGTTCTCCCCTTTGTGTAAAAGGTTTGTGCAGGCGAATGTCAAGTCTTTTAGAGGAGACTCCAAACCAGCCAGACCTGTATGCTTATGACTTGTGCACATCAAAAGAATCTACAACAGTTGAAAATCAGAAAGAGCAGGGGGGTACCTCCCAAATAGCTGACAAATTTGTTAAGTTCAACTCCCTACTGTATCCTGAAGTTGGAATACAGCTACTTTAATGATGGGGCACAAACAGTCACAGACCCCAAAAATCTCACAATCAATGAATCTCAAAGTTCTATAGCCAAGGAACAAACAAGCATCAACATAGATTTTCTCTGAAAACAGGGTATACAGTGAACCTCGGACCTCTAGACGAGGAACAACACACACAAAATAATCTACATAGAGTTTCTTTAAAAACAGGGAATACTGAACACTTTCTTGCCTTGAAACAAGAGTCATTCTAATTGCAAAGCTGAACACACACACACACTTTTTGTTAAAATAAAAGGGGTCTGACTCACTTTGGGCGCTTTCTTGGCAGTCATCACGTGACTCTCATTGTATTCCTTCCTGGAACGAGCATCTGAATCCAAAAAAGAAAGTATTATCAGAACCACAAAAATAATTGTCTTAAGATATAGTTAGATACTGATTAACTTACTCAGGCACCCTAGTTTTCTCCCAGCTGTTCAGCACGTCCTTCCCACTTGTAAGGGCCAGTAAAAGAAAAATCACCATAAAATAGGTACTGCAAACTAGTTGATTAAAGTTTATCAAGACATTGAAAAAGTTGGCATCAGAGTATAACATTAATTTTCTTTACTTCATATTTCACCTTGTGGAAACACCTGGAAGTTATTCACAATTTCTTTTATGTTAGTAAGGAACAGTGAGGCTCAGGTCAAAAACAGGCTTACAAACATGCAGACTTTTTCTGAATAGCTGCTTCTGAAAAAGAAACAGGCCGACAAAACTAAATCACTATTTTTTTTAAACATCACCATGGTGTTTTTACTTAGATCAGAAGATTCTAAAGAAAACCCAAAAAATCTTAATCTTGCACTCAATGATCACAATGTTTGTGCAAAATAGTTGTGGACAAAACATTTTCGGATGAGAAATATTTGGATGAAGTAGGCTGATAAGACAATCTATTCTACTGAAATAGTGAAGTATATGATTTCCTCCCAGGATTTTCTTTTCTTTCTGCCAATGCTGCTAACATATTCAATGCTGGTAACAGGAGGATCACACACACCAATCAGAAAAATGAGGTCCAGTGTTTGAATCCTGTCCATACTCTTTCCTAAATGTATTTTTGACCAAGAGCTGTGGTCTAGGAGTTACTCGGGTAGTCTTTTCAATGAGATGAGCACTGCAGTGTGCATGCAACATGGTTTTAGTGCATAAAACCCCCTGGCATGAAGAGAGTTGTCCCTGGTAAAATTCTGTTGAAAATAGACACTCACAAATAATTATGGAAAGAAATATTCATGCAACCAGAAAAAAAGACAAGCACTAGGGGTGATAATGATATGCTCTCCCAAAGGGCAACAGCCCATAGTCCACATAGAAAAATCTGTCACTGACTACAAAATACTATACATGCTGTATTACTATCAATGATATATTAGTTACAATAATGTAAAAGTGACACAAACTAATAACACATGTGCATGCATGTGCACTCATGCACACACGCATGCGTGCACACACACACACATACCAGTCTCCCCAGCAATCATTGAAGCTGGGAGACAGCCATTGTTATACAGCCTACCTCCTGGTTCCTACATCCAATGATCCCTGACAAAATGATTCTTTAAATACATTTGATGCTATGTCATATTGGTACAGTGGGTAATAATCACAACATGATCGACGTTTGTCTATAGATATACAATGATTTTTGTCTACTTTGTTTCTTTTGTTGTTGTACATCTTTCTCTTCTTCTTGTTTTGTTTTAATTCATAGATGTTTTTGCTGCGAGAGTGTTTGATGCCAGATAGTGTCACTTACAGTTAGTTCCATTTCTACAATTTGTAGCTCTGTGTTCTTGTGTCTTTTGTCAAGTTATTTTGTGGAAAACAGTGAAAAATACTAAATAGTAAGTTTGAAATTTTTTTCTTTTAAGTTCTACAAATCAAAACTAGTGAACTACTAGATCGGTCATACCAATCAACAGCAAATAATTTGGATCACACAAACGTGAGAGGGAAATTCCTTGCTGAAGCATATTATACAAAACATTTGGTTCAATCAGTTTTAAACCGGCATCAGCCATTGCGAAAGTTGAATTTCACGCTGTTGTAGACGTTTTACCGCCACTATAAACAATAGAAGCATCCGCAGCAACAAATAGATTTACCATTTCTCACAAAGTGATACACTTTCGGGTAAAAATCAACAGATGTAACAAACTCAATGAAGAACTGCTTTGTAAAGAAGAAACTCTCTAGTTGTGATACACATATGCCATGTTTTCTACTTGAAACTGTTGTTAAGCGCGGACTAATACAAAAAACCCATTTGCGCATGTATAAATCACTTCACAACATCCTGTTCCTGTCGTTATCTCGTTGTGTGTGTGTTGGTCTTCTGCTGTGCACACCTGAAAGATGTTCTCTCGTGTCGCTCGTCCTTCGCGGTTACTTTGCATCGTCAGGGAACAGTTTTCAGCAAACAGAAAAGTGAGTTTAGTCTTTATGTATGTTATTGCAATTCTGTTGTTGCAAGCGTGTTGCTTTGTCCGTTAAAACAGAGGTCCCCTAGTCAGTGTGCAAAGGGGAAAAAATCACAGGGTCAGGTCAGGTCAGTCAAGTCTAAAACTGCTTCAAGGGTTTGTGTTGTGGTAGTGAGGTCAGTGTTTTCAAGCGTGACAAGAAAATTCTCCGCCCCTTTCTGCAGTGAGACCTCAGATTCATACAGAGAATTTGTTAAGTAAAAAGTTCGTGCATCTCTCTCTCTCTCTCTCTCTCTCTCTCTCTTCTCTCTCTCTCTCTCTCTCTCTCTCTCTCTCTCTCCTCTCTCTCTCCAAATACGTACCTGTTTATGTGAACTTGGCTTTGGGTTTGTTTGGCTCATTGGCAGCAGTGGAGTGGTCATGTATACAAAACAGTGAAAGATTTCAAATGTACAGACAATTTTATAGGTTCACACAATGTCAAACCTTATCTAAAGCTTGATATGTACATACATTTGAAAAGAATTATGTCTTAGTTTGGATTTGGTGTATCAGACAAATGTTCATAAATTACGATGAAGATGATGACCTCAGGTTGCTATGCCCATTATGTAAGCAAACTGTGGAAGATGAAGTTCATTTGGGCTGTGCTGTCCAGTATTAGAAGATGTAAGACAGAATTACATTCCGGTATAAGTATAGTAGACAGCCTAATTTAATTAGATTCTGTCTACTCATGGCATCTACTGATCTAGTCATTCTGAGATTGTGCGCAGCCTTGCTTTATATTTGTGAATAATGAAGCCTTTAGAATAAGAGATATCTTGGTTTAAGTCATATTTTTTAAAACTGATTTTTATTGTGGTGGTTGTGGTTATACAATAACATTTTGGTTGTTTGTGTTTACTTATTTTTCTCACTAAAATACTAAGCAGTTTGGCAACCCCCCTTCATATATATGGGCCAATGGCCTTTTTGTGAATAAAGCTTTCGAGTTCGAGTTCTCTCTCTTGCTCACTCGCTCGCTCTCAATGTGTAGATGTCCTTTTCTGTGACTGTATATGATGTTCATAAAGACTTGATTTTGGCATTGATGCATGCGTGTGTGTGTGTGTGTGTGTGTGTGTGTGTGTGTGTGTGTGTGTGTGTGTGGTGTGTGTGTGTGATCAAAATTGCTTTTGCATAATCTCCTAAGTCTGCTTAAATAATTATTTGTTTTTTTGTAGTTTACTATTGCTGTTGCTTTCCTGTAAAAAGTACAATGAATTTGTTGATGTTTCTCTCCATTAGCCAAAATGATACTATTTAGTATTTACATGGTTTGTTCTCCTTTATAGTATGGAGGTTTTTTTTTGTTTTTGTTTTGTTTCTGTTGTTGTTTTGGAGGGGGGATTATTCGGTTGTCCCCTCTCCCCTTGTTGTTGTTGCTGCTTTATTTTGCTCTTGGTTTGCTATTTTTGGGTTGCTTGTGTGCTTTTTGTTTTGCTCTGTTTTGCTTTATTTTATTATTTGTTGTTGATTTTTTTCTCTCTTTTTCGGTGATTTTTGTTGGGGGGGGGGTGTGATTTTTATTCCCCATTTACTGTGTGAGTGTATTGGTATTGGCCTTATTTTATTTTATTATCATATATATATATTTCTAAGGGCGGGGACTAGATGTAAAAAAGCACATGAGTGCTTATTCATATCCTCCTCGAAATAAAAGAATTTGTCATTGTCTCTCTCTCACTCTCTCTCTCTCTCTCCTTCCCCTCTCTCCCAGTGTATGTGTGTGTGTTGGCTGTTCATTAAATCTCTGTTTATTTAATAACGGTCCTGTGTGTGTGACATCAAAAACTTTGCCAGAACTTTGCCTCTTGGTTTATATGAAGAAAACACGCACACATGCTCATTCATGCACCCATACTCCCCCCTCCCCCCAACACACACATACACACACACACACATGACTTGGAGAAAAACTTTTAATCCTTTAATATCATTGCTAGAATGAACACGAGTTGTACAAGTTTGTGGTTTGACTTCTTATAGCAGATGGTTGCACATACTGCAGTGATCTCAGATGTTTTCTATGGAAACTAGTCTTCTTTTAGCTTTAAACAGAAGGGGTGCATAAACATTTGTTGCTAATGTCATAATGATCTATTTAGATTTTTTGTTGTTGTAAGATCTCAGATGTCTTCATGGGAAAAGTGAAAAGTTTATTTTGTGAAAACTAGTCTTCTGTGAGCTTTAAACACAAGGGTTGCATGAACATTTTTGGCTAATGACTAATGTCATAATGATCATGACCATTACCCTTCTGGCTTCACAGCAGAGAAAAAGTGAAAATTTCTTGGATATCTTTGTTATTGTTTCACACACACACACACACACACACACACACACACACACACACACACACATCACATTCATAGTCAGAGAGTCTTATTCAGTTATTGTCAATTTATTTTGCCAAACATTTGTTACTCTGACATTAACCCTGAAGGCATTGATATCACATTCTTTTTCTATGACATGAATAGCTTGCTGCCAATATGGGTGTTATCACAAAAATGTGCTGTAACTTAAGACTATTGACCTGTTTTTTTATGAGACAAGAAGACTCCAGCTATTTGTCAATGTCCAGGGATTCTCTTACAGTCACAAATGATAGACCAGTCACTGTTTTCTGTATGAGCATTGTCTTTAAAAGTTAAATTGTATAAAACTAAAGTTTTATCAGTCTTTTTGGAGTTTTTCAGCTTACAACAATAATAATAATAATAATGTATGGAATTTATATAGCGCTGCATCTTGTAAAGCAACAAATCAAAGCGCTTAATGACATGTTAAAAAAAAAAACCATCAACAACATAAAAGGCTGGTGATGATGATTTAACTGTAGAGAAGAATGTGTAACTGTGAAATTGTTTAGTATATAAAATATAATCGCAAATTATCCAGAAAACAAATTGCTCTTGATATGTTTTGCCTCTGAATTTGTTATGAAAAACTGTCATCGCCCACACAGCATGAATCTAGCTCCTTTTCTTAAGTACATTACTAATTATTATGCATTGCTTCAAAAGAGATGTAGACTATAGAGATTTTCTGTAAACATTAATTTAAGCAGTTGTTTAAAAAAAATAGAAATGGAATTTTCTATGACCTGGAAAAATAGCGAGTGCAAACTTAAGCAATTGATAAAAGTAAGGTCCCAAGAAAAAAAAGTCCATAATGCAACTGTTAGACAAGTTTCTATTCAAAGTCAAAGTTTTGCAAAGTTCATTTTTGTTTGTTTGTTTGGTTGGTTGTTTTGGGGGGTTTTTGGGTTTTTGTTGTTGTTGGGGTTTTTTTTGGGGGGGGGGGGTAAGATCAACAATCTGGCAAGTAATCAGAGGAATTTTACTTGCTACAGGCAGTTTGAAACTTGCAGTTCCAATGTTTTGAACTATTTGTGTAGATCTAGTCCAGCACACAAATGACATATATAATTATAAAGGAACTTGATGAACAACTCTCCCATGACTTCCCACAGAGTACATAGTATAGAGAAAACAGAAGAAAAATCGCCTGGGAACGTTTTTGTGATTAGGGTGCGTGAAACACTTGCATTGTAAAGGATTCTACTGAACAGAGGAATTAAAGTGGTAACTTGATAGGATGCTTGTCTGTGGTGTGTGGGTGCTCATGAGTAGTTCACAAGGGGACTCTAATTCTAAATCTTTACTTTGTACTTAAAATAGAAATGTCAAACAAAACAAACAAAACCCCAAAAGACATCATCTGTCTTCTGCCTGGTTCAGTTTGTGACATCAAATGCTAGTTAGCAATTAATTCCAGGTTATGTGGAGTTTGGGTGAGAACCTATTTGCTCTATGCACAGGTCATGATTAACCACAAATCAAAATTACTCTTCTTCTTAAAGCCTTTTCCCTCCATTTTGCTTCTTTTTTTCTTTTTTTTATCCCGGGTTCCGCTCTATAGAATGCTTGCATTGCAGTTTCAAAAGAGTTGATGCCATGGTCCCATTAAACTGCCAAACATGTAGACCCATTAAGCTGCCAAACATGTAGAGCTGACTTGTTTGAGAAACTGTGCCTGTCATGGTTGAATGTGCTCACAGTATGAGTATGCTAGGGGCAGTGTGTTGAATTATTATACTGAGCACTATACTATATTTTGATTCAAGGTGGTATAGTAGGGAAGGAGATAACATGACACAGACTATGAATAAAGATGAGTGGCTTTAAAATTTAAAGCGTGTGGGTCTGTTAAATCGAGTTGATTTTCCGCATATGGTAAATTATTTTTTGAGTGTGTAAGATTCTGCCCTTGGTCTAAATCTGCTCTCACAGATCCTACTTTTAAAATTGGCATAGCACTCTTAGCTCTCTAGTGAGGATGTCAAAAGATCCCAGAGGGTCAATGGTAGGGGTGAGAAGCTCACTTTGTACAGTATCCCATACTTTTGAATAATCTGTGTTAGAAATTATCTTGTTCATTGTTTTGTGCCCTAGGCCCTCCCAGTCTTTTCCCTTATTATATCTTTTCAAATTAATCATGCCTTGCTCTTTTTTTTTAACCTCTCTCTTCACACACACCCCCCCCCCCCCCCCCCCCCCCCCCCCGGCCCCCTGCCTCCCCTCCTTCCTCCCCCTCCCTTTTCTCTCTGTCTGTGTATGGAACTTAATTCCTCCTTCCTCCCTTCTGTGATTTTAATTTGAAGTTAAGTCTATAATTGTGCCGCAGATCTTAATTAAAAATTATATACACTTTTTTTTTTCAAAAAGAATGAAAAAGAATGTCTCATGGGGAAGTCTCAACCACCATGATATTTATCATTTTCTTTCAGGAAATAAGTAATAGTACTACTACTAGTACTGTGCATCAATCCATCAGAAAAATCAGCATTTAAAACTGCAGTACAAATAATGAAATTAGAACTTGAGAGCTAATGGCCTGTTCATCATAGTTCTAAAAGAATTTTATGTTATCACATGTATTTGAATGAACACATATGTTCATTTAATTACATGTGTATGTGTGCGCTTGATCATTTTCCCCTGAAAAGTTTCTTGCATGAGACCTTAATGCATTCACCACCAGCCATTCATTTGCTGTCCATTGTGTCTGCTCACTATACCAACAGCCATTACTTCTTGATGCTATGGAACAGATGGTCTGCACAAACTGAACAAGCTATCAGTGTTATCATCTGAGTGAACAATATGCTCACCTGCATACGTGTCATTTTGCATCCTGGATCTGTGACAAACTGACATCTGCATATGAAACTTTTGTGCCTTTAGCAGAATCAGAATGGCTGTGTCAGATTTTTTTTTAAAGTGTTTTTTAGTCTCTTTTTTTGGGGTGGCTTTCTTTTTTTATGCACATAAACATGCACACACGTGCATGCATACACACACACAAATTATAGATCTGTACATGTAGTGTGATGTACATGTATAGTATACATCTTCCCCCCATCTGTCTCTGTCTCTGTTTCTCTCCCTCTCTCTCTCTTTCTTTCTCTCTGACACACCCACACTCATGCTCACATACATTCATAAGTGCAATAAACTTTTGAACTTATGAATAAATAAGCAGTCTACTGTTTTCTAAGTTTTCTTTGTTTTGTTTTTGTTTCAGACCTTAATCAAACTCTTACAGCTTATAAATAACTGATAAATAAATAATCAATAGATAGGGAATGTGACTGACACAGACTATCAGCTGGATAGTGTACTCCTGATATGTAAGTTAAAGGTGTTATCCTGACTTGTATGACTTGATGTGAAATAAAGCAGAACCTGTCAGCTTAAAGAAAATATGTGTGCCCATCTCATGCTTCTATTCTTCTTCTTCTATATTGAAGATACTGGAATAAGCACATAATGTGCTTTTTTTCATCCAGTCCCCATGTGTATGTGGTTTTGTAAATTGTCATCTGTTCCCACCGGCACACAATGGCTTACTCTTACGAAAAGCGGAACAGGATTTTAACGTGTGCGCAAGATGTTCTGCCTGCGTTCGCACACGGGACCTCGGTTTATAGTCTCATCTGAAGGACTTTTAGGGAGAGTGGAGTCTGCACTGATGTTAACACCAGAGGAAAATATCCCTTGAGTGGGAATCGAACCCGGGTTGTTAGATTGCGAACGCAATGTTCTAACCACTAGGCTATCCCGTCCCCCTGTCAAAATAAGTACCGCTTATTGTCATTGACATGAACAAAAAAATAAATTCATAATTGATTTTAGATAAAGACTTATGATCATTGGCATAAATAAATGTAACCTTTGATGTGTATATATATATATATATATATATATATATATATATATATGTGTGTGTGTATAGATGTATATATATATGTGTGTGTGTGTGTATATATATATATATATATATAATAAATGTAACCTTTGATGATGAATATGAACTAAGACAACTTAATGATCATTGAGTATGACATAAAATGAATTTGTTTGATGATGGGTATAAACTAAGACGACTTAATGATCATTGGCATGAAATAAATAATTAACATGTAATGAATTCAATTTCTTATGAGGGATATAAATTATAAGACAACTTAATGAACATTGACATGAAGTAAATATAACTTATGATAATAGATATAATTATAAGACAACTTAATGATCATTGACATGAAGTCAGTTTAACCTTTGAAGATGGATATAAACTACTAGAAGACAACTTAATGATCATTGACATGAAATATATACAACTTTTGATGGTGGATATAAACTAAGGCAACTTAATGATCATTGACATGAAAAAAATAAGTCTTTGATAATGGATGTAAGACAACTTTATGATCATTGACATGAAATAAATTCAATCTTTGATGATGGATGTAAAGTAAGACAACTTATCCATCGTTGACATAAAGATGCCTTATGATCACTGATATGAAGTAAATATAACTTTAACTGATGGATAAGTAAGACAAAGTGTAATCTTTCTCCTCAGCTGACCAAGGATGCCAGGGTAGCAGTGTTGGGGGCAGCAGGGGGCATTGGACAGCCCCTGTCCGTACTGCTGAAACAGATGCCCATCGTGTCCCACCTCAACTTGTACGACATTGCCCATGTCATGGGTGTGGCTGCAGACCTCAGCCACATTGAGACACGGGCCAAGGTGCAAGGGTTTCTGGGGCCAGAGAACCTGCGCCAGTGTCTGAAGGATGCCGACATTGTGCTCGTCCCAGCTGGCGTGCCTAGAAAGCCAGGTTTGTCCTTTGAAGTGGGCTTTTTGCTTTTTTAAAAGAAAATTGTCTTATCTATTTGGTGATCAGTGTAGTTCTAGGCTAAGGAGTAAGAAAAAGAGTACTCTGAATAACAAAAGATGGGGTAGAAGAGGAGGGCGGGAGGCATTTTGATATGTAATAATGATGATATTCAGTATTGGGAAAGATCCATTTATCCTCAATGCCCTTTTTGGCTGTTTATTGTTGGGTTTTTGGTTTTGTGTTGAATAGTTCTTTAAATAGATTTTGCTCTTTTGCAAATTTGTCAGGCTCTGTGAAAGACGTTACTCACATCATGATGAGCACTGCACTTGTTTTGTGCTTTACATGATACATGTCTTGATCAGTAAATGATTGTAGACCTGTCATATTCAGTAGTGGCCAATGATTTGAAGTCTTTCCTTGAATTTCGAAGCTTCTCTGATTTTCATTCTAAAAATGTAGTCTATGTCTGTTATCAAGAACTTTTCCCTATCTTCAGCATATTCTGTTGGAATCCATATTGTATTCCAACACAGCTGTTAAGGGTGATATGTTTCAAATGACATTTTATAAACTTGGACAAGAGTGTTTAGAGCTCCCAGGATTGAACGTTGAAAGTTGTATCTGTTTGACCCTCACCTTGTTGTACAAGTCTGGTTTGGTTTCAGTCATGTTATGAATGGTATGGAACATCAAATGAAATGGAATGTATGCCACAATTTATGGCTTGAAACAGGGAAAACGTAAATAACAACAACAAAATAGACACATAAAAGCTTATGAATAGATTATTACTGTATGGTTTGTGCTGCATGCAGGTAAAGCTATTGAGATGATCAGTTTTCTAATCACTTTTCTCCACCAACTGAAGCTTTCTTTATTTAATATTAGCACAGGTTTTATACTGTTAGTGTTACCATTAATGTTTGCTTCATTTGGGATCAGTAGCAGTCTTTAATTCTCCTCACTCAGCTAGAATTCCAATGTTCACGAACTGTAAGATTTTGCACATGCGACCGTTTGCCCCCTATTAAGGTAGTCACATTCCAACTTCAGGGATGGTGACTAAGTATGACACTAGTGTGCATGTGAATTTTTTTATTTTGTCATCTGTCCCTGCTAGCACTCAATGGCCTACTCTCCAAAAAGGCAGAATGGGGGTTTTAACATGTGCGCATGATGCTCTGTGTGTATTCATACAGAGGACCTCGGTTTACAGTCTCATCCAGAGGACTTCTGGGATAGTGGAGTTGGTACTGATGTTAACTCCAGGGGAAAAATTCCCTTCATCATCATCCCTTGAACAGGCATCTCAGCGGTGACTCAAACTTTGGCTGTCAGATCACACAAGCTCAATGCTCTAACCACTAGGCTATCTCCCCCCCTCCAGTAACAATCGTAAATTTAGGAATTTTTTCTTTCTCTCTTTGTTCCCATTTACTTAGTGTTGTTCTTTATTCAGGCATGACACGGGATGACCTCTTCAACACGAACGCCAGCATTGTGGCTGACCTGACAGTCGCTGTGGCAGAAGAATGTCCATTGGCCATGTTGGGCATCATCACCAACCCTGTAAGCCTTTGTTTTTTTGTTTTGTTTTGTTTTTTTCATTTTTTAAAAACTTGTTTTTCTTCTGAATTCAAGTGTCTTAGGACACATTTGCATGAGTACAAAAACAGGTAACAAAACAACAAAAAATCTTACATACAATTGATAGTATAGTTAGGTAGACAGAAGGGCAGGCAGACAAATGGCACTCTGGGAAAGAGATATGTACACCAAAGTCACAACAGACCATGGATCCAATAAGGCATGATGAGTCTCCATACATTCTGTGTATCATATACATGTATGTATCAAAATCATTTGTTACAGGGCCTTTATTGAATACGACACAGTACAAAACTGATATCAAATGTTCACTGGTTTTATCATATGCAGACAGAGCCCTGATTGGAGTATATAGGGTATGAAAAGGAACAGTTTCAGCTTGTGTCAAAGATCAGATCTTGTCATTTCTAAAAGTATACACAGTTAATACCTGCCCTTGGAATGGGCTTGAACAGCAGGATTCAGTTACAGTCTAAAGTCATTATTTCATCGTTAATTTTTATTACATCCATCTTCCCCCTTTCCCCCTATATGTGGAACAAGTTCTCTGTAGCAAAAGCTGTCGGATGACCACAAAGATCACAAGTTGTTGATAATATCCAGATATTAAAGCTCTCTGTTGTGTGTAAAATCAGAGCCGTTAATTTTTGCAAGTTGTACTTATTTCAGGATATGGGCTGACAGAAATTGGAAAGACTGGTGTGTGTGTGTGCTATGTACAGATTGTTCTGTGAGAGAGGTTAAACCTTTAACAGAAACATTCGAAATAAGCCTGAGTGACATTTTGTTGCATTGATGTTTGAATAGTAATCATTCAGTTTGTCTTTTTTAATTTTGGGGTTGTTAGTTTTAGTTGGGGGGTTTTTGTGGTGGTTGTTTGGGTTTTGTTGGTGGGGGGTAGCATTTTGTATTCCTTTTTAAAAAAATTTTCTCTGATGATTTTGTAATGACTCATACAAGTTTTTAGATGAAGTTATTTCCGTAGACTGTTTTCATTTTGAATTTATTACTAAAATAGATACGTTAATAATGCTAGAACAGACATATTGGATCAACTTGAGATAAAAACAGTGAAAGCAAAGTTCTTTTAAAATATGGTGGAATGTAGTTGTGTTGTAGTGAAATTAGCAAAACCCTGTATTTTCTGTTTGGGTTTGTGTCATTTTGATCTTTGATCAGATAGCATATGGGCTTTAGAACAAAATGTAGTAGTTTTAAATAATAATGACATCCATGAAGTCAGAATGCAGCTACCTTCATGGTGGGAAAAAACAGTTGCATATGCAAAGCCTCACCTTAGTGAACCTAAGAGCTCTAGCTGAGGACTAAACAAAAATGATAATGTAAATTAAAATCATTTTCAAGAGTTACCTTCAACACTTTATACATTTACATATATATATGTAGACACAACGCATTGATTTATGTTTCAAGCTTGGTAAAGTAAATATTCAAACATTCACACTCTGTGTTTTTTCATTAAAATTCTTGAATTGCTTTTGTTACTCATGCAAGAGCATCTCTCCAAGTTCAGTAGTGCACATAAGTAGTAGCCCTCTGATGTATGCAAACACTTTGTTCTTAATTGGCCTACCCTTTGATGTACATTTTTAGAAAAAAGAGGAGGGGGAGGGAGATGTTCTTTTTTAAAGTTGAGGGGGAGAGGAGTTGTTGGATTCATGTTAAACAATATTTCTTTTTTAAACAGAAATAGTAGCTCCAAAATGTGTGTGTGTATGCATGTGTGTGTGTGTGTGTGTGAGATTTTTCTTTGGTTAAGTTCTTGAAAAATACAGCCTGTTCTCATTTTCTGACATTCTCACTATGTACTTTATATGTTTCTTTGTCTTTTTTCATGTGTGAAAAAGTTATACTGTATATTAGGAATTGTACATCAGTTTGATTTTGTAAGCATTTGATCGTCTATACACATTTTCCTCTTCAGTGTCAACATGACAGTTCCTTTGATATGCAGAATTATGACAGCTCATAAAGATGTTCTTTTGTCTGAGACACTTGAACTGTGAAATTTGGGAAAACCCATAAATATTTTTATCGTTCCTTGGCTAGAGCTCCGAGGTTCATCAATGGTGAGATTTATGCGTATGCAATCTCCCTCCGTCATTCTGACTTCGGGGATGGTGTCCAAACATGACACCTGTGTGTATGCTGAGGTTGGTGGGGGGTTTTGGTCATCCATTCCTTCTGGCACAAAATGGCCTACTCTTCTGAATGGCGGAACGAGTTTTTAACGTGTGTGCAACATGTTCTACAGGCACAGGGCCTCAGTTTATAGTCTCATCTGAAGGACTTTGACATTCGGTTTGATTTTTTCGTCAAACTGGGATGAGAGGGCGATGCTGGGAATCGAACCCAGAACCTCACAGTTTACTGGTTAGCAGGGGGACGTTTTAACCATTGTGCCACCCTCCTCCTTTAAATGTTGAAATGAACTGAGGATCACAAGTCAGAAAGGGCTGAGGACTGTCTCTCTGCAGGTGAACTCCACAGTGCCGATTGCATCAGAAGTGTTGAAGAGGAAAGGGGCGTATGACCCAAGGCGAGTGTTTGGGGTGACCACACTGGATGTAGTCCGCTCCAACACTTTTATTGCTGAAGCCAAGGTCAGTCACAAATCTGCGTGCTTCATTTTCTTGTGGGAGGAGGGGTACTTTTTTCTCTCTATGTTTAGAGGGTATACATTTTGTGTGTGCTTTATCTGCCAGTATGTATGCATAATTTTGAATATTGATGAAACCTGACTGTTGTATACAACCTTTGCATAGATAATGAAAGTGATGCTTCTCTTTGTAGTCTGTCCGCTGTCTTTGTTTGTCTATGTGTTCCTAATTTGTATTGTTGAATGGTAGTTGAAGACTGTGTATGTTGTGTGTACAGATGTATCATCACTGAAACACCCCTCTTTGTAGTGTACGTATTTGTTTTGTGAGGGGGGTTGGGGGGGGGGGGTCTGTGGGCAAACGTTGTAGTGGTTTTTGTGTAATGAGATTTCTTTTCTCATGGTTGTGTGTATCCTGTTGGCTTTCTTCACCCCAACATCAGACTGTTTGTGGCACACTGTTACTCCACTAACCAGCCACAGATGAGAAATTCTGTTTTAGAAAGTGTACCTCAGATACAACACAGCTACCTTTGCCAAATGCCCTCTGGTCTAGGCTGAATTGGAAATTAAGTGTGTGGGTGTTGTGTGTGGGTGTGCATGTGTGGGTGTGGGTGTGGTGTTTTATTGATTTGATTGTTGAGGTGTTGCACTTGTACCACCTGGTACTTACATTGTAGATATACTTCCTGGAAGACTCTGTGTGTGTGTGTGTGTGTGTGTGTGTGTGCATGTGTGTGTGCGTGTGTTTGTGTGTGTGTGTGTGTGTGTTTCATTGATTTGATTGTTGAGGTGTTGCACTTGTACCACGTGGTACCTACATTGTTGATATACTTCCTGGAAGACTGTGTGTGTGTGTGTACATGCATGTGTGTGCATGCATGTATGTGCATGCATGTATGTGCATGCATGCACACATGTGTGCGTGTGTGTATGTGTGTTTGTTTTCCTTGTTATGAATGTTGAGGTGTTGCACCAAGTATCAACATTGTTGATGATACTTCCTTGAAGACACACTGTGTGTGTGTGTGTGTGTTTTGTGTGTGTGTGTGTGTGTTCATTCAGATACTGAGCATCTAAACAAGTTTTGATGCCATTGCCATTTTGGCATATGAGTACTTTAATTTTCTGAATGGAAATTTTTTTATGCAAATGGAAGGGATACGTTTGCCTTTATTTTAATGTTATCACCGCATGTTAGGGGTTAACTCATGCAGAATTTTTTTTTATCAGTAACAGGAATTGAGTTCACATTGATTTGATTTTCTGATTAGACACCAGAAGATGAGGAGAGAAGGCTGCTGGTTTGTAGCATTTCTGTTTTCATGGCACTGTCCTCCACATGATCATGAGGAGTGTACATGTGTACATGTTGATGCTTGCACGAGTCTGTTCCATGCTACTTCCCACATTCTGTTTTGTGCTACTTTCCACATTCATGATGATCTTGAAGGCTGTACTAACTGTCCATGCTTGCATGAGTTCTCATGCATGTGTTCTAATTGTGTGTTGGACATTTTGAATTCTGATTTCCAGTTCTTGTCTTTTTCTTTTTCTTCTATAAAAGGCAGTTGTGAACAGTTTTAACAAGGTGAATTTGTGTTCATGTTTGGTGTTCTTATTCTGCAAGGTTCACTTTGAACAGTGATCATTTCTGTTTAGGTTTTGTTTTGTGGGTTTGTTGGGGGTGGGGGCGTTTGGTGGGTTGTTGTTGTTGGTTGTTGGTTTGTTGTTGGTTTTTTTTTTTTGGGGGGGGGGGTTGGTTGGGGTTTTTGTTGTTGTTTTTTTACTGAACAAAAGATTTCAAGTTGCAGTTTGGACAGTCATTCTGTACTATCTCCTCCTCCCCTCTCCCCCACCCTCCCCCCACCTCCAATCAGGCTGTGTTTGTATGCTTAAATGCATGAGTGAAAGAGGTAAACATACATTCTGTACTGTCTTTCCTGATTTTTAATATATATATTTTTTTTTTGGTAAATTAATATTTCTTATAACATGGAGTGAGACCGTGATGAAAATTACTTTTTGCAGTATAACTAACTTTGGACATGCGTGCATATATTCTGTTTTCTTTTCTTTTTCTTCCGCTTGCGGTGTTTCTCTTTCTAGTCATTTACTTGATGAGTTCCATCGAAGATATCAGCTTTGATAAATTGTGTAACAAACTTAATGTTGTAACAAACTTAATGTTGCTTACAAATGAAATACAGGATGCACACACACACACACACACACACACACACACACACACACACACACACACACACACTCACAGATGTGATTTGCATGGATATGTTCACACACAGACACACACACTTTTCAAAGCGGACACAACTGAAGGCAGTCAGACGCTGTTAAAGGGTTTTGTGATGAGTATGAAATATGCTGCTGTCAATTTAGGTGGGTTTTTTACCTTTTTTTTCTATGGAGTGGGGGGGGGGGAATTATTGTATATGTGTTTTTTGCTTTTAATATTTCTGTCCAAAAAGTGTAATATGTAAGCTCACACCTTGAAGATAGATTTCCAGTTTTTTGGTTATTGGCTGTGACATGTTTTGCTCTGTCTAATGTATTGCTGAAATGTTGTGTTTGGCTCTGATATAATCCTCTCTGGGCTGTACATGTATAAACCGTCAAAATAATAAATGAAGATATATGCAGTTTATAGAGCACATAAAAGTCTGTTCTCCCATATGTGTATAGATAGCAATACCAGGTGAGAAGGGGAACTGAAGACAGGGTGATAGGTATTTGGGAGGGGTCAGGGGAATTAATAACAGTGTGAAGCTACAAAACACACTGACTGACGGACTAATGCTCACAAATGTACACTCACATGTGCACAGACATAGACAAGACACACATGTGCATGGGTCAAACATGCGTGTGCATGCACACACACACAATACACACACTCACTCTCTCCTCTCTCTCCCCCCTCTCTTTCTCTCTTTTTACACACACACAAAAGCACTACATGCACACACACACACACGCAAGTGCATGTATGCATGCATGCACACACACTCGCTCACTGAGTCACTCACTCTAAAAGCACCACATTTACACACACACATGCACACATGCATGCATGCATGCAGGCATGCACACACACTCTCTCACTTACTGAATCACTCACTCTTAAAGCACCACATTTACACAACACACACACACACACATCACACACACACACTCACTCACTCACTCACACACACACACACACACACACACACACCACTCACTCACATCACACACACACACACACCACTCACTCACACACACACACACACACCACACACACACACACACACACACACTCACACACTCACTCACTACACACACACACACACACACACACACACCACACACACACACACACACACACACACACACACACACACACACACCTGAAGACCTTTCAGTTCTCTTCTTGGCCTGTCCTTGAAATGCCCTTTCACCTTACAGTACAGTGAGTACATACAGGCACGAATGTGTTTTTGTAATGTGAGATACATGTCTAGTACTAGTGATAGGCAATAAAAAAGGCAAAGGTTCATTTTGTGGGGACAGCAGTCTGGAGTAAGTGGCACCCTGAGGCCATGTGTCCCCCCCCGCCCCTCCCCCCCTCTCTTTTTAAAAATATCTGTGACCTGACCGTGGTCAATTTAATCTGTCTCAGACTGTGTGTTTGTGTGTGTGTTTTGGGTGTGTGTATGTATGTGTGTGTGTGTGTGTGTGTGTGTCTTTTGTGTGTGTGAAGTCAAGTCAGGTCAAAATAATCTTTATTGAGGGTAAAAGATTAAGTTGACACAATTTTTTTTTCTATCCTGCCCTCAAAGTGTGTGTGCGCAGACGCGCATGTTTTTGTGTGTCCTTTTGTTTATGACTGGGTGGGGGGGGGGGGGGGGGGGGAAGCATTTTGACAAGAATTATTCCTCAAATGAAAGCAAAGCAACCAAAACAAGAAAAAAAAGAAGAAGAGTAATTATGTAAAAATGAAAAAAACCTAGCACAGTGCTAGTAATCTGTTGCTAGTAACTGTGAGCATGCACTAGACATAAAAGAAAACGACGCTTCTTAGATGTTAAAGGGAAAAGGAAACTTTGTTCATGAAAAAAAAAGTGTAGATAAAGGCAGAAAGGAAAAACGGACAAGAAGGAAAAGACACTGTTTCTGAAGGAGGGGGCACGTACAAACTTGCGTACACACACAGTTAGTGTGTGTGTGTGTGTGTGCTGTGTGTTGGGTGTGTGTGTGTAATGAAGTATTCATAGTTTACACCTGGGCTTGACCTGACCCAGACCAGCATACCAACCATCAAAGGTCACAGAATGTGTGTGTGTGTGTGTATCACTGTATGTGTGTGTGTCTGTATCACTGTTTGTCTGTGTGTGTATATGAGAGAAGGAGAGAGAGTTTGTGTGAGTGTGTGTCTGCCTGTCTTGTCTGTCTGTCTGTCTGTCTGTCTCTTCCTTCCCTCCTCCCTCGCTCCCTCTCTGTCTGTCTGATTGTATATGTTGGTTAGTCTGTGTGTGATGGCATCGCTATTTACTGTGTGCAGGGGCTGGATGTGGCAAAGACAAACGTGCCTGTCATCGGCGGACACAGCGGTATCACCATCATCCCCCTCATCTCCCAGTGTACCCCTCCTGTCTCCTTCCCCCCGGTCAGTCACGATGCATGTGTATACATACTGTGTCCTGTGTGGGGGTGGTGAGGGTGTATGTGTGGGTGGGTGGGTGAGCGTGTGTGTGCATGTGTGTGTGATAGGAAGTCAAGTTATTACCAGATAGAACATTGAATAAACAACTTGTTGCCTATTAAGTGTGTGTGTGTTTTTTTAATTTTTTTTATTTTTAAATTTAATATCGAGGATAATGGAATAAGCACTCATGTGCTTTTTTACATCCAATGTGTGTGTGTGTGTGTGTGTGTGTGTGTGTGTGTGTGTGTGTGTGTGTGTGTGTGTGTGTGTGAAAGTAAGATTTTTATGACCATATACATAAAATAAGCAACATATTTCCTTAATCGTGCATGTGTGTGTAGGGGGGGATGGGGGGGGGGGGGAATGTTGCATGCATGCGTGTGTGCATACATGTGTTTGCATGTACACTCATGTCTGTGCATGTGTACACTTATTTTCACATAGTGTGGGAAACAAGAAAGTTACAGGACACTCTTTCTTTTATGAGAAGATGAGTCTTGTCCATGATGACACAAGCGTGGAGTTGATGTATGCCTAAAACTCTGACACTCCTCAGTGTTCACTGACTCCAGATGTTGACTCTGATTAACAGGAGCAGCGTGCCATGCTGACGACACGGATCCAGAATGCCGGAACAGAAGTGGTGGATGCTAAAGCCGGGGCAGTAAGTTACCTGTCAGCAGGATGTGCCACTGATCTATATTTGTCCTTTTCAACACAAATAACAGGAGTGAGCTTTGCCAGCATCACCTTACCCAAGACACTCACCTCTGCCTGTAGACAGAATTGAGTCCAGTGCCCCATTGACTCCTTAGGTGTTGTTTCATTTAATGTTGGTTGGTTGGTTTGTTTTTTCAGTTAAACATTGTTAGATATTTTAAGATGTTAGGAAACATTAGTTTTGAATATGAAGTGAGGTTACTGGAGCTACTGAAGCCAAACGAGGAGACAGACCTGATATGGCTTTCATGGTCGGTATGGCTATAAACAGTAAGGAATGGAATGGAGCTCCTTCATAGGCTGAAGCCATATGTTTTTGCCCACTTTTTGAGGCAGAATTCAAACTTTGGAAAGTCTTTCTTGTCTTTTTTCATTTTTACTACTTTGATGTGGATGCCATTTTTGTTCCATGCATGTAGTGTAATTCTTGTACACCCACTTGCTAATGCTGACTTCAGTGTCTCAGTGATGAAAAAAACCCCAACATATCTAATACAGACAACTGTTAAAATTTTTTTTTTTTAAGGAGAAGAGGAATAATGTATTTTGCATTTGAAAAAACACCATGCCTGAAGCCAAGTTAGTGTGTTTTGCTATGAGTGGGGGTTGCTGATATGTCTTGCTATTTAATAATGATCTGTGGTTATGATATTTAGTAGTTCAACTTAGCATGAATCGTCAGAAAAGATGGAATCCTTGATAACAACAGCAGCAGCAACAGCAGCAGCAACAACAACAACAACAACAACAACAACAACAACAACAGTAGTAGTAGTTGTAATGATGATAATGAAAGTGGTAATTTTATTTTCTGGGTGCTTCTCATTATTCCAAATAAAAACGTACGAAACCAAACACAAAACATGAACCATATGAACTTTAACACCTTACACACCCTGCATGTACATGCATGCTTACAGGCGCGCACACACACACACTCTTACACACACACTTACACACACACACTACACACACACACACACACACTCACACACACACCACACACTCACCCCACACTCACCACACACTCACCACACACACCACACACACACACACACACACACACACACACAACACACCACACACACACACTTACCACACACACACACACACACACACACACACACACACACACACACACACACACACACACACACACACACACACACACACACACACACACACACACACACACACACACACACGCAGCACACAACACACATACATACACATACTTACCACACACACACACACACACACTTACACACACACTTACCACACACACACACACACTTACACCACACACACTTACTACACACACATACACACACACACACACAATCCTGCAGGTATAAACAACCTCAAGCAGAGACAGGAGACCAGCAGTGTGACTATACATCTGGCTACACATACTTCCAGGGTTCGGCCACACTGTCCATGGCATACGCTGCTGCCGAGTTCTGCAAGACTTTGATCGAGGCGCTCAACGGCCAGGAGGGCAAAGTGCAGTGTGCCTTCGTGAGGTCGGACGAGACCGAGGCCAAGTACTTCGCCACCCCTGTGTTGCTGGGTGTAAGTACAGTGTGTTGTGTAGGAGTGGAGTGGAGAGATAGATATGTGTGTTTGAGTGTGTGTCGGTCAGCTTTTGCCTTTTTGTTAGGTTTTTTTAACGATTTTGACCGCAAAAAATAATTTGAGTTGAGAATTATGTTTTGTTAATTTTTGTTGTTGTTATGTGCGGTTGCATATGTGTGAATGATTTGAGTGTAAGCGTTTTGAGTTGTTTGCTTTTGCAAGATTCACTGCTTTAAAAATTCCATATAGTATTATTATCGTCATGATCATCATTATTATTATTATTATTAAAGTGATGTAACAGCTTTCCTCAGGATGTTGTTCATTTGCAAGAACATGAGAAAGAGCAACCTTAGTTAATGACTGTCATACCATTTTATTAGCATCTGCTTGAAAGGAATTAAGTGGTGACAGTTCCTCCCCCCCAACCCCCCAAAAATAGACGAATGTGAAAAACAAAATTATACACCACAGTGCACGTGTGCACGCACACACACATGCACACACACACACACACTGAGTATTCTTTTTGATGTTTCAAATTGACTTGTACATAGCCCAGTTTTGGCATTCCCTTAACGTTCTTCGAGACTGTGTTCCCTGTGGTGCATTTCTATGACTTACATTCATGGTTTAATGCCAGACTATTACATGACCCCCCATTGTTTTCTATCATTTCTGGTATCAGTCCTTTCTTTCTGTCTAATATTACTTATAGTGAACAGATGTTAAATACAAGAATGAACACACACACACACACACACACTTTCATTCACTCACACACCACACACACACACACACTTTCATTTACTCATACATCACAACACACACACACACACACACAAACATACACACACACACTCACTCACTCACACACACACACACACACACACACACACTATCTCTCTCTTTCTCCCCCTCTCTCTCACCCTCTCTCCCCCCCTCTCTCCCCCTCCCCTTTCTCTCTCTCTGCCCCCCTCTCCCCTCTCTCTCTCTCTTTTCTCTCTCTCTCTCTCTCTCTCTCTCTCTCTCTCTCTCTCTCTCTCTCTCTCTCTGTCTCTCTCTCAGGAAAAATAAACACAACACAGCCCTAAAGTTGTTGTGTCCTGTATGTTACACAGAAAAACGGGATAGAGAAGAACCTGGGTATGGGCAAGCTGCTGGACTCTGAGGTGAACCTGCTCAAGGCGGCCATGCCCGAGCTGATCGCCAACATCAGCAAGGGGGAGCAGTTTGTGGAGGACACCTTCAAGTGAGCCGAGCTCCCCCCTCTCCCTCCTTCCCCCCACCTGCCGCCCTACGCATCTGTTCATCATGCCAACGTATCTGTCACAGTACTGTCCTCGCTCACTCACATGCACATTGATCTGCAATATCGGCTTTTTAATTTGGTTGATTAATTCTTCTTCCCAGCAGTCATACCTGTGGCTCAAATTGAATGAACAGATTTGATTTTATTTTGGTTGATTAGTTCTTCTTCCCAGCAGTCATACCTGTGGCTCAAATTGAATGAACAGATTTTATTTTATTTTGGTTGATTAGTTCTTCCCAGCAGTCATACCTGTGGCTCATATTGAATGAACAGATTTTATGTAAGCAGTGCATTGATCACAAACTACTTTCAAACCACTAAAATCACTTCTTCATCCCCTGCAGCTTACAGACTGAATGGGGTTTACGCATAAGATTTACTGTAGGGGGGGGGTGTTAAGAGTCTTGTTTTCAGCTAAAGGGCAAAGACACATTCTGTTTCAGAAATCCCATGGGGTTACGTGAAATTTTAGACATCTCACTAATTCAGTGCACAGTTTACGTGTGGCAACTGGGTACAACTACGATGTACATCTTTTAACTGGGAACCGGTTATTTCAGTTAGTGGTCCAGTTGTATAAAATCATGGATAGTCTAGCCCTGACTAACATGATTGTTGTAATAGGTGTAACTCTGTTTGAAGGCCTGGCTATATCTCTCTCTTCTCTCTCTCTCTCTCTCTCTATATATATATATATATATATATATATGTAGCAACAAAGATGGGTATAATCTGAGGCAACATGCACTCAACAACGACATCAGTCTTTCTGGTCATGGTTAGTGATCTTAGTTGTGTGTGCACCTCACAGCTGTCACTTTTCCTCACTTTTAGCTGCTCTCAGCGGCTGTCCATTTCATTCCATCCCATCCCAGCCTAGCTGGGCCAGCTGGTGCTAATTATAGCAGAAACTGACCACACTTTGGACTTGGTAAATGGGAGGGAGTGCTAATTTTAGCACTGGACCCTGGACCCTGGACTAAGTTATGTTGGATATGCATGTTGTGACCTGAGTGATTCTGCTGTCTGTGTTTAACTAAACGAGTGAAGAGCAGTTTTTTGCCTTGACTAGTGTAAACCATCAACACCTAATCTAAGATAGCTAGTTCATACTTCAAATCTCACAGTGTTTTCAAAAGTTAGGTAATGAAGTCGGCTATATTTTTTTTCTTTCTTTCTTTGATTCTATTGGAGTCCCAGCGGAGTTTTCCGATGTAGGGACTGTATCAATCAACCACCACTACCAAGCAGCTCTTACTCTGCCATCTTTGACTGGAAATTGTACAAAGAAAACAACCTCACTTTCCTCCACTAATACTGTCGGGCATTCCCCAGCTTTGCATCCTGGGAATCATGCAGAATATGCTTTCTGTCTTACTCCAGGAGACCGCTAGTACACACTGGATGAAAATACCCCTCATCTTAACTACCTCACCATATAGGCAGCCTTACTCCCACTTCACAGGATTCTCCCTTCCTTTTATGGAGGATAGAGGTTTTTACGCTAAGAGAGTGTCATGGATGGTGACGATCTGAACATAGCATTTCATAGCTGTAGGCCTGGGCACTTTGTTAATATCAATAAAGATTATTCCATGGATGATGACGATCTGAACATAGCATTTCATAGCTGTAGGCCTGGGCACTTTGTTAATATCAATAAAGATTATTCCATGGATGATGACGATCTGAACATAGCATTTCATAGCTGCAGGCCTTGACACTTTGTTAATATCAATAAAGATTATTCCATGGATGATGACGATCTGAACATAGCATTTCATAGCTGTAGGCCTGGGCACTTTGTTAATATCATTAAAGATTATTCCATGGATGATGACAATCTGAACATACCATTTCATAGCTGCAGGCCTTGGCACTTTTCCTCTCTCAATAACTGATGAAGCTGAGGCTTTTTGGCCTGGGTCACCCCAACAAATAAGATGTAAAGAAAAGCAGGCACAGCAGCATATCATTCTGCCCCTGAACTTTGCCAGAGAAGACTTTCACTCTATGTTGAAAATGATATGCCGCTTGGTAGACAACATGGCCAGATACAGGATGAAGCACCAAAATATAACCAGATTGATGAATTCAATGCCTTGAGTGTTGTCAGACGAGGCTTCTAATCAGAGTGGAGTTCATAAATGAATTTTTCTTTTCTGAATGGGGAGGGTGTGGTGTGGATTATACAGCAGTGCAAATGATGGAAAAATTCAGTACATATACATGTATATATTTATGTCCGCATACATTCTCTTTGAGTGCCTCTGACTTGGTCTGTTAGGAAGAGGTACTTGTCATGCAGTCAGATTTTATAGATTAATGCGTGTCATGGTGATTATAGTCTCTGTGAAGATGTGTACAACCTGTGGATGCCTGAGTACAATGGCTTGACATATCAGGGGTAAGAGGTTGGCTTCAGCTTGAAGTATTGATGGGGATAACTGGAAAGATGTTTGGGACAGGTTGAACATAGGAGCTGATATTCATACTTTGGGTTGTGCATGACTTGATTGGTACTCGCATATGACGACATGCAACTACGCATTCTCTTCTTTATTCTTTCCATCTGTCCACTCCCTTCAGTTTCCTATTCCTTTGATACCGTTACTTGATTCGTTTTCTGTGAAATACTCACATGCTGTCACACACACGATTCTTGCGCATGCTTATTTGCATGCCCACATTCTGTCTTTCTGTCTTATATATGCTCAGTCACTTCTTATTATCAAAATACTGCACAGTATTAATGAATGAACTCTGACATTAGCTTTCGAAGTACTCATGATTTCATTTCTGTCTGTTCACAAGCCCACTCAAAGAGCTCTGCATGCACGCACACACAGCCATACATGACTTTATCATCACACAACCTGGCATGATTATTTTATGCCAAGAAGTCACTCATATTCTGCATTTATTCATCAGTGAGTCTGATATTGTGACATTTAGAAAGAGCAGGTAATTGTAGATATTTGATTCCCTTCCTTGTGATAAATAAGATGCATTAGAAGTTTAGAAATCTTTGTGTGGTTTTTTTTATGAATGCAATTTTGAAGGTGCAGTGCTTTCAGATTTCACTGGGTTTTTTTGTGTGTTCTTGTATTATCTTTTTTAAAATTTATTTATTTATTTTATTATGAAGGGTCAGTACTTTGCAAAGGTTGTGTGCATAAAATGTACAAAACAAGGTGTGTGATTCGTGTGCGTATCTTTTTGTACGGTAGTAGACTGATAGAGATAGAACGCAAAGGAAAAGGTTTGTCGGATGAATATAGAGATGTTGATGTTTTGATAATCTGAGAGAGTGTAAATATAATAAAGCATTTATGAGAAAGAAAGATCATGCACTCTTGTTTCTGTCTGTGTGTTGTGCATGTTAAGCTGTCAAGTTGTGTGTGATGGTTAAGGAAGTTTGGAGACTATTGTCTATATAAATTCACTGGTTTGGTTTTTTTCCCTTTGCTTTTTTTGTGGTGGTGTTCGGGGGGGGGGGGGGGGGGGCGACGAGTTCCTTGGTTAGAGCTCTTGGCCAAGGTTCACCAATGGTGAGATTTTTGCATATGTGACCATTTTTGCCTTCCACTAATGTAGACATTCTGATTTTAGAGACTTTTGTTTGGAATTTTTTGGGTGGATTTTTGTTGTTCCTCGGTTAGAGCTCCGAGGTTCACAGGTGGTGAGATTTTTGCAAATGCGGCGACTTTTTTTGCTCACTATTAAGGTAGCCACATTCCAACTTCAGGGATTGATTTGTATATGATATGTAAGCTTATGAATTTGTTTGGCAAAGTCACTGTTCTGAAAAATCTATTTTTTGTTGACATTTTGTTTTCATTTAGACACTGATCCAGTTCTAATTTGGGTTGCTTCCCTTAGGAAGAAGTGGTTGTGATGCAGCAGTATCACGTCTTTTATTCCGTCTATCAGCGCATTTGTCTGCCTTTGAAGAGTGTCTTAGTCATTTTCCACTGTCAACTCTCTTGTTGCCATGGGTTCTTTAATTTGCAGTAATTTCAAGTACACAGAGAATGTAGATAGGTAAGCTGAAGTTTAAAAACTTTTTTTTTTTTAAGTTCATGATCTTTCTATCACAAAAAGAAGCATGTGCGTGCACGCACATACACACACAAACCAGACAGGGACAAGCAAGTGTCAACATGTTTGTTTTATTTACAATCAGAAACAATTCCTCAACATGCTTTTAAATCAAAATGTACAAGATAACCTGGACGGCACTGAGGAGCGTAGAGACCTTGTATAACCTTACTGGAAGGTAAAGGCAGTGAACTCTTGAAAAACACCAGTCATACTTAATGGACACTGATAAAGGCAGATGGGTTTTGAGAAATGAACTTAGTTGGCAAAGTCTGTTATGTGTGTGTGTGTGTGTGTGTGCATGTGTGTGTAATGAGTTTTTGTTTGTTCGCTTGTTTGCTTTTATTAATGGATGATAAACGGTTTTCATAATCATTTCACTTTTATAAGTGTTAAGAGGAAGTTAAAAAAACACCCTAAAACAAGGAATAGTTTACATTCATACAGGATGTGAATGCATTTTTTATGAGAAAAAAAGTTGCATTTATACACGACTTAACAATGAAAAATGCATTACACTCATTCCATGGATGATGATAATAAAGGCAGTCTATCCTAGGCAGTCCATTTGTTAAAAAGAAAGAAACGACATAAAAGAATGAATTAACACAAGAAAACTTTTCATACTGGCTTTTAAGAGCATGTATTAATTCTCCAGAAATAAACATTCAAACAGGATTGGAATGTATTTCTTAGGGAAATCACATTCATACTGGACTTCAAATTTATTTTGTTTTTTAAAATGTACTTTAAAAACAACAACAACAAAACCATCACATAGATTAAATGGATAACAGAGGCAAACTGTTAAAGGCAATTCATTTTTGGGAACTCTCTCTCTCTCTTATACTGGTTTTTAAGTGCATTCAACTTTCAAGAAATAGTTTGTATTCATACTGTATTATATCGTAAATTTTCTGAAAAATCGGTCACACAGGGCAATAACCATAACTTTTGAAGAATGCATCCCATCCTTACTGGATTTAAGATTCATTCTGTTTTTGAGAAAAACCACAATGTTCTGGATTTTAAATGCGTTCTTTTGGGTGTGTTTTTTTTAGGAATGTGTAACATTCATACTTGATTTCAAATTTACTCTATCTTTGAAACAATACATACACTGGATTTCGAATGTACTGTATCTTTGAGAAAAATTATAACTTACAATTTTTGAGACAAGATTTTTAGAAAGGATCACATTTATATAAGATGACAAAGAAATCACTCTTCTGAGGAACACATCACTTAATTCAAGTGATGGTAGAAGGTGTCTCATTTTAGAAAAAAAAAAATCTTCATAACTTAGGAATCAATCCCATTCGTTTTGGAGGAAACGCACTGCACTTTGGGGAAACGTTCATACAGGCCCTTAAAAGTATTCCACACACTGAATAATATCATTCATGCAAAACAGCAAACATTATCTACTTTTGAGAAATATTCAAACCAGAAGAAAAACTCATTCTAGTTTTGAGAAACATATTTGCGTTGGTTGGTGAATATATTCTGGTTTAAAAATACACAAACAAAAAACCCCGCTGGATTTTAACTCTAAGGTGCCTTATTGTAGTTATTGCCATTATGCTTCTGTGTGCTCTGTAAACACAGAAGGGAAAAATATCATCAAAACAGGACTTGCCATCATTACATTTAGGTTTCATTTCATGTGTTTATATTCCAAACTACCACAAAGACCATATCTGGGCTATCACCTCATTCAGTTTCTGTAATTCCAACTTCAAGTTTTAAAAAATATCTACATTTAGGTCAGTTTTCAAATACACACACTGATATTCCTGCTAAGAATACTCACAAGTAGCAGGATTCAATCACAAACTAAATGTCAGTGCTGCTGAAAGTTACCCTGCTCATGTGGCGATATGCTCTCCCTGAATTCCATGCAGAGAAATCTGCCATGGCTTAAAGTGATATACAATACCCAACTTCCCTTCCCTGGAACTAAATTTTGTAGACTCCTAGCTGTCAGTGAATGTAAAGTGGAAATGACAGTTGAAGCGTTTAAATACGGTCTACTATAAGAACCGACACATTTATACTGGATGAAAAGAAACATCAAAAGTGAAAAGAAGGAACAAAGGACCCATCGACAACAATTCCAGATCCTTCCTTCATCTGCCCAGGATGCAGCAGAACGTGCTCCTCACACATCAGCCTCTTCAGTCACCAGGGGGCTTGTAGAAACTGAAACCATCTCCTTTTGACTCCCATGATCCTCTCATGTGAGGAGCCAGCCATAATCCTTTAAGAATCCTCGCATTTATACTGGATGTCACAAATAACCCAATTTTGAGAGGCATGTTCAAATAAAGTATTGACTAGTCTACTTTTGAGAAATGAGCTGTTCCAGGAATTCGTTCTGTTCCCCTTCTTCCTTCTGAAGGGCAGAATACTGCATTCGTAACCTGGGAGAAAAAAACACAACTGTTAGGAAAAAAGACATGGGCAATGATATTTTTGGAACTTTTCCAATAAGTCTATACCATCTCTCACATTGTAATATTTCCAGTGAAAAACTGGCAGAGAAAAAGAGTCCAGACCCATATTAGGTCCATGGCAACATCTCCTAAAGCAGACAGCTTTGCTGTGACTCTGAACTGTAGATTACTTCAAATGACAGATGCTTTAACATCTCCTAAAGTTGAGAGTGTTGCTAGGACTCTGATCTGCAGATTACTTCAGATGACGAATCTGATTCTCTAACTACTCACTATTTCAAACTCCTACAGCCTGCACAGCATACCTGACATCACTGTCCTTCGGATGAGACTATAAACCAAGGCTCTGCGTTCGAACGCATGCAGAACATCTTGCGCACACGTTAAATCCTGTTCCGCTTTTCGGAAGAGTAGGCCATTGTGTGCCGGTGGAAACAGATGACAGAATTTACAAAACCACATACACAGGGGGACTGGATGTAAAAAAGCACATGAGTTCTTATTCCATTATCCTTGATATAAAAGAATAAATAATAAAAACTGTAAAAGATTGTGCTGCCTAACCTGACCTCTTTATTGCTGTGAAAAGTCACACCGACAGTACTGCCAAAGCTGTGGGGGGACAGGATAGCCTTGTGGTTCGAGTGATAAGTATTGCACTTGTGATCTGCTGAACTAGGTTTGAATCTCGTTCAAGAGGATTTTTCCTCTGGAGTTAACATCGGTGCTGACTCCACTCCCCCTTAAAGTCCATCAGATGAGACTTTAAACCGAGGTCCCATGTGTGAACACATGCAGAACATCTTGCGCACATGTTAAAACCCGTTCCACTTTTCACAAGAGTAGGCCATTGTGTGCCAGTGGGAATGGATGATATTGACAAAACTGCATACACACGGGGACTGGATGTAAAAAAGCCCATGAGTGCTTATTCCATTATCCTCAAAATAAAAGAATAAATAAATACATACCTCTCTAGCTGCATGTGTTTCTCTGCAATGAGGGCCTGCAGCTGCTGTTGTTGAGCCTCCCTCTGTTTGGCGATGGACTTCAGCAGGTTTCTGGCTCCAATAGCCTGCAAGACACCAGGCAATGCGTCTTCAGAATGTATCCTCTCAGGACAAACACTGCTGGCTAAAATATTCTGTTCTTTTTTTCTCCTTGTATTCTTTTCAAAGCATTTCTTCTAAATAAAATAAATGCAACACTCAACATTTTCTAACAAGTCATTTACAGGCTTTTTCCCTGGATGAAATAAATGCAACACTCAACATTTTCAATGACTTCTCTAATGTTGACATTCTCAAGAATGGTGATCACATTATTCTCTCTCTCTCTCTCTCTCTCTGTGTCTAGCTCGCACTCTGTCTCTGTCTCTGTCTCTCTCTCTCTCTCTCTATCTATCTAGACACTCACAACCCTGCTGATTACTTTTGGTTTGCAAAAAAGAACACCAGGCAACTGACTCAGGAGGAAAAAGACATTTATTCCAAGCTGCAGCTGTGGACACCTGCCGATCGTGACAGAATCAAAGACAGAATTAGTGCTGGACTGGATGTTTTACATGTTATGATGGATGCTATCAGATTTTTTCTGGGTTAGAAGTGACTGTGGTTGCCTGTATATGTGCGTGTGTGAGTGTGTGTGTGTATGTGTGCATGCGCACCCTCTTGTGCGTTCGTGCGCGCGGTTGTGTGTATGTGTGTGTTGTGTATGTTCGTGCGTGTGTGTGTGCGTGCGTGTGTTCGTGCGTGTGTGTGTGTGTGTGTTCGTGCGTGTGTGTGTGCGTGTGTGCATGCATATGTGTGTGCATATGTGTGTGTGTGTGTGTGAGAGAGAGAGAGAGAGAGAGAGAGAGAGAGCAAAACAGGAGGTTAGGCATATTGTGAGTTAGGTTTTTCACGTGTTGGAAAGAGCATGAGTTACCGGATCAGACGGAATGTAGGGACAGGAAGCCCTGTCACAGACTCCGTGTTTAAATGATGTTTGTGGTTGTTGTTACCCTCCCCCCTCCCTTTCCCCATTAGCAATGGGCGAAAGTGTTAGGCACCAATTCATCTGAATCTAATGTAAGACACTTCACCATGTTGTGGAATCCATGCCATGTCGACCATTTGGGCTGTAGAAATGATACATCTGTATTTCTGAAAATACGTGTTTTGTGCCCAGTCCCCTTCCCACTGTCCCCTTGTAAATGGGCTTTAACAGCTTATTACAATAAAATATTGTCATTGTCATTGTCTCTATCTATCTATCTATCTATCTATCTCTCGAGTCTTACAAAGACTTGAAAGAGGTAACACCACCTGTTGGAATTCATAAAGTTCACATAACTTATGTTTGTTACAAAACTGGGTCAGGATACTTTTTCATGGTTGATTGAAATACTTTACTCAGTTTTTGTAACAAAAAAGGGCTTACCTTCATCTTCTCCTTCTCCACCTCCTTGGCAACACCATCCACCATTTCAATGAAGGATCCAACAATCTTCTGGAATTCCCCAATTTCTGTCACACGTACACACACACAAACACACACAACACAACACATACACATGATGAAGAAACAAAGCAATTGCATTGCTTATTCAATGTACTATCTGAAAATAAAAGTTTGGCTTTGACTCCAACTTACACACACACACACACACACAATAATAGAAAATTGCCTACGCTACAGTCATCCTTACCACCTATACATCACTTTTATCAGTACCACTACTTTTAGTTGAAAACTTCTTTAAGAAAATTTAATCTACAAAAATTTCACTTTCCCTAATGTGGACTAACTCAGAAAAGTCTGTCCTAGTATTGACAGCTGATGAAAATGACCACAAACTATACACAAAATATTCACCAACATTATCATTATTGTTATTTTCATTAGAACACAAGTATACTGTTGAACAAAAGGAACATGTCCTTCGGATGAGACTATAAACCGAGGCCCTGTGTGCGAATGCATGCAGAACATCTTGCGCACACATTAAATCCTGTTCCGCTTTTCGAAAGAGTAGGCCAGTGGGAACAGATGACAAAATTTACAAACCCGCTTACACACGGGGACTGGATGTAAAAAAAAAAAGCACATGAGTGCTTATTCCATTATCCTCGATATAATTTTTTTTTAAGTCATCTGAGCACTTTGATTTGTTGCTTTACAAGATTCAGCGCTATATAAATTCCATACATTATTATTATTTTATCAATCACAACAAACCATACATTAATATATATTTTTAAAATGAAATAGATATTGACATAAAAAGTGTCAACCTCTCTAGTAATAGAATAGTACTAATATATCACTGTGTTTGCATGCATATCTGATTATCATATTCAGGTCAAATAAAATAGCATAAAATAAAATTCTTTTATTTCAAGGATAATGAATAAGGGAAATCTAATGGTAATACACTCATAAAAAGCAAACAATCTCAATGTGACCCTGTAAATTGCTGGACTCTTCTTAGACTTATCTACAAGACAACAGTTGAGTGGTGGATTGAGTGCTAGTAAAATGATGAACCATGATCCCTATATTGTGAAAATTACATTTAGCACATAAAACTGCCTACAAGTGTGTTGTTCCTGGCCAAAATTAAATAATAATAAACAAAAACAACAACAGCCAACCAACCAACTAAACAAATCCACCACCAAAAGGGAAATGCATGAGCAGGTAAGAAGCACAAAAAAAAGGGTGGAATTGGCACTTATATTTGGTGATGTGCCTTTCCTATGGAGAGATCCCAAAATTCATTTCATGCAGAGAAAAATTATCATCTTGTAATCTGCTGTAATAGGAATTGGATACAACTCAACCTACAATAATATTGCGTTTAATTATAAGGAAGGAACTAAAGAACACACACAGTACACATACACACTATTATATTTTTGTTCTTTTCAACATAGATTAACATTGTCTTCTGAATCAGTGAATGCTTTTATAAGTCATTTTTAGTGAGGGCAGGATGAAAAAAAGTTGTGTAAACTTAATAACTTACCCTCAATAAAGATCATTTTGACTTGACTTGACTTCAACACACACACACACACACACACACACACACACACACACACACACACACACAGTGAATCACACGAGTAATCGTCTAATATCACTTTAAGTGAACAGACGTAAAATTGAAGACACACACACACGAGTAATCATGTAAACAAACCATTGTTTATGGTGTTAACTGATCAGTCTGCTAGATTAAAATTAAAACGTAACGTAATTCAAGAAGATAAGCACACGAAACTCACTGTCAACAAATTCTTTACATTCTTCCTTTAACTCGCGTGTTTGCTGAGCTATCTCTGGTTCAAGAACTCTGATTTTATTGAGTTCATCGAAGTGTAACCCAGCTTTTGCCAGCGCTTCGTCCGCCATTTTGTGTTGGTATGCGATTCAAGCAAAGCTAGCTTTTAATAGTTTCGTATTTTCTGGTTCAGACATGCTTGTTTTATAAATAGATAAATACCACTTAATAAGTCTTGTATTTTTGAAAGTACATCATAGTCATTAGTTACGAGGAATTTCAGCTGAACTATATTTAAAATTTAAAAAAAGACGAAGAAATAACAACAAAGCGAAACACAACAACAAAGGTTTCAAAATAGCAATATTTTCAGATAAAAATCTTTAGGCATAAGGGGGGGGGGGGGGACTACAAATAAGTAAGTGAAAGTTGTTTCGATGCCAAACGATTGTAATCTCACAATTTCATGCTTTGCAAAATGTTTCAATATTCAAGATTTTAGAAACAAAAATCAGTTTCAAAGTAAAGGGGGTGGGAGGAGGAATGGGTATATTCAAAGCTTTAATCGACACCATGAATGTTGTGACAGAGTAGTGTTCCATCAAATGAACTTTTACTGCGCATAAAAGAATATATTAATCGAAACAGTTCTTTTTAAAATAAGATTTTAAAGCAAATTCCTGATGTTGGCATTCATTGCCTGTACTTGTTTCTCTTTTTGTTTCTTTGTTTTTATGAGGTAAATGCCATGTGTGTAGTAGGGTTGTTTATGTGTTGCTTTGCATTAAGTGTTGTGCTGTACAGTTATTTTATAGTGGATGTTTGTTTTTTTCAATATTAAACAAAACAACCTTTGACATATTAACCAAATGCTTCAGCATAAATTGATGATTTGTTCTGTATCCATCTTTTTTCATGCAGTTTCAAAAGTTTAACTTCTTCTTCTTCTTCTTTCATCTTCCGCTGGTGCCCTTCGGTGTCGCGGGGAGACACAGACGTCTGTCTGCAGCTAGGCGGGAGGCTTGATGTAGTGACAGGTCATGGGCTTGCAGGGTGTCAGCCAGGAGTCGCTCCATCGTCTCCTTGGTCTACCTCTGGCTTTCCAGCCATTGTATTTGGTGGTGTATGCCCGTAGGTAGGGCTGGTTGGTTGGGCGGCATTCTAGTGAGGTGACCAAACCACCTGATCCTTTGTTGTTCGATATGGTGGAGAATTGGTGGTAGTCCGACCATGTCTCTGATCACCTCATTCTTGATCTTGTCGCGTCTGGTCTTGTTGACAGCTTTTCTCAGGCAGGGCATTTCACATGTGACCAATTTTCTCTCTAAGGCTTTTGTTAGGGCCCATGTCTGACACTGGTATGTGAGTGTTGGAACGAAGATGGCGTTGATGAGTTTTGCCTTGGTGCTCATTGGGATGCTGGAATGTTTTAGAAGGGGGTCGAGTTGGTAACTGACTGCATTCGCTTTCTGGCATCTTGTTTCTATCTCTCTGTCCAATTTTCCATCTTCAGTGAAGAGGCTACCAAGGTATTTAAATTCTTTGGTCTGTTTCAGCTGGGTGCTGTTGATGTTGATGTTCAGCTTTCCTGGATTTCTGCTGACAGACATAACTTCTGTTTTGGTGATACTGATCTTCATGTCATACCTCTCGCACCATGTGTTGAGTTGGTCTGTGTGATCTTGAAGAGCTGCTTTGTTCTGATTCATCAGGGACTGGTCGTCAGCAAATAATAGTTCGTTCAGGGCCTCAAGATCTGGGTTGGCTTCCTTTGTGATCTGGTCCATGTAGATCACGAAGAGAAGGGGAAAGAGTACGCAGCCTTGCCTGACCCCTGATGTAACCGGGAACCAGTCGGATGTTCCACTGGCTGTTCGGACTGCGCTCATACTGTTGGCATAGATTGCTCTGATGTTATCAAGCAACTGCCCCTTCACGTCGTACTGCTCCAGGATCTTCCAGAGCTTGTCTCTGTTGACTCGGTCGAAAGCTTTTTCTTGATCAACGAATACTGTATGCAGGTCTTGGTTGTATTCGATGGCTCTTTCACACAGCTGTCGGAGTGCGAAAATGGCATCTGTGCACCCTCTTCCTTTCCGAAAGCCAAACTGGGCATTGCTCAGTAGGTGTTCTGCTTTGGCTCTTGTGCACTGTTCCAGAATCTGTGCATACATTTTCCCTACATGGCTGAGAAGTGAAATGCCTCTGTAGGTGCTGCAGTCTCTCTTGCTGCCCTTCTTCTTCCAAAATGGCACCACTATTGCATTTTGCCAGTCCATTGGTACTTTCCTCTCTTCCCATGCTTTCTGGAAGATGATGATGAGCCACTTAACTCCCGTTTCTCCGCATGCAAGGATGGCTTCAGTTGTTATGCCGTCATCACCTGCCGCTTTGCCCTTTGGGCTGGTCTTAATTGCTTTTCTTGTTTCAGCTTCGAGGATTTGGGGCTCTAACTGGTCTTTATAGCGTGGTGAGAACTGAGAGCTGGAAGCTTGTACTCCAGATGGGTTTAAAAGATCTTTAAAGTAATCTTCCCATCGTTTCAGAATTTCCTCTTCTTTGTGCAGTGCCTCTCCATTTGCATTATTCACTACTGTTGGATTGAATGGCTCATCTCTTACTCTCATCGTCTTCACACTTTTGAAAAATTCTCTTGGGGAGTTCTTGCATATTTCACTTAACTTCTCTCCATAAGTCGCCCAAGATTTTTCTTTGGAAGCTTTCACAACACGATTACTATGTCTTCTTGGGATTCTGTACTTGGCGTAGTCCTCTTCTGTCTTGGTCTTGGCCCAAGCTTTATATAGCTGCTTTTTTTCTTTGATGGCTTCCTTCACCTCTTGGTTCCACCAAGCTGTAGCTTTCCTGTTTTTACCTCCACATTTCTTTGTCCCGCAAACTTCCCTTAAGGTGTTCAAGAGAGCTGGCTTGAAGGTGTCCGCCTTGACTTGCTCCATGTTGAGAGGTGTTGTATCAATGGAGTCAAGTTTCACCTTGATAGCACTGTGAATCTGTTCTTGCACTTCTTTCTCTTCCCGTTTGAGGAGGTTGATCTTTTCAGGCTGGTTCTTCCTAGCAGTTGTTATTTTTCTTTTTCTGAGTACTGGAGGCTAGAATGACAGGCCTGTGGTCAGTGTCAAGGTTGGCATTGGGGATGGCTTTTGAGTCTTTGATGGCGTTAACGTGTTCTAGATCTTGCAAGTATAAAGTCGATTTGAGACGAGATGTTGAGATCGTTCCTTTGTACCCGGTGTAAATTTGGAGCTCGGTGTTGGAAAAAGGTGTTGGTGATGATCAGATCATGCTCTGCACATAGTTCCAGCACGTGGTTCCCGTTGTAATTGCAAGGTGTTCTGTGGTCACTGTGGGGTCCAAGATGTTTTGTCCACGGGTTTCTTCTCTCACCAACTCTGCCGTTGAAATCACCCATGACATACAGGTCCTCTTTGTCAGGGGTGCTGTTGATGAGGTCGGAGAGCTCTTGGTAGAATGAGTCTTTCTCCTCTTCTGAGTACGAATCGTTACACGGTGCATATGCTTGGATATAGTGGACGATTTTGTTGGACTTTCTTACACCGATTTTAATCAGTCTTTCTGATATGTGTTCTGTACTCGTGAGATTCTTTGCTATGTCTGGGTGTAGGATGAATCCCACACCATGCCTTGCTCTCTGGTCTTTCCTGACTCCACTCCAGATGAGAACAAAGTTTGAATGGATTTCTTTCGATCCTTCTCCTTTCTTCCTAGTGTCTGAAATGCCCATGATGGAGATCTTTCTTTTGGTCATGAATTCCACAATTTCTGGTTCCTTGTTTGTTAGGCCGCAGATGTTCCATGTTCCAATGTAGTCACTGTTCCTATCTCGATGTCCGTTTCCATTGCGAGGTCGTTTCCCGTTGGTATCCGTCCGTTTGTGTCTCTTTTCAGTTTTCTTAGTGGTTGATAAATCCACTGTCGGCTTGCTAGGCCAGTCACAGCTTCACCAGAGCCCCGTTAGCCAGCTTGACCTGTTTCCGTTTCCCACGACGTGGACGAGGGGTTGGACTTTGGGAAACAAAAGTTTAACTGATCAAATGTAAACATAAAAAAATTAAAACAAGAAAACTTGCAGACACCCTTACAAAAATAAGGAACACAGAGTAGAAAAATGTGCCTATGGAGTTCTGAAATATTTTACTTATATGGAGACATCTACCATCAGGGTTGTACTGTTTGTGAAAACTTCAAAGAAACTTAGTTTTCTTAAACGTAAAACGTTCAGAGAACGTAAAATTACTGTATGGACAAAGGTTGCTTTAAAATATCAATTATGTGCATGCCCTTCTGAGCATAACTCTTGTAAAAAAAATAAAAGCATCATAAAAAGCATTATCATTTCAGATTCTTTTCTTGCTCAATCAGTCAGACCTTCACTCACTATCAATCATTCAATCAATCAACTATGTTGTCAGTCGGCCAGCTTTATCTGTCGCAGAGCGCTTGATACTATATTTAGCAACAGAGCACAAAGTGATGACGTCATAAACCATGCAGTATAAATTACTTTTTGAGGGTGTGCAAGTTTATTTTTAGGCTCTTTGACTATCAAGGCCGGTTCTCGTCTGTAGTCTGTCAGTTGATTTAAAAGACAGACAGGTGTGGATATTAATGTGACAAAAGAGGGGGGGACGACATCTACGGAGCAGAAATTGTTCCGTTTTGTACATAGTAGAAAGGTTGACAGTTTAGGACTGCTGCGACCAATTTCCAGCCATCATGTCGGGCGAGTCTCACAGCACAGTGATAAAAGGCAACAACACATCCAAATATGTGAAACTGAACGTTGGGGGTTCGCTGCATTATACCACCATCAGCACGCTCATCAAACATGATACCATGCTACGAGCCATGTTCAGCGGCCGAATGGAAGTTCTCACCGATAGCGATGGTAAGTGGATAATGACCAGTCCTTCGGTTGAGGAATGCCTGGTAGAGATCGTTTAGTTGTGCTTGGCCAGTGACCAATGTGTGTGTGTGTGTGTGTGTGTGTGCGCTTGCTTGCTTGCTTGCTTGCTTGCGTACATTAGTGAGGCACGTGTGTGTGTGTGTGTGTGTCACTGTGTGTGTGTTTTGTGCAATATCCATTCACAATTGGTGATTTGTGTGTGTTTGTGTTGCACTGCTTTTGGGTGTTGTGTGTTTTGATTGTGTGTGAGTGCATTACTTTTACTGTATTAGTGATGCAATGGTGTCACTGTGTGTCTGACTGCTCTGTGTGTGTGTAGTATACATGTGTTTTGTGAGTGTATCACGTATGGGTGTGTATATTATGTGTTGTGTGGTTCACTGGTGGGTGTTTTGTGGCAATATCCATTCACTAATTGGTGATTTGTGTGTGTGTTGCACTGCTTTTGTGTGTGTGAGTGCATTACTATTACTGTATTAGTGATGCACATGTGTGTCACTGTGTGTCTGACTGCTCTGTGTGTGTGTATACGTGTGTGTGTGTGTGTGTGACTGTGTGTGCGAGGGTGAGTGTATGGGTGTGTATATTATTATGATATTAGTTTATTACCCATGCCATCTGCCTAAGCTCTTCAAAAAATGCACACACTACACACAATACAGGCGTCATGTTTTGACACCTTCCCTGAACTTTGCTGAAGTCATAATATGGCAACTCAAATGGTGGTGGGAGAGGGGGGGGGGGGGGGGTTGCATATATATGATATATGCAAAAATCTCACCCTTGGTGAACCTCAGAGATGTAGCCGAGTAGTTGGGGGGGGAGTGGGGGGGGGGGGGGGGGGGGCTATTTATCCAGGGTTTGATTTGTTTAAATAAGGAAACATGAACATACCAACCATGCATCCAGTGCAAAAGAAAATTAGGAGCTGTGAAGAGGGAATGTGTTGGCTGAGGCCAGCAGGTAAACCGCCTGTAGAGTCACAAGCACAGGAGAAGACCAGACACTACATTAGTACATGTATACCTCACCCAAAAAGGGAATGCAGCTCTGTAGTAGAAGAGAGAGGAAAAAAATTAATGTACATAATTTAGTATTCAACTTCAAGTAATAATAATATATATAGAACTTATATAGAGCTGAATCTTGTAAAACAAACAAATCGAAGTGCTTGCACTCAAATCATTTACACGCATGCAACTTTCCTCAAATATAATGAATAACATATTTCAAATTTATGCATGTGGGCATGCACCAACATACAAAACACACACCACACACACACACACACCAAAAAACACACACAAACACCCCACCCCCCACCCCCTGCGAACACACTTAGGAGATGGAAGGATGCTGTTGAGTGAGACTAAACAGAGGCCCCATGTGCGAACACATACAGAACATCTTGTGCACATAATATGATGTGTTCTATGTTAAAATTATTCTGACTTATGGAAGAATAGGCTATTGTGTGCCAGTGGGAACAGATGACCAATTCATTGCACAATGAATTTACTGTTCATCTGTTCACCTGTTAGTGTTACTAGTGTTAGCAACATCGGTTTTGGTGACCAGTACCAGCTGCTGATCCATGCCCCATCAGCCATCTCCCTTCTCTTCTACCAGTTCTAGTTCTATCCTCAATCCCTCTGTAGATCATGTCATCTTTCCACATGAACTCTGCATGAATTTGAATTGTATTATTTTGAACAATATTTCAATAATCAAACTATTGCTGTGAGTTTGACAAGTCTGACTCACTTGCAAAATGGGATTTTGACTGACTTATTTTTTTCATGTCTGGGTTTTCAGCATAAGATTGTTCTGAATTGTTCTTTTGATCACTGAACCAGAAAGGTAGTATTCATGACTGAAACTTAATTTTGCTACAACTGTACAAGTACAACTCTATACCGTGAATCATTTAATCTTTGACAGACTCTAAAGCCCAGTGGTTGAGACCATTCTGTCTCACTTCCATGGGTCATGAAGTTGTGGGTTCAAATCTCAGCAGCGTCTGGTGAATTAAGAGAGTGGGTATTTTTACAATCTCCCAGTCAACTTCAGTTCAAGTGCAGACCTGCCAGTGCCTTAATTTCTTTCATATACACATGCAGAAGATCAAATCTGCACGTTAAAGATCCCACAATTTAACTTTTAAGTCAGTAATTTAGTGGGTCAAGGAAACAAACATATCCAGAAAACACCCTGAAGTCGGAATGCGGCTACCTTCATGGTGGGAAAAAATGGTCACATACACAAAATTTCACCATTGGTGAACCTCAGATCTCTAGCCAAGGAACATTAAAAAAAATTGTAATGTTAAATTTGTTTTTCAAAAGCAGTATAATTGTTTGCTTTTAGAGGTTTTCTTACATGTATCTGTGTTAAGTGATGAATTATTGAGTGTCACATTTTGTTTGACAGGTTGGATTCTCATTGACCGGTCAGGTAAACACTTCGGTTCCATCCTCAACTTTCTGAGAGATGGCAAGCTGCCCCTGCCAGAGAACAGACGAGAGTTGTTAGAACTCCAGCAGGAAGCCAAGTACTACTTGGTGCAAGACTTGTGTACCTTGTGAGTATTCAAGTGGTTGTAAATAAATTTAGTCTGTGAAAAAAATAGTGATGTCTGTTTATATTTGGTGTCATTTTCTGTGATGTCTTGTTTTTATCAGTATTGTACAGTTATTTGGAAATGTATTTTTAAGAGCACTTACTTGATCTTCTTAGATAGATTGAGGGAGTGAAACTGAAAGTGTAACGCCTTTGGACATGTTGGATGCTTCTGATCATACTTCAAAGTCTTTTTGTTGTTGTTGAAGCAAGGATAGTACTGAGGTTAAAAATAAGCAAGGCATAGGTCACTCAAATTTGTTCATATACACATGTATACATGTAACTTACATATTCATGGTGGTTTGTTTCCAGGATTGATCAAGCGCTGAAAATGAGGGACGAACTAGATCCTATCTGCAAGGTTCCTCTGCTGACCTCTGCCAGAGAGGAACAAGACCTGCTGACCAGCACATCAAAGGTATACCTACATTTATTGTATACCACAGTTCCCTTTTAGCTAACTCTAACTATTGTTTACATCCCAAACATGATGGAGCTCTGTGTCAGACATCCTAAGCCTCTGAGCTGTTTCTTTGAAGGGATTTTTCTCCTGGAGTTAATTCTCATTTCAACTGTATTCCGCAGAATGTCTTTCAGATGAGACTATGAAGTGAGGCCCCATGTATGGGTAGCACCTTGCATACCTTCAAAAAATCCACTCATTTTTGGTAAAAGAGTAGACAAGATATGGTTTATGGTTTGGATGAAAAAATCCACGACATAGTCTGCAAACTAGAGACTGACATAGGATGGACTTTGCCAGGTCTGACTTTTGCCTTGCTAAAGACACACACTGTCTGAACATTTCAGTCTGGTGCCCTGATGACTCTTCAAGGAATTCGGGAGAAGTCAGGTTGTAAAAGGTTTGGACACCCAGGCCTGTGAGCATGTGTCAAACTGCATGGTTTTTTCTTGTATGGTGTATGTAAGTGTTTTTTCATGGTATTCAGTGATTTTCTGGTCTGCCGATAACTATATTGAGCCAGAATGACGGTTTTGATACCTTAGACACTGGTACTATAGTAGAACCTGTTCTGCTTTTTGGAAGAGTAGGCCATTGTGTTCCAATGGGAATGGATGACAAAATTAACAAAACTGCATACACATGGGAACTAGATGTAAAAAAGCATGTGGGTGCTTATTCCATATCCTTGAATTAAAAGAATAAGTAAAATGAATAAATAAAATAAAATAAAGAAATTAATCAACATGGTCAAGTGTGTGTCCAAAGAAAAAGACAGTAATTTTTCTTTTTTTGGTTTCACCATGTAGATTTTTTTTTTTCTATTTGAAAATTGTAATTGTGTACAACTGATAATTTCTTTTGACATAACCCAATTCATAACTTACTATATTAATATGCCAGTTAAATTTTTGCATTGAAAAACCCCCCACTCTATTTTCATTGTATGAATTATTGACGTTTGGTGAAAGACAAGTGGCTGACTGTAGTGAAGGTGTTTTGTGTTGTTTCAGCCCATGGTCAAACTGCTCATCAACAGGCACAACAACAAGTACTCCTACACAAGGTAGGGTCTGCCTCTTTGCTAGGGCAAGCCTTTTTTGTTATTGTCTTGTTTTTGTCTTGGCTTGTCTTTTCTTTTGTTTTGTTCAACACTTTTAAGGCATGTTAGATAGTTAAAAGAGTAGCACCGCCCATTTTTAAGAAGAATTTTTTTTTTTTTTTAAGTTCCCATAGATGTGTATTTGTTTCCCTTGCAGGGTGGTTTGTTTGTTGGTTGGTTTTTTCTTTCTTCTTTTTCTGTGCAGTTTTTCCTGGGACAACTCATTTCTTGCTGTGAGTTGTTTTGTGTTCGCGAGCTAAATATCTCTTGCCCACAGAACCTCAGTTTATCGTCTACCCTGAAAGACTAGCACCCAGACCATCACTCTGGGTCTAGTGGATTGGGGGAAAGCACAAGTTCAGACAGAGACTGAACCTGCAACTTTTCACTCTGCACACTTACATTGAGTTATCCACAGTGAAACATAAATCAGTGTAAGAGGAGTTTGTTACTACTTGCAGCAGCTGACCTGTGGTCCATTGACAGAAGATTTGTTTTTTGTTCGTTCCTTGGCCAGAGCTCCACGGTTCACCAATGGGGAGATTTTTGTGTGTGTAGCTTTTTTCCCCCACTACTTAGGTAGCTCCTTTAAAGGAGAAAAAAAACTCCTGAAGAAAACTTTTTTGAAGTTAGGATATGGCTGCGTTTGTGGCAAGGTACTTGAAAACAGTGACTCATACAAACTTCTCATCCATTGTGTTCTTACAGTCTCACAGTGATTTCCTGGTGAGATGAGTACATAAACCGGGTGATGTCCAGGGTGTTAAGCTCAAGAACATGCAGTGTTCAACAACGGGGTTTTTTTAAAAAAGAAAAAAGAAAGATTGCAGCTTTTAGTCTGTGAATTGTGGTCTGTAAAATGTGGTACAATGTTGTGATGATCTAGTCCTTGTCATTTTCTGTTTGTCAGCAATTCGGACGACAACCTACTGAAGAACATCGAACTGTTTGACAAGCTGTCTCTGAGGTTCCAAGGCCGAGTGCTGTTTGTCAAGGATGTCATTGGCAGCAATGAAATCTGTTGCTGGTCCTTCTACGGCCATAGCTCCAAGATCTCTGAAGTCTGCTGCACTTCCATCGTGTATGGTACAGACAAGAAGCACACCAAGGTCTGAGATTTTATTTATTTATGTATTTATACCACTTTAAGTCACGGAAGATTTCTCTGCATGAAATTCGGGCTGCTCTTCCCGGGGAGAGCGCATCGCCACAAGAGCAGCGCCACCCATTTTCTTTTCTTTTTCCTGTCTGCAACTGTATTTGTTTCCCTATTAGAGTGGCCTTTTTCTACAGAATTTTGCCAGGGGCAACTCTCTTGTTGCCGTGGGTTCTTTAATGTGCGCTAAATAATTATGTGTAACACATGGGTTCTCAGTTTATCGTCTCATCCGAAAGACTAGCACCCAGACCACCACTCATGGTCTAATGGATGGGGGAAAAGTTTCGGGTCCAAACGGGATTCCAACCACCGCACACTTCCAACCCAGACTTTTGGCTTTGTGGACAGGCGCGTTACCTCTAGACCACCAAGATGGATTGAAGAGAGCTAGATCTAGTACTGTTTATTTAACGTGTGTATTTCATACCAAGGTCTCATGCTGAAGCTGGATGTGCTGGACCTGACTTGTCAGGTGCTTAACAGCAGCGTAATGCATTTTCGCTCCTATAACAGACAAGAATGAATTGCTCTCTGAGTGTTCAGTGAAGAAAAAGGTATACCAAAGTCTGAGATGCTAGATGTAAGAGGCACTGGTTTTATTCTTATTTAATGTGTTTGTATTTGTCTTTATCTTTCTGTTTGCTTTTAATAAATCTTACTGAGACTCTTACATTCCTTATTCGTGCCTAGTTTAGGATAACATTACCTCCCCCATATCATGGAGCTGATTGGGGCTATTCCAATGTAGATAATATGTCCACCTTCAGGAAAAACATTTTTTTTCAAATTGTGGTCTTACCTTTTCCTGTTCCTTTCATCTCAGTCTTGCTTATTTTGTGTTTTCCCTCTTCATTTGTCTGCTGCTTTTTACAGAAACAAGTTTTAACTCCATTCTTCCCAGAATTTATTACATTTTCCTGTAAATTTTGTTCTGGTGGATGGACACATTCTGTATTGTTCTTGTTTGTTATGTTTTTATTTGTTGGTGAGGGTTTTTTTGGAGGGGGGGGCATATTTTTTGGTTCTATTTTTTCTTCTTTGAAGGTAGGTAGGTTTGTCTGTCTGTTGGTTTGGATTTTTGTTTAATGCTTTTTAAAAAAAAGTCTGTAAATGATATATGATATGAAACAGGTAACATTGTCAGCATTGCTTTGCCCTAAGGCTTGTCATGTTAAGATGACGATGATGTCAGGAACTCCATTCTTTTGCATGTTGACAGAGTTGAGTGTCAGGGCATTTGAATAATACTTTTAACATGGCTCATTTTGGAAAAAAGCTGACATATTTCACTTTGGTTTAGGTTGAGTTAACTTATTAAGCTTGAGTTAACTTATTAAGTTTAAGCAGAATTCAAACACCAAAGGGATTCTATACAGTACTGGCAATGTCATCTTACCTCCCCTGTGTTCCTGTCACCAACCAGGTGGAGTTTCCTGAGGCCCGGATCTACGAAGAGACGCTGAACATCCTGCTTTACGAGGACCGGGGCAAAGGTCCGGACGCGGAGCTGATGCAGGCCACAAGAGGCTTCAGGGACGTGGCGCTGGGCTACAACAGTGACGAAGAAGGCGAGGAAAAGGCCGAGAGAGGCTTCCGCCGAAAGTGATGGGCGGGGGTGCAGTTCTCCTGTGAGGGAGAGGTCATTACAAGGGTGGGGGGCATGACACCTTGCTGTTGTTAGTAGGGTGGTATGTGGCGTGGCGTGGTGATGTTGTGTGTGTGACATGGTTGTGTGTGGGTGTGTGAGGGTGTTTGTGTATTTTTACAGGACTAATGCAGTGCCCCTACGACCCCGGAGGGGGTTATGGGAGCAGATGAGATGAGAAAGTAAAAGAAACTGTACAGACTGCACACATTTTCTCACACTTATAAACAATACCCAAAACACGCATACACACTCACACACACAACACTCAAAAACATGCATGCTCGCACGCACGCACACACAAATGCTCACAGAGCAAACACATGCAGTTTAAGCAGAATTCAAACACTTGGATCTTTGTTGTCATATATATTAACGATTATGTTTTTTGGTTGTCCTTTAACTGAAAACAGCCCCTTATGATTTTCTAGAACAAACACAGATGTATTGCTCTTAATTAAAACAAACAACTCGCACACACAAAACTACAACAATCAACCAACATTCAAAGCAAATAGCTTTCTAAATGATTTTGAACAATAGAAATAGCAGATTCAAGACAGTCGCACTTGTTCTAAGGAATCTAACTGTTAAACTAGATAAAATATGCTCTTTTACAAGCAAAGTCAAGGAAAGGGGGCGTCCACTTGCGTGTTGCACAAAGTGCAGTTGTTAAAGCTGTGGTGGAGTAGTTATCTGAAAGAAAGAGGTTCAAATTACCCAGTGTTCGGTGGGTTACAGAAACACAAACATACCCAGCATACATCCTTGAAGTCACAATGTGGCTACCTTCATGGTGGGCAAAAACGGTCGCATAGACAAAATCTTATCATTGGTGAACTTCAGAGCTCTAGCAAGGAATGAAAAGGGGATTATCCCACAAGCATCTGGTACAGGGGATTGTCCTTTGGAGCTTACTTTGACTTAGTACTCTTGCATATCTGTGCTTAAGTAAACTAGTAAATATGAAGGGTGCCTGGAAATCTGTACCCATAAAACAAACAAAAGGAAAATAACTTAACAAATCCAAAACTACACATACCCTAACTTCTTTTCGTTCTGCTTCTAGCGTGCTATGACTTCAAAGTTTAACAATTAAAAAGTCAGAAAACTGAAAAGTCAGAAAACTGTACTAAGACAAATCATAATACAGGTTATACAGAAAAGGGCAGACATATGCATACATTGTCAATTCACAGACTATACTATAGTCTTTACACATACTTTTACACATACACATTTTCAATACACACACACGCACACACACATACATTAATTGTGGCTTTCTAGTGAAGCTCAGGGACAACTGTACATGTATGTGTGTTTCCTGCAGAGTATTGCTTCACTTTGACAGTGAACAGCTGGGAGCCACAGAGACAGACAGACAGAGAGAGAGAGAGAGAGATTGCTCAAAAGGGACAATCACACTGAAGACTAGATATAAGTTTTGTATTTGTGAATAGGAAAAAGGAAAATAGCCTACCCCATTCTCGTTTGCCTCGTAATGACAGACGATTTGTTCTACATTTGCATCTGTGGATGTTGGCCAAGCCTTTCAGACAAACTTTCTGATTCAGTAGACAAAAAGAAGTGTTGTTTATGGATTCACTAAATGTAACTCTTTGAAACAGATGAATGTAATAGAAGAAGAGTAACTGAACTGGTTTATGTAACAGTTAAACACTTGTATTGACTTTATATTACGACCCATGCTTGTTTTGTGAAAACCAGCATTAAGTATTAGTTTTTATACTTGAAATGCTCACAGAGGGATCAAGACATGAAACATTATTAAAAACAAAAACAAAACTAAAAAAGAGAGAAAAAAAAAGGTAACCGATTCATTTATTTTTTACTGATTCAGAAACAACCATGTTCATTTTACCTGTATACCCTCCTGTATTGAAGTGTTCTTGTCTGTAACTATTAAAGAATCAAGTTTGTGGGGGAAAAAATGATAGTAATGATTTTGATAATTGATTTGAATTGGTCATTCCTGTTCTGCATATTTGTTATGAATTTGGTCATTTCGTGTCTCACACATTCATAGTAACTTTTTGGTGGTCCCAAATGAGTCAACAAATGAGTTGGGATTTTGTTGTTGTTTTTGTTTTTTTTAGCTGTCTTGACTTCAAGATTGGAGGGACAGGATATCTTTATTTTATTTTCAGTTCAGTTCTAAATTCTGAGATGAATAAACCACAGGATGTATGATAAGTTCAATATGGTCCATAGTTAGGTGCAGCTTGCAGTTTATGACATGTATGATAGTGATACTTTCAACCATTTTGCTATAAATGCTGCTAATGTGAGAGAGAGAGAGAGAGAGAGAGAGAGAGAGAGAGAGAGAGAGAGAGAGAGAGAGAGAGAGAGAGAGAGAGAGAGAGGCAATATTCATCTCCAAAACTGACAAATTTCCATGTAGCAGTTGTAGTCATGTTCACCAGTTGTCAGTTGATGCTTCATCACAGTCCTTTGAGCATCTAGAAGCTGGAGGTTTTTTGTTGTTTTTTAATATAGAGAAGAAAAAAGTGAATGGAATGTTAAATGTTTGTATGTGATATTTCTCAACAAATTTATGATAAAAAACAAAATGACTGGTACTGAACTTGTGTAGGTCATTTATGAGATATTTTTTTAAAAACCAAACCCAACAAAAAAAAAAGCCAGTCGTTGAGAGTTGTCCATCTTAACCATCCTGTAGAGTCACCCAGAATATGTACTTTGTTTCACTCACCTCACCAGAGAACCACTGTGACATAGTAAATTCGCACCAGACAGGAAGACTGCATATATAGGCAGCCATACTCTGAATTCAGATAATTTTTTTAACTGTTTTTATGCTAGGAGCTTGATAAGAATGAAGATACTTGCCACATGATATCATTCTAAGCATAACATTTTAACGTAAGCCTTGAAACTTTGCTTACGTCATCAGCTGACATCGACTTGTTGGCAGGGTTTCTTTCATGAGCGCTAAATTTGAGTTGCAAATGCGATCTTGGTTTATCATCTCATCCAGAAAACTAGTAAGTGACTTAAGTTCTCATGGATGGAGAAAAGTTTGGGTTCGAACATGTGACTTGTGGCAATCTGGATGGGTGCATAACCATTAGGCCACCGATCCATTTTTCTATCTGTCTGTCTGTGAGCAGACTCTGGGACGGAGCTGACAGCTGATGAGAATGACCACAGTACTGTGCAGTCTCATGAAAGAAATGTGTTTTTAAAAAACAGATTTTATACCATCATACTGCATGTTCACTTGTTGACTTGGCTAGTTAGGTACTGAATGCTGCTGATTATTATCATCAGGTTTCCTGTGCTGCTGTAGTGTATCAGAACTGAAGATGTATAGGAGAATATGCATGGAGTCTTGTTGGAAAGGTTGCCTTTTTTTCCTTATTAATGTGTAGTGAGATTTAATGTCTGGTTGCAAAACAAGCGTATTGTTTATTGTTTCTTTGTTCCTGAGATATTGGGTTTGTTATGAGATTTTTACAGATGCAGTTATTTTATGTTATGTCAACGCTGTTTATATGCCTTTTTTGTGTGTGAAGTAAACATTATTTTACTTGTCATCCACACATGGTCAATGAGAGATTAATGCTTCATTCCCCACTTTTTGTGTGTGCTGTGTTTAGGTTTAAATGTTACCTTTAAAAAAAAGTGATTGTCAAAAAACGAAAAGGAATGTGATAAGCTATTTTGTTTTGTGTATATGTAAATGTGGATGTATTATAATGTGTGTAGGTTTTGTGATCAAAGTATGAGGTGTGTCAATGTGTGGATGTGTAGTTCATTATTTCCATGCTCTTAGTCTTTCAGCTATCTTGCCTGCTGCAGATTCAGAACAGTTCTGCAATACCAGGTTTGGGGGGGGGGGGGGGGGGGGGGGGGGGGTGGTCATCATAACCTCTACTATTAAACAACTTCACTGGCTTCCTGTTAAATTGCATTGCCAGTACAAGATTACTGTCCTTGCATTGTAGTGAATCACTTCCACCAAACTTGTTGATTCCCTGTGTCCATACAAACCTTGTGAACTCTTTGTCTTCTAATAAAAAGCTTCTTAAAACTCATCAGCTGCAAACAGAAGACAGTATGTATATGACTTTCAGTTTCACAACACCAAAAGTAATGTGGAATTCGTTACCATCCAGACTGTGTAACTCCACCACTGTTTTCTGTCAATCTCGAGACAATTGATGATTTGTTTCAGCAGGCCTTCTCGTAGATTGCTTTCTTGTTTGTTTGTGTGTGCGTGCGTGCACACGCAAGTATGTATAAAGTGTTCATTCATGTTTGCAAGGTTGCGTATGCATGTGAGTGTGTGTGTGTGTGTGTGCGTACATGCTCAAGTATGTATAAAGTGTTCATTCATGTTTACAAAGTTGTGTGTGAGTGTGTTGTGTGTATGTGTGCACGCGAGCAAGTATGTATAAAGTGTTCATTCATGTTTACAAGGTTGTGTATGAATGTAAGTGTGTTTGTGTGTGTGTGCGCACGCAAGTATGTATAAAGTGTTCATTCATGTTTACAAGGTTGTGTATGCGTGTGTTTGTGTGTGTGTGCTGCCTACTTGTTACTGGGTAATTTCATGTGCTGGAGTTAAAGAGGCAAGTTCAAAGCATTGATAAGTTGCTAATGCAAGATTTTGATCTTCAGAAGAGATTTTTAGTCATTATTTTTTTATGACCAGTAGTGTCATGAGCGCAAGTGTGGATGTATGTATTCGTTTTATGATAAGCTGTACTGACAAGTTTGTAATTATAGATGTGCATGTATTTATTTATTTTATTTATTTATTCTTTTATATCGAGGATAATGGAATAAGCACTTATGTGCTTTTTTACATCCAGTCCCCGTGTGTATGTGGTTTTGTAAATTCTGTCATCTGTTCCCACAGGCACACAATGGCCTACTCTTATGAAAAGCGGAACAGGATTTAACGTGTGCGCAAGATGTTCTGTGTGTGTTCGCACATGGGGTCTCGGTTTAAAGTCTCATCCAAAGGACTTTTGGGGAGAGTGGAGTCTGCACTGATGTTAACTCTAGGGGAAAAATCCCCTTGAACGGGAATCGAACCCGGGTTGTCAGATTGCAAGCGCAATGTTACTAGGCTATCCCATATATGTATGCCACATGCACATTTCTTGGTAAGTGATAGTATTGTGTGTGTAAATGCATACTTGTAACGGTATGTGTGCACTTGTGTGATACAAATGGTAGTGTCACAAGTATAAACGTGTATGGCTGTATTATCATGCATACATGTTTTTGTAAAAGGCTTCGTTTTACGTGTAAATGTGTGTACGCATGTATGTGCTGGTATGTGCATACTTTTTGTGATAAGCTATCATGTGTATAAATAATGTATATATGGGCATGCATGCATAGGTATTTACAGTTTCTGATAAGCAACATTGTTGTGTGTATTAAGCGTGTGTGTGTGTGCATGTTTTATGATGTATTGTTGTGTCAAGTTTTGTGTGCATGCATGAATAGATATGCATACTTGCTTAATAATGAGAACTCAAAATGAATAATATATGAATAATTGTGTGTGCATGCCACGAGTACCATGTGTATAAATATATATATGACTTCATGTGTGTATGTTCTTCCCTTCACTTTGCCATGCCTTTTATGATGTGGAGGAATTCAGTGAATAAAAAAGCAACAACAACTTCATTGTAATTAGGACGATGACTGTGATCACAGAAAACAAAAAACTGATAGGCTACAGTTTTGGTCAGGATGGTAACGGCAGTGGTATCATCTGATTTTCAGTGTGAAAAAGGCTTGCCTTATCAGAGGGTGGGCTTTCTGTTCATTGTATGTCTGTTGGTTTTGAAAATGAAAAGAAAAACACATCATGTCTTTTAAAAAATTTTCTAATGTTGGAAACTCTATTAGGGGCTAAATGTGTGTTTGTGTGTGTGTGTGTGTGGTGTGTGAGAGAGAGAGAGAGAGAGGAGGAGAGAGAGAGAGAGAGAGATATTCTAGGCTTGTATTTTTATATCCACTCCATTCAACAATATTGAAATGTTTGACCTTTTTTTTTCTTTTGTGTCCATTTTTTTCTTCTTTGTGATTTTTTTGGTTGACAATCTGCAAATAAGTATTAGCTTAGTATTGGGCTAAAGAAGAATTGTCATACATGTGTGTGAGTGTGTGTGTGTGTGTGTGTGTGTGTGTGTGTGTGTGTGTGTGTGTGTGTGTGTCAATTCACCAAAGACCTGAAGCTCCGCTGTGTTGGCTGCTTCTTCACAGACCAGAATGTTTTGATCAGGAAAGGGTAAACACAGACACAGGATGTGGCATTCGTGTGTATGTATTTCTGGCTTTTGATATGCACGGTATCATTTTACTGTCATGTGTTTATTCTGTTTGTGATCATTAGTAGTCACCGTATCATTTACATTCATGTCATGAGTGATTCTGAGTGACGGTTCAGTGGAATAACAAACCTTGTTCATGAATACGATTGTCAAGTGTGGCATTCTTTGTGTTGGAAGTGAAAGATGGTAATGTAGCTACTTTCCAAATCTGACTTATGCAACACCCGCTCATGGTCAACCCAAATAGCGAAAAAGAAAGGAATGAAAGGATTGTTATGTCTGCCCAGTCTTCACAGAATGCCACAGCTGCTCACACAAGTGACCAGCTGAGCATACTAGTACACCATTTGAATTCAGAGTTTGAGAAGCATGGCCAGGCTCCCAGTGTGCACACACGCACACAGAAGTTCACAAATGGAAATGTAGTCTCTCACACACACACACACACACGGGCAAATGAAATGAAATTGAACACACACACACACACACGGAGGTAACGCACAGACTCTCACAATGCACATTCTAATCAAGGCAACAAGCAAACACAATTTCCATATACATCTAAACATTTACTTACTTTAGAACATGTTACAAACACACACTATAAACTAACTTTACAAAGGAAAAGGTGGATGGTACACTACTTCAGCCTTCTCATAAATCGCTGTATTTATCCGCCCGGCCGTAGGCTTTGTCCTTGGGGTACTTCTGAGCATTATGCTCCATCTTGGCCAGCACCGCTGTGGGTAGATCCACCCGACACTTGTTGGCCAGGTCAACCAGGTAGAGAAGAACGTCGCTCATCTCCTGCCCCAGGTGTTCCTTTTCTTTGGCAGAAAGTTCTGGAAAACGAGAATAAGTTTATGATTGAAATTATTTACATCCCCGGTGTCGGAATGTGGCTACCTTCATGGTGGGCGAAGACGGTTGCATGTGCAAAATTTTACCATTGCTGAACTTGAGCTCAAGCCGAGGAACAGAAAAAAAAAAAAGGGGAAAAGTTACAATTAACTACACCATAGTTGGGAAAAGACTTAAGTTGTTCATTACACTTGAAACAAGAACTTTCCACAGTCAGCAAAAGAATGATGTCAACTTTTAACAGTGCTCCGTTTTCACTTTTTAATTCATATTTCACCTACACTGTTAGTCAGATTTATACGCACATGAACATACAATACTGCCTTCTGTTAACTTTAATTTTTTATGTACATGGCAGAGAAATCTGCCATGACTTAAAGTGGTATAAATAAATGAAATAAATCTGTACACATCTGCAGAGAAAGAATAAGGCATCATTCACGTTTGAGACCAGCAACTTTTATGAATAAAGTTCAGTGGCTGTCTGTCACAGCCAAGGTGGTAAAATCACAAGAGTTTTCTTCACCTGGAAAATTGCCAGCATTACTTGTAGATACTGCTAAGCAATATACATATCGGTATATATGGAGTCCCTTTCTGATGTACACAGCCATGATGGAAACAGTCACAAACTACAATATCATCAAGTATATTAAATGCCAGACAGTAGACAATACCAAAATGTTAATATTGATGCTGTTTCTTCAGTATATAAAGTCTGCAGGTAGATATCATCAATATTATTATTATTATTATTGTCATTATCATAATCATCATCGTCATCATTATCATCATCATTAATATTATTATTTAATGTGATATGATAGCTGTTACTCACAATATCAGACCACCCCATTTTTAAATTTGTACATCAAAGGAGCACTGGTGATTGCATGAAAATTTTCTCCCTTTTTAATTAAGGTATTTAAAGACTCATTTTAAAGATGCTACATTGAACCATTGATTAATACAAATTTCTGATTTAAAAATAAATCTTTTTTTTTTCAATTGTTGGAGAAAAAAGTTAATGGTCAGCAAAAAGCACAAAACAGGATCATTCAAACATAAATGAACCAAAAATCTTTTTGGTGTGCTTTGTTCATTTATTAATTTTTTTTACATATATATAAAACAAAAATTAGATTTTCTTTCTGTATATAATAGCCATACACTGACGTGAAAATGCACTGAGTTTAACAAAATGATCGCATACCTGGCACTCCTTCAGTGACCTCCCCTTTCCACTGACTGCAACAAGAATTGAGAATGAAAATTATGTAGACATAAGCAACAAGTTCTCTTCTGAATGTACACTGCTCCCTACCTACTAGACCATAAATGGTGGTCTGAGTGCCAGTCTTTCAGATGAGATGATAAACTGAGGTCCAGTGAACAATATCATGTGGGTGTGTCTATCTATGATCTCTCTCTCTCTCTCTCTCTCTCTCTCTCTCTCTCTCTTATATATATATATATATATATATATATATATATATATTTAAACCACCCCCAGAAGAAGAAAGATGTCCCTGGCAAAATTCTGTAGATAAAAGCAGTTTTCATAAGGAAACAAATACTGATTACGCATTACTGCCCCCTTCCCAACCCCCCCCCCCCCCCCCACAACAAACCAACAAAGGAAAAGCATTAAAAAAACAAAACCCACTGTCATGAAAAGTGTATTCTTCTTCTTTGAGCCCTCAGACAGCAACTATTGTTGTCTGTCATATGAGCGAAAATGCGTTGCGCTGCCGTTAAGTGCCTGACAAAAGAGGCCCAGTGCATCTGACTGGAGTGGGAGAGAATTATTGTTATCTTTTAAGTCTTTCTGGATAAAAGGCAGGAGAATGGACCAAGAAGGCAGAAAACAAACAAAAGGGAGGAATCAGGAAGAAAAGGAGAAAGGCAAAAACAACAAGAGGGATAGAAAAGAGGGAATTCCTAGCACAGTATTTCCAGGTGTGGATGCTATTTGTACTGTCAGTGATAAGCCCCCTAGCATCCCCTGGGGGGAAAAGTGTGTATAAAATCATGTTTTAATTATGGATCAGAGTACATTTCAACACACTCACACACACAGTAACAAACACATACTAACACACACACAAACACCACACACACACTTTCCTGTATAAATTATTTAGTGGAAACAAACAAGACAGTGAGACACACACACACACACACACACGTACACAAACATGCACATATACATTACACACACAACATCCAAACACACATACAATACAACACAACACCCCCTCCCCACCCCCCCACACACACTTAAACACACCACACACAACACAGAGACACATACATGTATACAACACACAAACAACAACACACACACACCACAACACATACACACACACACATACACACACACACACACATACACACACACACACACACACACACACACACACACCATCCACTCACAAGATTTCAGCCAGCTCCCCAACTTCTCCAACCAAAGCCAGGAGAACGTTTCGCGGAGCGTGAAACTGATCCCAGTTCCGCTCTTCTATGAAACTCGTCTGCTTCTCCCGCCTGCAACACACAGTCCACATCATCACAAGGTGGACAGGATAGCCTGGTGGTTAGAGCGATGCGCATTGTGCTCGTGATCTGCTGACCCGGGTTCGAATCTTGTTCAACAGGAGTTTTCCCTCTGGAGTTAACATCAGTGCCGACTCCACTCCCCTCAAAAGCCCATTAGATGAGACTAAAACTGAGGTCCCATGTGCGTACACATGGAAAACATCTTGTACACATATTAAAACCTGTTGTGCCTTTTGGAAGAGTAGGCCATTATGTGCTGGTGGGAATGGATTACAAAATTTACAAAACCCCAAATGCATGGGGACTGGATGCAAAAAAGCACATGAGTGCTTATTCCATTATTTTTGAAATAAAAGAATGAATAAACATAAATAAATAAATCATAGAGTCCTTCAAGAATGAAGGTACCACGACAGTTAACAAGTTAACCATGCGATTCTAGGTTTGATTCCCAACCTTGCCATTTCTTCCCAGTTTGACCAGAAAATCCAACTAAATGTGAATGTCCTTCAGATGAGACTATAAACCAAGTCCCTGTGTATGCGTGTGTGTGTGTGTGTGTGTGTGTGTGTGTGTTTATTTTCTTTTCTTTATTTATTCTTTTATATTTTTATTTATTCTTTTATATCGAGGTTAATGGAATAAGCGCTCATGTGCTTTTTTACATCCAGTCCCCGTGTGTGTTCGGTTGTGTAAATTTTGTCATCTGTTTCCACCGGCACACAATGGCCTACTCTTCCGAAAAGCGGTACAGGATTTAACGTGTTCGCAAGATGTTCTACATGGGTTTGAACATGTTTGAACATATAGTCTCATCCGAAGGACTTGTGTGTGTGTGTGTGTGTGTGTGTGTGTTGTAACTTGTATACATGTGTGTGTGTGTGTGAGTGTGTGAATTCGTGTGTGAATGCATGTGTCTGTGTCTCTGTGTGTGAGTGTGTGTGTGTGTGTGTGTGTGTGTGTGTGTGTAACTCGGGAACAAAATCTTCGCCGTGTCACCAGACAAATTCATGATAAAATCTGTAGGGGAAAAAAATCCAGATCATAGACTACTGAACGGTCAACTCACAGTTGTTCCAATGTTAAACCATCTGTGAATTTGAATTCTGGTTTCACTGAACCATTCTCGCTACTGTCTTGAAGCTTTGCAGATTTAACTGGTGGGCTGTCAGACTCTGCCATTATTTATGTCGGGCGATATGATCTTTGGAATTTTACAGTGCTCTTTAGCGGTCTACACGTGCTGATCCCGCGCTGTAAGGCCAGTGCGCGTATTTTGCTTCCTGGGTCACCGATTATCCAAAATTTAAACCTTTCGGTTAAAAAGTATACTGTTTCTTACATTTTAAGAACGTTTGCCCAATTGAAAAATTTGTATTTTGTAAAAATGTTAAACAGTGAAAATTTGTGATGCAGCATCAATATGAGTTTTGTTTTTAGCAATTTTGCATCGCGTTTACTATACAACACTTCGGCAAAAGCACGGTGTACAATTTGTACAAGGTGAAGAGGGTCATCTATATCACAAGCATACTGTGAAAACAAAGTCCGATCTGTATGACATTGTTTTGTGGTGCTTGTGAGATATGGGCGTCGATTAGGATTGGTCAATCGTGTGTTCCTCTGGAATTTGTCTGGATCTAAGTTATAGTGGTATCCTGGAAGTTTAAGGATTGTGTCTGAAGTTGTTGACAGACAAATTTCCTGTGTGTTTCGTGCCACGCATGATCACCATGACCGAAATACTGAAGCAGACGAAAGAAGCCCTGAATGTGGCACACCGTGGAGCCATAATTGTCATTTTCTTCGCATGTTTGGTCAACCCATTGGAGTAAGTTTTGATTAAATTTCTTTGAATAAGTCGTAAGTTTTGAATGAGGGTTAAAGAACAGGCATTCAAATTGTTATACGTGTGAAAATTAAACAACTGTATTAATTAGTACACTACAGTCACACACACACACACACACACACACAGTGGCACACACACACACACACACACACAGTGACTGCACTCAGAAAAATAAATCTGATAAAGGAAAATACCTCAAAATTATAACAAAGTAACCACCTCACTCACAAATTGGTATGGGTGCTAAGTAGGCAAAAGAAAAAAAATGAAAAGGATTTTCCCTTTGTTTTGTTTTTTTGTTTGTTTAGGTTACTTTTTAAGTGACATGTAGTTCTCCTTTCTAGTTTCTTCTTTCTTTCTTTAATTTTTTTTCTTTTAACAAATAAAAAAAAGATTTTTTCACTGGTTTTCCTTTTTTTTTAAAACAAAAAACAAAAAAAATAAGGCTTAAAAAGTTTCCTGTAATCCCCCCCCCCCCCCCCCCCCCCCCCCCCAACTAATTTCATTTTTGATTTAATTTAGAATGTTACCATGCAGAGGGCTAACTGACTGAGTAGTGAGTGACTCTGCCAAAAGAAAACAATACTCAATAGTCAACAGTAGAAATATTTCTTGCAGTGTAGTTCATTCTTACTGCCTATTAAAAAAAACCCACTACATTTACCATAGATGAAAAATTTATAAATTATAATACGGACCAGTTTCTTAAAACCTACTGTGGCTGAAGGCAGTGAAGCTATCATGAATCTATTATAAAATCTAGAGTAGACAAATCACTGTCCTGGTCTGAGCCTGCATTGTGACAATTTTTTTTTTAAATGACTATTGACTTCTTCAATACTTGTAAATAAAACCCTAAGTTTTTACAGACTTGAAAGACGTCTAAAACAAAATGAAACAACAAAAGTCAAAACAGACATGGTAAGTTTGATCAAAAAGAGGTACTCAGTCTGACCTTAGTTGCTCAGTCATAATGGGGAGAAGTGCTCAGTTGCACCTTTGATTGGGGTTCCTGTCCTGGACTTGCTTTAACCATGTGTTGGGGGCATTGCACTATTAAAATTTAAATATATATATATACACACTAACGCTAGTCTAGAGACTCGGTCACTCACTGAGAGTTACATGTCAATCATGTGCCAGTATCTGGGTGTGGGCAAAGCCCTGAACATTCAGTGATTGAAGTCTATATTTAAACTGATTCTGTGATGTTTCATGTTGTTCACCTATTTCTTTTTCTCTTTGAGTGACTCGTCTTCAATTCATGTATATATACTGTATTTTTTATGTGATTTATATATATATAATACACATGTTTATTTTCAGAGGCCGAATATGCACGAGAGTGCGGTCGGAACAACATGTGAAGACAGTGAAGTATCCTGGTGAATGCCAACAGTCCTTTGAAGCCAGTTGTGGCTGGTTCTCCATGAAAACTTGCGTTTTCAATGAGTGAGTTTGTTTAGTTTTATGTAGGATGTGTTGTGTAATATTCAAAGGATGAGAGGTGGGAGGAGAGAGAGAGAGGAAGCAAGTCGAAACAATATATCATTTTGCTGATTAAAACTTACAAGGTTTTAAGTTTTACATCTATAATGTAGATCTAGTTCCCTGGTCCTATTGGGCATTGACATAATAAGACAGTAATTGTGCAACATGAAGCATTCATCAATGACAAAAAATATTTGTCACCATTCAGAAACTTAAAAAAGCATTCAAGATCATCATTAGAATTGAAGCACTTTATTATTTATTGTTCCTTGGCTAGAGCTCTGAGGTTCACCAGTACTGGTAGTAGTGAGATTTTACATTTAATGTAAGCGACCAATTTTACCCAACTCAGAGATAGCTGCATTCCATGTTCAGGGATGAGGTACATATATAAATGAAGCGGTTCTGTACCTTAAGAGTGAAACTTTTGAAAGAGAGAGAGAGAGAGAGAGTCTGTATTATGTGTGTGTGTGTATTAGACATTCTCTCAATCTCTGTGCAGTATGAATCCCTGACAGTCTGTGTTATAAGCTTCCTGCTTGCACTGGTCTAAAACAATGTAAAGCATTTATAATTTAATTTATAACTTATAAACCATACACATTGGTCCAAATACTGAAACAGTATGTCGTTTTACATGATGTATTCATGTACACTCATCATGAATTTCATCTTTCTCTTATTCCCTAAGGAGTTTTTGGGGCCATTGAGGTTTTTATGCACTGATCAATGCAGTATAGAGCACTTGAAGCGAAATATGTCAAGGCTGTTCTGGTAGGATGTACATGTTTTAGTTGGATTTTCTATTTCTTAAACTCCAAGGGATTGTCATGTTTATGCTGGGTATGTTTAGGCCATCCAAGCTACCAGCCATAGCTGACTTTATTTATGAATGATGGATGGGTGTCTGGCATGTGCACAAAATGTTGTGCATGCCTTTGCATGCGTGCGTACACACACACACACACACATACACACACACACACACACACACACACACACACACACACACGGGAACAGATGACAAAATTGACAAAACTGCATACACATGGGGACTGGATAAAAGAAAGAAAAGCACATGAGTGCTTATTCCATTGTCCTCGAAATAAGAATAAATAAATAAACACACACCATTTTTTTAGAGATTGAGCTAATGTGGCTTTTTCTGGGTCCACCTTTTGTCACAGGCTCTTAAAAGTATCATGATTTTCTCTTTTAGATGGATAGCTTGATGAAAAATAAGCCATTGCACACACGCACATGCAGACACACACACACACGCACACACACACACACACGCACACACACACACATGCACACACACACACAGAGTCTCTTCTGAGCTTACAAGTAATAACAACAGCAGGTGGCGGTGTTAACTCCATAAGAAAAGTCAACTCAGCCGAACAGCTCAGCGGGAAATCAAACCTGGGGCCTGAGATGGCATCAGACTGAGAGTCAGCGTGATGCTCTGTCCAAACCTGGTGCTTTTCCACCCCCACATGCACTGTGACTCACGTATGCATGCACACACACACACATGCAGGCTTGCACGAACGCATGCACTCACAGACAGATAGAACAGATGCATACATGCATAGACAGACATGCACACACGTGTGCATACATGTAATATATATATAATATGTATACACACCACACTTATACACACATGCATGTGCGCGCGCACACACACAATGCACACACACACACACACACACACACACACACACACACACACACACACACACACACACACACACACACACACACAGTTGTTCAATGTACCATCTGGGTATAAATTTGACTTTGAAACACTGTATACACACACACACACACACACACACACACACACACACACACACACACACACAACACACTCTCTCTCTCTCTCTCTCTCTCTCTCTCTCTCTCTGTCTGTTTCATCTCTTTCTCTATCATGCAGATAGATAGATATGGAAATTGTGTGCTAGAAAATGGATTATTGGAATCTCTGCTATAGCTCTTCACAAAAACAAATATGTGTTCTTTAATTAAGATATTATACAAAACACAACAAAAATACTGTCTAGTTGAGTGTTGTAAAATTGTTTTCAACAATTATTCTCACCAGATGTTAACTTCATCACACAGTTCTTTTTACCACCAGCTAGATTTGAGGAGGGAAACCAAAACCATAATTATAATGTCAGTTGGGGTTGTTGAACATTTAAAATATTTAGAAACTGCAAATGGTTTAAAATTAGTACATCCCTGAAGTTATCATGCGGCTACCTTCATGGTGGACGGTGGACAAAATCAGTCATATGTATATATATCTAAGTCGTATCTATCTATCATATATAGATAGATAGATAGATAGATATAGATATATATTTATATACGCAAAATCTCAATATTAACATTGGAACTCTAGCTGAGGAAAAAAAATAAATCAGTCCTTTTTATTGTTACTCAGCTTTATCTTAGGACTTCCACAAAGCCTAAGGATGTTTAGAGATAAAGTCATTTCAAATCATTTATGATACTGATTGCATTGTTATGATAAATAATGAGTTTGTTGTTTGTGATTTTACTGTTGTAGTATTGTGTACAGTTGTTTTTGTTTTAATACATAGTATTGCCAGTTGAATGAATTCTGTATATTATGAGAGAGTGTGAAGCTATTGTTGTGTTAATAACTTGTTAAATTCAGGAACAAGCTTTTTTTTTTCTTTTTCACTTTGTCGTTTCATTCAAACCTTTATTTGGAACTCTTTTATTGAGATTGATTTGAAAAGGAAAGCATGGAAGTCAGTAATGCAACATCAATAATGCCTATTGTAAACAATGAATAAAAGGAAGAAAAAAATAGCAAAATGAAGCAAGTGATGCACAAGATCGAATATGCATGTTAAAGATTCTGTAGCTCACAGCATGTAGAAGATCAAATATGCACATTAAAGATCCCATAATTTATGTCAACATTTTTTAGTGAGTTACAGAAACATGTTTACCCAGCATATATCCTTGAAGTCAGAGTGTGGCCATTTATTATGGTGGCCAAAAATGGCTGCATAATTTATTAATAATGCAAAGCCTCACCATATGGTGAACCTCATAGCTCTAGCTGAGGAACAACAAAAATATATTAATATATCATATGTAAAAGATGTAGCAGCAGGGTAACGTTATCACTGTATTTTCTCTAGTTGCAAGCAGTAGTGTGCATGTTGTGTTGTGCCCTCTTCAGAACGGTGCCGTGCATGAAAGAGCAGAACATGACGGTGGCGATGTACCGCATTGTGGAGGACTGCTGTCCAGGCTACTTCAGGAACAAGGCTGGCAAGTGCGTCTGTGAGTATTCCGCGTTCATGACTCTTCTGAGCATTTAGAGCGAGCCTGCACTTCTCTGCTGATTTATTGCTGATTAACATACATGTATACATCAAGTTTTCACCTTAACTGAGAATGAATGTGTGTGTGTGTGTGTGTGTTGTGTGTGTGTGTGTGTGTGTGTGTGTGTGTGTGTGTGTGTGTGTGTGTGTGAGTGAGAGAGAGTGAGTGTGTGGTTACATATGTGTGTGTGTGTGTGTGTGTGTGTGTGTGTGTGTGTGTGTGTGTGTGTTGATCTTATATGTGTGACATGGAAGATTTAAGTTTGCAGATTCATGAACTAATATGCTGTTACATGCTTTTTGCTAGCATCAACTTTTTCTGCATCAACATTTTCTTTGGTAACATTGGATGTAGATTTAGAAGTTAGTGAATTCACTTGGAATGCACAGCTGTCAGTTTCCCCCACTTTCAGCTGCTCTCAGCTGCTATATATTATAGATATATATATCTTCCACCCCTTCCCAGCCCAGTTGGGGCCAGCCAGTGTTCACTAGTGTAGGAGGAACTGACCACACTTGGATTTGATTAAACTAAAAGAAGGGGTGGGCTAAGTTAAGCATTGGCCCTGGACCCTTCACTGAGTTATGCTGCATTCGCATGTTGTGAATGATTTTTTGTTTTTAACTTTCACCTGCTGTGACTGAAGCATTGATAACATGAGCATGAACATTCATTCATATGATAATTATATACATGTGTTACATTTTATAAACAAAATATTTTTATTTAGTTTAGTGTTTTATGAAAAGAGAGTCAGCTGAAAACAAGGCAAGGATCTTGCTATAAAAAAGAAAGTGTGCCCAGTATTATACAGTTTTCTCTTGAGGATGTATGCAGAGTGGAGATACATGTTCTCCTGTGTGGTAACAGTAGGCTGCCTCTGTTGATCAACTTTGATCACGGACCCTTGTAAGTGCATCCTGGTGGTTTTGGAATGTGCACACACAGAACTAGGTAGTTCTTCCCAAAGTAACAGTCGCTAACACTAGTGAGCGAGTTCAGGATCTTTACAGAGCATTGGGGATCTTGTGAAAGGAAGTGTACATGTTTTACAAAGTAATGGGATTTTTGAAGGGAAGAGTACATTTTTTTATACAAAGTAATGGGATCTTTTTGAAAGGAAGAGTACATCTTTTACAAAGTAATGGGATCTGTTTGAAGAGAAGAGTACCTTTTTTATACAGAGTAATGGGCATCTTTTGAAAGGAAGTGTACATGTTTTACAAAGTAATGGGGATTTTCTGAAAGGAATATAGTACATCTCTTGTAAAGTAATGGAATATTTTGAAAGGAATATAGTACATCTTTTACAAAGTAATGGAGATTTTTTTGAAAGGAAGAGTACATCTTTTATAAAGTAACAAGATCTTTACTTAATGGAGTAGACATTTAATGAATCTTTAGAAGGGAGTTTTTTTAGTATGATCTTTTTTTTTTAAAAAAAGAAAAGACTATCATGATTAACAATGAATCATAACGGTGTTTACTTTATTGTTCAAGTGACAACTGATACAAACATAATCGAACACAGTGACCAAACAAGCAGAATTCAAGAGCCAGCTCGAAAACGAAATAAAGAAATTTACATGAAAAACGCACCATCTGAATCCTCCTGGTTGTCATATTTCACACACTGTTTTCGCTTCTTGGTTCCCCTGTGGCCAGCTTTGTCGGAGTTGGATGGGGGCAACAGCTCGTTGGCGGTTACAGTGGAGACTAGCACCCTGCCCAGTATCTCTGAGCCTTCCCTCTCTGACTTAGGGACAGAGGGTTTAAATGTGACAGAGGATGTAGATGTGACAGAGGGAAGAAATGTGACCCAGGGCAGAAATGTGACAGTGGGTGTGAATGCCACTGATGAAGGTATTTGGTGTTGTACATAGTCTATACAGCACTGTTGTGACTTCATATATATACAACATGTTCATACTGTCGACTTCTGTTGTAAAATAATTATGTTGTATGGTATCTCCCTAGAAAGTGGACGGTTTATCGCTGTTCATGGTTCCTCTTCTTTTCCATCTCCCTGCTTTTGTGTGTGTGTAGGTGTGACGTGTGTGTGTAGGTGTGACGTGTGTGTGTGTAGGTGTCGTGTGGTGTGTGTGTAGGTGTGAGTGTTGTGTGTGTGTGTAGGTGTCATGTGTGTGTGTGTGTAGGTGTCATGTGTGTGTGTGTGGACTTGTGTGTGTGTGACTTGTGTGTGTGTGTTTGTGGGTGGGTTTGACGTGTGTGTGTTTTTGTGTGAGAGATATGTGTGTGCCTGAGTGTGTATACCTGTGTAAGTGTGTGTTTGTGTGTGCATGAGTATGTGTGTGTGTGTGTGTTTGCGCATGCGTGCGTGCATGAGTGTATGTTTGCATCTTTAGTTTGTGTAGAACTTTAGTTTTCATTGAGCTTCTTTTTTGACTTTCTAAATGATAGTTTCTGCTCTTTAAGTGATGATTTACTTTCTGGAAACAAGGAGATCAGATCCAGCATACATGCATCATATATAATATACACTGTACATGTATGTATACATGTAAACATTACTTTTAATTTTCCAGGGGGATCACCAGAATATTCAGGTGCAACACTATAGGTAGAGGATGCACAAAAAACAGTTGAACTTGAAGCCCGTCTCTATCTCTGTCTCTCTGTCTTTCTGTCTGTCTGTCTGTCTCTCTCTCTCTCTCTCTCTCTATCTCTCTCTCTCTCTCTCTCTCTCTCTCTCTCTCTCTCTCTCTCTCTCTGTCGTACCGAACGTTTATAGCATGTATTGGTGGAACTACTTGACTCAGTGGGTTAGTCAACTAAGCACTACATAATTCATGAATTATATGGATATATATATATATATATAACATTTTAAATGAATGAAATGGTCTGGAGGAAGACTAATGAATTTAACTTCGTCAGTTTTTATTCAAGAATCTTTAGCATGTCTTTTTTTTCTGTTGGTTTTTTCCCCCAGTTTGCTGTTGTATACCTGTATACATGTATGTGTGTGTGTGTGTGTGTGTGTGTGTGTGTGTGTGTGTGTGTGTGTGTGTGTGTTGTGTGTGCATGAATGTGGTGTGTATTGTAGAATCGGTGTTGATCAGAGGATCTGTATAACTATAATTTTCATGAGGACATTATTCATTTTCTTGTTATGTGTGATTGGCTCAATAATTGAAGGCATTGTTTTATGGTTCAATATATCTATTATCTTATACAGACAGACAGACAAAGAGAGAGATGTATTACACAACTACATGTATGTAATATCTGTGAGGTATGCTGGTATCATAGTGGTGATATATTATTTGTTTATATTCTTGCACTTGTTCATTGTTCATCATCCTCGGTTTTCACAAATGTGGTTCCTCAAAGATAATGTACAAGCTGACAAACACACTGATAGACTGAGAGACACACATGTGGATATGCACACATTTATGTATGTGCATGCACACACCAACTCCTACACACACACACACACACACACACACACACACACACACACACAACACACACACACACACACACACACACAACACACACACCACCACCACATCCACCACCACCGCCACCTGCCCACCCGTCTGAACTGCCTGACACCCCACACACCCCCCCCACACACATACACTCACCTCCATATCACACCACACACACCCACAACTACACACACACGCACATTATAAAAATGATGACTGTCATTGTCACCTTCATCATCATTAGTCAAAACCACTTTTAAAAAAACAACAACAACAAAAAGCAAACCAGCACTGTCATAGTACAAAAGAGGGCACACAGCCAAGATTCAAACTAGCACAGAATCAAAAATGCTACACCAGCTCAAACCACTGGGCCAAGCCCTGCCTGCCTGCCTGCCTCTCCAGTCTCCTGAGCAATCAAGCCAGTGACTCAATGGGGTCAGGGATTCCGAATATTATGTTTCCTGTACGCTGTTAATTGTGGGTCCAATGTTCTGTGCTTCCATGCCCCCCCAGTATGCTCTTCAGTATTCACTGACCTTTGTATTCATGAATAGAGTGGTAGACAGACAGACTGTTCTCAAGGGTGTAGTGGGAATGCTGTCCAGATACAGCAGTGTGTGTAAGGGTCTTTGTGTGTGTGTCAGGAAGGTGTGTGTGTGTGGTGGTGTGTGTGTGTGTGTGTGTGTGTGTGTGTGTGTGTGTGTTGTGTGTGTGAGAGAGAGAGAGAGAGAGAGAGAGAGAGAGTACTTGTGTGTGTGTGTTTATGTGTGTGTGTGTGTGTGTGTGTGTGTGTGTGTGTGTGTGTGGTGTGTGTGTGTGGTGTGTGTGTACATGTGTGAGTGTGTGTGTGTGTGTGAAAACACTGTTGACAAGGTAATGTCATCGCTTGCAGTTGCAAAACACACACACAGACACATACACACACACTCAGACACACATGCACACACACACTCATGCACACATGCACACACACATGCCAGCATGCATGCACACATACACATACACACATGCCTACATGTACACACACACATACACACACGCATGCACGCACACACACACACACACATGCACGTACACACACAAACACACGCACCCCACACACACACACACACACACACACACACACACACACACACACACACACACACACACACACACACAATGTTGTGTGTATACATGTATATTAATTATACATGCTGTAGATAAAAGCTGTTGTTAGTTTGATATGTATTGTAATAATGTGTTGTGAGCATACTGGTACATTGGTAGTGAGTACATTACCTGTACAATTAATCTGTTGTGTAAATTTTATTAAAATCTGTTATCATCTTCCTTTTGTTTGCCTTCTTCTAGTTCTTCTGTCCTCTTCCTTCTTCTCTCCTCCCTCCGCCTTTCTCTCCTCCTCCTCCTTCTTCTTCTTCTTTTTCTTTTCCTTTTCTTCTTCCTCATCCTTCTTTCTCCTTTTCCTTCTTCTTTGTTTTTTCTTCTTCTTCTCTCCTCCTTCCTCTTCTCCCTCTTCTTCTTCTTCTTTTTCTTTTTCTTAATTTTCACCTCCTCCTCTCCTTCTTCATTCTTTTTCCTCATCCTCTTTGGACTTCCTCTTTCTCGGCTTCCTCCTCTTCCACATCCTGTGTTCTTTTCTTTGTAATTTCTTTGTTTTGTTCATCTTTATCTTCTGCTTTTTGTTGGGTTTTTTCCTCTCCCTTTTCTATCTTCTTTTTCTTAATATTCATGAATTTTTTTTCCTCTTGTGTTCTTCTTCTTTTCACTCCCTCTTCTTCTTAAAGTTCAGACGATTTATTCTTTCTAGTAAGTTTTCTTGCGTGAAATGGGCTTTGAAATTCATGGAATTTTGCATGAATGTTGTATAGATCTGAATGTGGTTGAAATCGAATGTGATGTGCTTCTTGTTGTCGCTTTTATCTTATTGTACTGCTGGCCTCCGTGTGTGTGGGTTGTTTTTTTTTATGCATGCATGATGAATCAATAACAATGTGCTTTATTTACCGATTCATTGCATGAGTCAACAATTTAAAAAATTTTTTTAGATGGTATATTGAATTTATGAAGTAAAACATTTGTGGTTTGTGTGTGTGTTTGTGTTGTGTGTGTATGTGTGTGTGTGCATGTGTGTGTTGCTTGGTGTGTGTGTGTATATGTGTGTGTGTGTGTGTGCAAGCAAAGTGTGCATTCATGGTTAAGAACATATGTATGCATATAAGAAGGAAGGTGGCAGGATGGTTAAGATACATGTTCACATGCCTGACAATGTGAGGTTCTAGGTTTGATTCCAGCCTCACCCTTTCTTCCCAGTTTGACGAGAAAATCAAACTGAATGTCAAAGTTCTTCAAATGAGACTATAAACCGAGACCCTTGTGCAAATGCACGCAGTTCTCGTACACACTAGTTAAAAACCTGTTCCGTCTTTCGGAAGAGTAGGCCACTTCGTGCCAGTAGGAATGGATGACAGCATTTCAAAAATGCAGACACACGGGTGTCATGTTTAGACATCATCCCTGAAGTCAGAATGTGGCTACCTAAATGTTGGGGCAAAAATCAGGTTGCGTACACAAAACTCTCACCATGGGTAGTCTTGGAGCTCCAGCCAAGGAATGAATGAATCAAATGTATGTATTTGATTGCAAGCAAATGTATGTGCATGTGTGTGTGCGCGTGCATGCATGCATGCGTGTGTGTGTGTGTGTGTACACGTGTTAACATGTTTGTGTGCATGTGTGTGTGTACACATGCTTACAAATTAATATGAGTTCCATGTGTGCATACACAGACACTCATGCAATGACGCATGTATCTGTATCGGAGTGAATGTCACATCGTATCTAATCTTACACTTATCCTGGATGTATTGTATACATGTGCATGCACGAAGAACCATATATACCTAATCAATTAATCAAGTGAATAAGGAACTGTATTGCATGAATTTCATTACTACATGATGATTAAAGCAACTGAATGAGTTTTCTAGGAGAAGTTTACTCATGCAGCTGAGTGAATTCTTTGGGAGAAGTTGACTGATCAAGTTAATCAATGTTGGTAGTCAAGTGACTGAGGGAATCATCCCAGGAAGATCGAGGTGTTTGTTGAAACTGACGGACGTTCAGCTTCAGCCATGTTGTTAACTAACCTGCTGTGTTTGCTCCCTTGGCCGCACCCAGACAAGGGAGATAAAGCCGGCGACGCCGTTGACAGCAAAGAAGAAAAGAAAGAAGAAGGTTATCCCGACACAGGGGTTAAAGACACGGTCACTTCTATTGCAGGTGATTATAGCACAGGTAGCGGTGGGTCACGTGTGTGTACACAGGTGTTCTGTGACTAATTGCCTCCCTTTGGGGAACTTGCAGTTTGCATGTATCCTTCATTTGTACTAGCCTTTAAAAAAAACACCTGCATGGTTTTCTCCCTTTTTTTTTCTTTTTTTAAACAGAAAAGGTTTCTTACAGAATCTGTTTGGGTTCCTATCAGTGGGTTTTTTTCCTTTAGTTTTTAGTTGCTGTTGCTTTTAAACACCCTGAATAGGTTTCTTACAGAATCTGTTTGGGTCTCTGTCAACAGGTTTTTTCCCCCTTTTTTTATTCGCTTTTTCTTTTCTTTTTAAACACCCAAAAAGGTTTCTAACACAATCTGTTGGTACCTGTCAACTTGGTTTTTTTCCCTTTATTTTGTGTGTTTTGTTTTTTGGGTGGTTTTTTGGTGCTATTTCTGGGGGGATTTTAAACACAAAAAAGGTTTCTACCAGAGTCTGTTTGGGTACTTATCAGTGATTTTTTTTTTACCCTTTAGTTTTTATTCGCTTTGTCTTCTCTTTTTAAACACCCAACAAAAATGTTTCTAACACAATCTTTTGGGTCCCTGTTAACTGGTTTTTTTTCCCCTTTAGTCGTTTCTGTTCTTTTTAAGCACAAAAAAAGTTTCTAAGGGAGTCTGTTTGGGTCCCTATCACTAGTGTAGTCTATCCTTTATTCATTTATTGTTTTTATATTATTTTTCCATTTTGCTTTTTTTTTTTTAGTCAAACAAAGTAACAGTCTGGTACTTTTTGAGTTTATTTTATCTATTACTCATTTATTGCTTTTATATTTGTGCTTTCCTTTTGCTTTTTTTGGGAGGGGTTGATTTGTTTGCTTTTGCTTTTCTTTAGGTTTTGTTTAGTGAGTAGTCTATGTGTTTTTGGTTTTTGCTCTTTGTTTGTTTGTTTTTTCTTTTGTTAAGTTGGTTGGTAATTTGAATGTTGGGAGGGAGGGTGGCGATATGTTAAGCTTGTGGGTTTGGTGTGTTATTTTCTTGTTTTTGGTGCTTTTTGTTGGGGGGTGGGTGGGGGGGGGGGGGTTGGGTTTTTGTTTTGTTTGGGGGGGGTTGGGTTTTTGGTTTTTTTCAGGGTTTTTTTTTTTTTGGGGGGGGGGGTGTAGCTTCTTGAGAACTTGATGGAGCTTTGAATAGAATATTCTAGGCAGTGTGTGTGTGTGTGTGTGTGTTATTTTATTATTTTTTTTAGGCAGTGTGTTGTGGATAAGTTAAATCTGATGGAGCCCATCCCTCTCACTGTTGACAATGACAATGACAAATTCTTTTATTTCGAGGATAATGAATAAGCACCCATGTGCTTTTTTACATCCAGTCCCCGCCCTTAGGGATATATAAGAGAGAGAAAGAGTGTGTGTGTTGGGGTGGAATTGAACCTAAGACTGTTCGAGTTTTTTGTCCACCTGCTGGACTAGACGCTCAGTCCACATTTCCAATCAGACTGGGGGGAGAAAGGGAGAGGCGAACCTCACATCTTCAACACCGGCAGACGAGCGTCTAAACCATTCTGCCACCTTCCTCCTTCCACTGTTGGGGGGTGCATGCTGGGTATTTTCGAGTCACTCATCCCACTGGCTACACTGGGTCTCTGCTCTCCCACAAAAAGTGGACAGGGATTTAACATGCACATTTTGATTAACATGGGTGCAAATATTCTACATGTTTTGGCAGCATATATGACCATCGTTAAACACTAGTCTTACCCCAGAGACTTTTTGAGAAGGAAGTCAGTACTGATGTTAATTTCAGACGAAAAGAAATTCCTGGAACATAGACCTCAATGGGGACTTGAACCCTTGCCTTCAGCGACTGTCAGATCATGATCGTGGTGATGATGCTCTACCCACTAGAACACTGTGCCTCCAAGTTTAACACTAACCCCACAGTAAAGGAAGGAGGCACCATGGTCGAGTGGTTTAGGCGGTCAACTCGTGATCCAGAGGTCGCGGGTTCGATCCCCGCTCGGCTCGGTGTTGTGTCCTTGGGAAAGACACTTTACTCCTATTTTCCTCACTCCACCCAGGTGTACAAGTGGGTACCAGCTCTGCTGGGGAAGTATCTGGCAACAGACTAGCGTCCTGTCACAGGGGTGGTGAAAAACCATCAGTTCGCTTAACGCTACAGAAACCGGGATAAGCTCCGGCTCTATGGGCCTTCTGGCTCGAAAGAACATACTTTTTATACACAGTAAAGGAGAGAACCCCTCTTTCCCAGTACATGTGCACTGTGCAAATGTGTATACTTGTGTAACCCAGTAGTGGGTGATATGGAGGGAAAAAATAGTAGATGGATGGTTACGCTATAGCGGGTTACCTGTAGGGAAAAGGTTAAGGACAGGGTAATGTATCAATCACAGAAGTAATGATAGCAGAAAGAAGGACTTCAGGTTGACAAGGATTTCCAATGTGCATCCTGTGTAGTGGTTTTTCCTTTTTTTCTTTTACTTTTATCCCTCTTTTTAAAAAAAAAATCGTTTTCTAAAATGTTGGCCGCAAGTGCATGTATTTTTAAGATAGCTTTTTGTGTGTGTGTGAGCATGGCTTGGTGCATCTCTAGCATCTGTAAGATCTCTTGCATTAAAGTAGGCACATAATCTTTTGGATTTAAAACAGGCTCTTGATCTTTAAGGCCCAAAAAAAGGCTCATAAAGTTTTTAAGCCCAAAAGAGGCTTTGAGTGTTGAGGGTCAAAAAAGGTTATATGGTTATTTTGGCCAAGTCGTCATCATCAAGAAGGAAGGTGGCAGGACGGTGATGACGTTCACCCGTCCAACAAGTACACCATGAGGTTCTGGGTTTGATTCCCAGCCTTGCCCTTTCTTCCCAATTTTTGACAAGAAAATTGTATGTATGGTCTACAATAAAGTTCTGGATTCTTTATGGTCTGTAATAAAATTCTGGGTTATTTATGATCTGTAATAAAAAAAATATGGGTTATTTATGATCTGTAATAAAATTCTGGGTTATTTATGATCTGTAATAAAATTCTGGGTTACTGGGCTGTGGGAAAGAAGTCCAGTGGAAGAAATGATTTATCTCACTGTGTAAGTAATGTTTCAACTTGGATTAAACTTTGCACAGTGTCTTGAAAAAAAAATACAAGCTTTTGTTAGGGCCTAAGTTTTGGCATGCCATACTTCAGTTGACAGCATGCCAAAGCTGACATTGTGCCAAATCTGTGTGCCAATGCCATAGAGCTCAGGATTAGAGTGGATAGTTAGATAGGCTGACCACAATCCTTTGCAAGAAAATACTTTTGTGTTGGTGAAATAATACTGATAAAATGTATTGCCTTGATGATGATAGTGCAGGGGATGGGATAGCTCAGTGGTCAGAGCACTCGCTTTCCGCCAGCCAGTGTTAAGCAGGATCGAGCATGGTTACCAATTGGATTGGTGACCATTTGCATGCCTTGGCTTCAGTACAGTTCCCCCCCCCCACTCTATCCCCATCCACCCAGCTGTAAATGGGTACCTGCCTCTTTAGGGTCAGGGAAGGTAAAGCAGCGAAGGAGAGGAGATGGGTGCCACCCTCAATATGCTGGCCCCTAGAGAAGCTGAGGTCGATGATGCCTCGTTCCCCTACAGCCACTTAGGTTGTGGGACACCTTTACCTTTTATGATAGCACTATATGTACTGCATGTGTGCATGTAGCCTATTTGAACTAATAGTGATACCGCTTATGGCTTCGAATGTAATACCATGTGTTGCATAATTACATGCATGTATTTGAACTAATACTGATACAACTTAATTGATTTCAAAAGTCATAATACTGTGTGTTGCATGTATGAATGTATTAATAATAGAGCGCGATTTGTCTTTTTTTTTAATAAAAATTTTGTCAAGTTTTGGGATTTTTAGGTTGAATTTTACATTATTATATTGCTACAATTTTTGCTGGTGGACTTTTGGAACTTTTTTTGCCCTCCACCCTGCCCCCTCTCCGGCCCTTTTTTCTTTGGTGGAGGGGGGTGGAGGGGGTTGCAGAGGGGAGGAGTGGTGTCTTTTGGATTATTGGGGTTTGTTGTGTCAGATATGGCTGATAACATTATATTTTATTCATAAACTAGCTGGCTGTGTGTGTGTGTGCATGCGTGTATGTGTGTGTGTGCTTGTGCGCACATGTGCATACTTGCATGTGTGTATGTGCGATGAGGTAGTGGAGTGATTATATATATATATATATATATATAAATATATATATACACATATATATACATATATGTATTGATAGTGTGTGTGTGTGTGTGTGTGTGACATGCATAGGTAGAAACAAAGCAAACAGCATAAAACAGGATTTTTGGTCTGTATGTGTTATCCCATATATATAGAGAGAGACACACACACACACACATACACATGCTTAGGAAGAAGTAAAACGAACAGAGTAAAACATCATTTTTGAACTGTCTATATTTCAGTGGACTCAGAAGTATTCCATATAATAATAATAATGTATGAAATTTATATAGTGCTGAATCTTGTAAAGCAACAAATCAAAGCGCTCATATATGTATATGTATATGTATGTGCATGCATGCGCGCACATGCATAGGAAGAAGTGAAGCGAACAGACTAAAACAGGACTTTTGGACTGTATTTGTTTCAGTGGACACAGAAGCAGATGATAGCAGTTCTGGCGGTGATGATGATGATGATGATGACAGCTTTTTCTTGGGCATCTCGCATGGCGCATACGCTGGCATTATTTGTGGCATTCTCTTTGTGGCCTGTGTGGCGCTATTGACTGCAGTGCATTACCGGAAAAGGTAAGGGGGTGTGTGTGGGGGGGGGGGGGGGGGGGGGGGGGGGCGTGTGTGCGGTTGTATGTATGTTGTGTGTTTATGTGTGCGTGCATGCATGTGTGTATGTTTGTGCATTAGCACTCACACACACATAAAAACTACTTAGCACCATGGACCCATACATGTGTAAGTAAGTACTGAAGGTCTGTGTGTGTGTGTGTGTGTGCACACGAGTATATCCAAGACCACACGTATGTTAGTGCACGCCCACGCTCATACAAGCATACATTTTTTTGGCATACATTCATGCTTAACTTATGCACATACCTGTCTGTGTGTGTGTCTCTGTGTGTGTGTGTGTCTATATGTGTGTGTGTCTGTATGTGTGTCTGTGTGTGTCTATATGTGTGTGTGTGTCTGTGTGTCTGTCTCTGTGTGTGTGTGTCTGTCTGTCTGTGTCTGTCTTGTTTCTTGTTGTGTGTGGTTCTATATGTGTGTGTGTCTGTGTTGTTGTGTCTATGTGTGTGTGTGTCTGTGTTTTCTGTCTGTGTCTATGTGTGTATGTTGTTGTGTGTCTATGTATGTGTGTGTCTATGTGTGTTTGTGTGTGTGTCTGTTGTATGTGTGTGTGTATATGTGTGTCTATGTTGCTGTCTGTCTGTCTGTGTGTGTGTGTCTGTATGTGTTGTCTGTGTGTGTCTATATGTGGTGTGTTGTTTTGTTGTGTGTCTATGTATGTGTTTGTGTATGTGTGTGTGTGTCTATGTGTGTGTGTCTGTGTGTGTATGTGTGTTGTGTGTGTCTATGTATGTCTGTATGTTTTGTGTGTGTCTGTGTGTGTGTGCTATATGTGTGTGTGTATGTGTGTGTCTGTGTATGTGTGTGTGTGTGTGTGTGTATGTATGTGTGTGTGTCTGTGTATGTGTGTGTGTGTCTGTTTGTGTGTGTGTGTGTGTCTTATGTGTGTGTCTGTGTGTCTGTCTGTGTCTTGTTTATGTATGTGTGTCTATGTTTATGTATGTGTGTCTATGTATGTGTGTGTCTATGTGTGTATGTTGTGTTGTCTGTGTATGTGTGTGTGTCTGTGTTATGGTGTGTGTGTGTGTCTATGTGTGTGTGTGTGTGTCTGTCTGTCTGTGTGTGTCTGTATGTGTGTTCTGTGTGTGTCTGTGTGTGTGTGTGTCTATGTATGTGTGTGTGTGTGTGTGTCTGTGTGTGTGTGTGTCTATGTATGTGTGTTGTGTGTGTATGTGTCTTATGTATTGTGTGTCTGTGTGTGTGTGTGTTTGTGTGTGTGTCTGTATGTGTCTGTATGTGTGTGTGTGTGTGTGTGTGTGTCTATGTTATGTGTCTGTCTGTCTGTGTGTCTGTGTGTGTCTATATGTGTGTGTATGTGTCTGTGTGTGTGTGTTGTCTGTTCTCTGTGTGTCTGTGTCTGTATGTGTGTCTGTATGTGTCTGTGTGTGTGTGTCTATGTGTGTGTCTATATGTGTGTGTGTGTGCAGAAGACTGCAGGAGGAGAAGAAGGTGACAGTGTCTGCAGACCAGGAGGCGGCACAGCGACAGCAGATGATCCCCATGGAGAAGCTGGACACCCCTCCCAACGTCACCACCTGAGTCGCAGTCCTATCCCCCGGCCATCGCAGTCCTATCCCCGGCCATCGCAGTCCTATCCCCCGGCCATCTCACTCCCCCCCTCCCCTCGGTCTGAATCTTCAGTTCATCGTTCACAGTTCGTTGTTGATCATCATTGTTTGTGTACAAACGTTTCACACACCTACAGTGGCTGCCAGATCTGTTCTTATTTTTTGGTGTGTTTGTTTTTGGGGTGGGTTTTTTGTGTGTATGTTGTTTTTTTTGTTTTTGGTGGGATTTATTCAGTATGTGTACAATATGGGTTTTTTGTATGTTGTTTTGGTGTTTTTGATTAAACGTGAATTTTTTTTTCAGGACATGTACAATATGGGGGTTTTTTCATAGTTGTTTTTTTTTTAATGTTGTTTTGGGTTTTGTGATTAAACATGATTTTTTTCAGTTTATGTACAATATCAGCAAAAAAGTAATACAATACTGTTGTTTGTGTTGTGAAAAGTTTTTATGGATACAGTTAGGCTGTTATGTGTGAAGGGATATATACTGGTTTGTTGTTGGTGATGTGTAAATGGATACAGTTTGGTTGTTGGTATTCTGTATATGGATACAGTTTGATTGTTTGTAATGTAATATGTAAATTGATACCAGTTTGTTGTTTGTGATGTGTAAATGGATACAGTTTGGGTGTTTGTTTTATGTAAGTGGATATAGTTTGTAAATGGATACATTTTGGTGGTTTACAGTGTGTAAATGGATACAGTTTGGTAGCTTACAGTGTGTAAATGGATACAGTTTGGTAGCTTACAGTGTGTAAATGGATGCAATTGGGTTGTTTGTATTGTGTAAGTCGATAGAGGTTGTTTCTATTGTGTAAATTGATACCAGTTTGGTTGTTTGTATATGTGTCTGAACTGATACAGTTTGGATGTTTGTATAGTGGAAGTTCATACTGTTTGATTGTATTTTGTCAATTGATTCGGTTACGAAAAAAGTCACACAGTCTTCATGTTCACTGGGAGTGGTACACAGTAAAGCTGAAACACTCAGCACAGATTTTGGACTAAAAGTGAAAATCTGTTTTCAGCTGAAACGATTGGTATGCATCATGCATGGAAGCACACACACACACACACACACACACACACCATACACACACACACACATACACACACACACACACACACACACACACACACACGCACACACACCACACACACACACACACATACACACACACACACAAACACACACACACACACACACACACACACACACACACACACCATTCTACCAGTTGCTTACTGAGGTAGACCCATCTTCACCCAGACAGCATTGAAGTCCTGTCATTTCTTGTGGACTGGTCGGTCACAGGAACAAAAGAGGCAGAAGCGAGGCCTGGAAAAAGCCTGGAAGCATTATTGTTGTAGTATTCAGGGTTCATATGTGACGCTCCACCACGAAATGAGTCGCTTAGCACCTGACCTACTTTCCCCCCAGGGGCCATTATAGAGTCAGTTGTCAATTTTGAGATTTTGATTGATTATAAAACTGTAGTCATCACTCTACTTTGTAATGAAATTATCAAGGCATGATTTTGTTTCCTTTTGGTTTTAAACATGTTTAATTAAAACTACCCTAGCCCTCATTCTGACCACCTATTACAAGGCTAAACTTGTCAACTTCTCATTGTATCTCGGTCTGCTGTGCATCGTTTCAGTTTGTAATAACTTTTCTTGGAATTGTCCAATCTTCAATGTTTTTTTTGTTGTATTGAAAAGCAGTTTTATTGCAGATTGCTAACATGTCAAGAACTAGAAACTGACCTCTGGTGCAGTGTGACTCATTGTGTGGTGGAGTGTCACATGTAGTCTGCAGAGGTCCTCAAAAGTTCTTCATCTTGGTGGTCCCCATATCGTAGGCATTGAAAATCTGTTGTTGTTTTTTTTAAAATCAGACATCTCATCTGCTTTATTTGCAGGAATGTTGCTTTTGTTATGATTTCAGTTGGGGAAAAAGAATGTGTGAAAGGGAATCAGCTAAAACTGAGAGTGTTTGAGTGTATGATGTTTGTCGCTTTGAATGGATAGGTATGTCTTGACAGCCGAGTTTGGGCTTGGTAGTTACTTGAAGTGTACATGCAGCATGTGTGCACGGCATAGTACTTTGCAGCAGGCAGTCCTCCATATAATGTGTGTGTTTTTGCGCATGTGTGTGTGTGTGCATGTGTGAGTGTGTGTGTGTAGGTGTGTGTGTGTGCACGAGCGTGCATGTGCCAACATTTTTTACTGCAAAAAGGACCTGTTGAAAAAGGAGAATGATGTTTTGAAAAGTCCTTGAAATGTTCTGAAATGTTTCTTTCACAGTTCTGAATGAACCCTGTCATTTCCGGTAGAAAACTGTGTAGACATTGTGTTTAATTGGGAAAGCTGTTCATGTGTAAAAGCCTCTTTGAATCAGGGAAATTAACTATACTGGAAATGCTATGTTAAACAACTCAGCTCAACTGAGTTATAATGTGATTTGAGCTAAAAAGCTTCAGTAAATCAGGGACAAGAAGCAGCTAATCAAGGTGGCCGTTTTCAGTTGACATGGGACTATAGTAGCTTCATTAATATGTGGTGTTTCTAGTCTGCAGATTCATGTTTGAAATCTCAGTAAGATTGAATATGGTGGTGGGAAAATGACTACAGTTACGTCACTGGTGTGTGTGTGTCTTGGTGTGTGTGTCTTGGTGTGTTGTGTGTTAGTGTGTTGAGTGTTAGTGTGTGTGTGCAAATGTGTGTGCGCATGCATATGTGTTTGTGTGTGTGTTGAGCTATGGAAATTGCTGCAAATGCTGTTGGCAGACTTTGGGAAATGTTGCGTTTAGATGAAATACAGTACTTTGGTAGTGTTGTACTATTTTCCTTGTCACAGACAGTGGTAAAGGAATGTACAGCAGAGCTAGGTAGGTTAAGGCAAGGCCGGGAGCTGTCATTCTGTTTTCCACGTCTGTCTGTCTGACCATGCATTGTATGTCTTCGCAAACATGCTTATAGAGGCACTTTCCATAATTCTCATGTATGTGTAGTTGTATGTTAACCATTCTAAAAGGATAGGAGAGTATTGCCAAAAAAAACCCCACCAAAATTGTACTATGCAGTGTATATTGCAAAGAAACAGGAAACCCAAAAATGCATGCTTACGTGGATTTTTTTTTTTTTAAACCCAACATCTCAGTAAGAGAACTTCTGCACAGGCTGAACACTGTCTGCATACACAGTCAGCGGTAACAGAGAGACTTCAAATAGTTAGCAATTTTCTCCTAAGGTTCAAACAAAATCTCAGTTTATTGAGTTTGTCACAGTGGTCATAGATAACCAGTGTATAAGCCCTCTGGAAAAAGACTGTTCTCTAGAACTCATTTCTGATTAGTCCTTTGGGTGAAACTATAAACAGAGGCCCTGGTTGCAAATGCACACAGAACATCTTCCACACACATCAAAAACCTGTTCCGCTTTTCAAAAGAGTAAGCCATTGTGCGGTGGTAGGAATAGATGACAACAACAAAACCAACCAAAAACAAAACTCACATGCACTCAGGCATTGTGTTAGGACACAATCCCCAGAGTCAGAATGCGGATACCTAAATAGTGTGGGGGGAAAAATGGTCGCCCGTGCAAAAACCTCACCATTGATGAACCTCAGAGCTTCAGCAGAAGGAGAAACAACAACAGACAGACAGACAGGAAAATTCTGATAGTGCTGTACACAGTGTTGAGAAAAAGGACACAAGGTAGTGAGTGAGGCCAGTGAATGAATCCACTATTCCCAGACCTTATCCTCCGGTCTGTGGTCGGCAGGGCTATAAACAATAGGATTGGACCAGTCATAGCTAAGCTGTGTTGGATCATATGCAGAAGTGAGTCCTGGTGGGTTCATTGTGGCGGGTGTGTAGTGTAGGCTGTACATTTGCATGTTTGCCGTGGTTTCTAGTCTCCCCTTGGATCAAACTTTCTGTCATTGTGTGATCACGGCGCTGTCGCAGTGGAGTCCTGTGGTGGGAATCTGGCAGATGGTGTAATCCTGAAGACAATCTGAATAGAACAGGGCTGTCCCTTCTCTTTTCTCACCTTGCTGTCTTAGACACAGTTATCTAGCTGTTGATAGACACACTCATCTGTAGACACAGTTATCTAGCTGTTGTTAGACACACACTCATATTTAGACACAGTTACCTAACCGTTGTTTGACACACTCATCTAGCTGTCTCATAAGTACCACGCCATAAACATTTAGGAAGTTGCCAAAAGATAATCCTAGAAATGTAACACAGAGCAAGTGTATGTCTGTTTTTTGTTTGTGTAATGTACTGATTTTTCTTCAACAAAGTGGCTTTATTGTTTGTATTATGTACTCTTTTTTTTTTCTTTCTTATGTATTAAGTTTGTTGCTTGGTTAATAATTATTTTTATCTGTAGGTATTTGCCTATATCAGAATAGCAAACTTTTTGCATGTGTGCTGGACAATATTTGTGGAAGAGTTGTGTTTCTTTAGTGTTTTTCTGGATCAACTTTTTTGGTACATTATCTGTGTGGTGTTTTTCTTGTTAAAATTTTGTCTTATAGACATTTCTGTTTTGTGCATTGTGATACTCTGTCATCATGTTCCTCTGCTTTGTGTGTCGTACTTTTTCAGGCTGTTGGGTACTAGTGGTACACAGCTGGTTTGTCATTCTGCTTTTAGCCCATTTTTTCTTCTTCAAACGTTTGAACAGCAACTAACTATTTTCTGTCATATGAGCAAAAATGTGTTGCGTTGTTATGAAGTGCCTGTCAAGTCAGGCAATTTTTCTTCTTATTTGGATTTGATTCGATTATTTGGGGGCAAGAGGTGAAAATTCAATTCAACTTTTTTTTTTTCCATCGAATCACTGATTTTTGGAAGGGCGATGTGCAAGATGGCCGATCTTTCCTGGTTTGTCTTTGACCAGCATCAGAACACAAAGAGCTGTTGGGATCTGGTCACAGTGCTGACAGTTTGCAGAAAACTAGCGAAAGAATGTTGTAGACTGTAGGTGTGCACTTGTCATGATCCAGTCAGTACCTTGTCATGCTTGTGCTGGTTTTCTGGCTGCTTCCTTTGAACTTGTAGATCTGTCTGTCTATATATACGCATGGTTTTGGTTTGCAGTGGTTTGGTTTTGTGGTGGGTTTGAGGTAGGTATTCTGCTGCTAAATATTTCTTTCGTGTGCGTGTTTTGTGAGAGCCGTTCACACCTGTTTTCGTGCAATAGATCATCCCTAGGTCTGATATTGGTAGTGTTATGTATAAACTCTCAACTTTGGTTGATGGAGGACAGGACAGTCTTTCATAAAAAAGATGACGACGATTGTATTGATATACGTAGGTGTATATTCAGAGTAGCAGATTCTTTATGTTGTCAGCGACAATGGCTGCACCTTCTTTATGTCACGTCAGCTTTGTTGGAGACATAGTCTGGAGCGGCTCCTCAGCAGTTCAGTTGATCCCTGCATGGCAGTCTGTGCCACAGATGTTGCAGGCAAAAGTTGGATGGCAGATTTTCCTGTCTCCTTCCTGCTGCTGTTTCTTCTGTACAGTGCAGCAGTAAGTCGAGGCCTCTAGTGTCCCCCCGCCCCCCCCCCATTGCTTCAGTCCTCAGTGTAGGAGCATGAGGACCTCAAGAAGCTTGACTAGGGCTGGCATCATGATGTGAGTAAGAGTAGTAGTAGTGGGCATCCGTCAGTCTCGCAAGACTATGTAAGTGGGTGCCGCCACCCTTCTCTCCTGTTCTGTTGCACTCACTGTCCCTGACCCAACCAAGGAGGTTGTCATTTACAGCTTTTGAGAAAGAAGGTGGCAGAATGGTTAAGACGTTCACCTGCCAAACAAGTATACCATGAGGTTCTGGGTTCCATTCCCAGTCTCGCCCTTTCTTCCCAGTTTGACGAAAAAAATCTAACTGAATGTCAGAATCCTTTGATTGAAACTATAAACCGAAGTCTCATGTGCTTGTAGCCAGTAGGTGCAAATGCAATGCAATTTTTCGGTTTGTTTGTTGTTTGTTGTTCTTGTTCTTGTTCTTGTTGTTTTAAACAAGCTCGCATATGGCGAAGGACTGTGTCTCCAGTATGCATGAAGATCTGAAGGTGATATTGTTTTGTGATACAGATTGAGGTAAAAGTGTAGTAATGTTAGCATATTGATAATCACGGTTTGAGAAGAAAGAAAGATGATGACTGTCCATTGCAATTACTATGAAGAAAGATAATGACTGTTCATAGCAATTGCTATGAAGAAAGATAATGACTGTTCATAGAAATTGCTATGTGTGAATACTGTCTTCAGTTAACAGTTGTTTTCAGATGTACATTCCATTGACTTTGAAACCAAAACTAATTTGGATAAGATTTTCTCTTACCTAAGTGATAGGCTGTTTCGGGTTGTTGTTTATTTTATATTTTAGGTATGGTACAGCTTACCTGTGTTTCCCTATTACTTAGGAAGCCATCTCTGCATGGTGTTGGTATTTTTTAAATCTTTATTTATTTTTTTGTTAAGCAAAATTGATTTGTTAATCAATTTACAAGTTGTGTGACATGTTTATTATATTTTTTTAGGAGCATAAAATCATCCCAAAGTTGCTCAACTCACTTTGCCATGAACATTGCTTTAAAATTTGCAATATTTAAACTGGTTCTGTTTTCCTTCAGGTTGGGGTGGAGGTGGGAGGTTGTTGGGCTTTTTTCTTCTTTTCTTGTGGATACGTTGCTGAAAATTTGTTCTTTTATCCTTAGCTTATTTCTAGGTCCTGATAGTTTTTACAGAAAAGAACCTTTAAGGGTGATAGTTTTGAACAGAAAAGAACCTTTAAGAGTGTTAATTTTGAACAGAAAAGAACCTTTAAGAGTGTTAATTTTGAACAGAAAAGAACCTTTAAGAGTGTTAATTTTGAACAGAAAAGAACCTTTAAGAGTTAATTTTGAACAGAAAAGAACCTTTAAGAGTATTAATTTTGAACAGAAAAGAACCATTAAAGTGTTAATTTTGAACAGAAAAGAACCTTTAAAAGTGATAGTTTTGAACAGAAAAGAACCTTTAAAAGTGATAGTTTTGAACAGAAAAGAACCTTTAAGAATGAGAGTTTTGAACAGAAAAGAACCGTCAGGAGAGTGCCAAAAGTTCTTCATGCATAGAGAGATAAGTTCCCCTTTCCACCCAAAGGTGCAAGTTCCAGTGTGAAGTTCCAGTTCTCACAGTTTGTTGACACTACTCAATAGATAGATAGATGTATGTATGTATGGATAGCATGGATGGATGGCATGGAGGGAGTTTCTGATGAAACGTTAGTGACAGGTCTTGTTGAGTGGTGAGAAATAAAGTAACACTTGACTCAGTGTTACCGACAAGTTGTCTTCTTGTTGTTGTGTACATAATACTGTGTAAATACTTTGTACATATGGCAGTGGTGTTGAATACAGCGGCCATTATTACCAATTGCAGCTGATACTTTGTGTTATGTGATGTGAATGTAACAGTGTTATGTTTATTATCGTTTTTGTGTGAGGTTAACGAAATTCATCATTTTCACTATATGTTTATTATTGTTTTTGTGAAGTTATGAAAATTCATCATTTTTGCTTTACATTTATTGTTTGTATGAAGTTACAAAATGTGTCATTCTCAAATTACATTTATTGTATGAAGTTGTGAAATTCATCGTTCTCATTTTACATTTATTATTGTATGAAGTTACAAAATGTGTTATTCTCAGTTTACATTTATTATTGTTTGTATGAATTTATGAAATTCATCAGTCTCACTTTACATTTATGAAGTTATGAAATTCTTCATTCTCACTTTACATTTATTATTGTTTGTATGAAGTTATGAAATTAATCTTTCTTACTTTACATTTATTATTGTTTGAATGAAGTTATGAAATGTGTCATTCTCTCTTTACATTTATTATTGTTTGAGTGAAGTTATGAAATGTGTCATTCTCACTTTACATTTATTATTATTCATATTAAATTATGAATGCATCACTCTCACCTTGATGTTTCTCACTACATTGAAATGTTTCTCACTACATTGAGTTTGCAGGATGGAGACTGCATGCATATTGCTGAATGGAAACTGCATACTTGTATAGTTGTTTGTTAGGGTTTGGGGGGATTTTCAATATTGTGTAGGGGTTTTTTGCATGAGAATTTCAGCATTTTTCCCTGTTCTATGTCCTGTAACTTTCCATTGCTGGATGCTATCTGTCTGTCTGTCTGTCTCTTAATTTTTTCTTATATATCGAGGATAATGGAATAAGCACTTATGTGCTTTTTTACATCTAGTCCCCATGTGTATGCGGTTTTGTAAATTCTGTCATCTGTTCCCACGGCACACAGTGGCCTACTCTTACGAAAAGCGGAACAGGATTTAATGTGTGCACAAGATGTTCTGCATGTGTTCGCAAACGAGGCCTCAGTTTATTGATTATTAAACTCGGTTTTTCTCTCTCTCTCTCTGTATTCACACACACACACACACACACACACACACACACATTCACACACACACACATCTATGAGTTATTCTACAAAGTCGTGTGCCATGAAGAGTGCTGATCTTTCAGACAGCATTGCACGGAATCTACAACATTCCCTATAATGAATCGCACATCAGTCTCCTAAAGAATGAATACAAGAGATTCTCTGATTAATGTCATGAAGATTTGTTCAGGGAAACAAGCTTTACTTTGTGCTATGAATCTTTACACATGCGCGCACGCACACACACACACACTCACACACACACACACACTCTCTCTCTCACACACACACACAATTCCCAAAATGGTGGCCATTTTGTGACATTTTTAAAGCTTAATTTTTGTGTGAATAAAAGTCACAGTAATGAAAATAACCCAGCAAGTGAAAACAATCAGTCAGTGACATGATCGTCAAGCCAATGTTTTTCTTTAAAGCATTAGTTGTAAAAGGGGAAAAGGTATTTTGAGTCCCAAGTAAAGTTGATAGAAAAGCAATGTGATGCTTGGTTTTCTGTCAGTTGGATGAGATGTGTGTGCATGTCTCGTTAAGTGAATGTTTTCATGTCTCGTTGAGCTAATGTTTGCATGTCTCGTTGAGTGAATGTTTGCGTGTCTCATTGAGTGGATGTTTGAGTGTCTTGTTGAGTGAATGTGTGCGTGTCTAATTGAGTGGATGTTTGCGTGTCTCGTTGAGTGAATAAGCACGTATCATTGAGTGAATATGTGTGTGTCTCGAGTGAATGTTTGCATGTCTCATTGAGTGGATGTTTGCGTCTCGCATTGAGTGGATGTGTGCATGTCTCAGTCAGTCTTGAGCATATGAATATGGGTTCTGCTGTGTACTGTATATGACAAGCAGATGTGTCGTAATTGTGTTCTAGTTTACAAATATACTATGAATGAATTTATGTACTTTGCTCTGATTAAACGAGGTGATCATACTTTCCAGTTTTTGTTACATTTTATTTGCAGCAACTCAAAATCAGTTTCAAGCAAATATATTGAAGCCATGTTACAACCAAACAGTAAAATACTGTGATTGGAGGGGGGGGGGGGGGGGGGGCCCAGTCAGAGGGGGAGGGGAGGGGGGACGACAGCCTTGCGGTTAGAGCCTTGCACTGGTGATCTGATGACCCGGGTTTGAGCCATTACGGAGGCGCCCATCTTAGGGAATTTAACCAAGGAGTTAACATCAGTGCAGATTCCACTTCCCCCAAAAGTCTTTCAGATGAGACTTTAAACCAAGGCCCATGTGTGCATACACGCACAACACCACCTTGCACACATGTTTAAACCCATTCTGCCTTTCAGAAGAGTAGGCTATTTTGTGTTGGTAGGAAGAGATGACAAATTTTTTTTTTAATGCATGCACACTGGTGTGTTTAGACACCATCTCCAAAGTCGGAATGCGGCTGCTTTAATGGGAGGTAAAAATGGTCACATACACAAAATCTCACCATTGATGACCTGCAAACTCTAGCCAAGGACCCCTCACCCCACCCACCCCCAAAAAAAGGTGTAATGGAAGGATATGGGATTTTTTTTTTTTTTTTTTGGGGGGGGGGGATGTTTTCTCGGTGTATCTCAGTTCCCTGGCTGATTGAAGCAGATCAGCAATGCACAGGTTTTCTTCATCATTTCAGCTTGTGCATGCTTTGTTACATGCACACTTTGAACTGAACTTGGCCAGTAATTCAATTGGTTCATGAGTAAGAACATGTGTACGACGAACTTTAGACACTTCCAGTACAGTTGTGTTTGCAGTTCTGTTGATAGGTTTCCTGACTGAGACTCGGTCATTGTGAGTGCTAGATGGTGGGTGAGCAGAGATATACTTCAGTCCTGGAAATTAATGTGCAACCTGTGATTCTCTGTCAGTTTTGCTTTCCGCTCCACAAAGGTGGAAAACTTAATTTTTATTTAATTTGAAAACTATGAAATTGGTTTTTTTTCCGTAACATCTCTTCATGTTAGTTTTGCTTTTGTGTTGCACAAAGGAAGAAAATTAAATTTGTATTTATTAAAAAAAACTGTCAGAATTTTTTGGGTGTGTGTAGCATCTCTTCATTTTTGTTTTTATCGATAAAGTGAATCACATATCATAAAAGCTGTTTGGAAATTTCCTTGCAAGCTTGACAAGCTTATCCAGAAGTCATATTCTTCTCAATGTCAAGCTTGACAAGCTTTTCCAGAAGTCATATTCTTCTCAATGTCTTCTTACATTGCATAATGGATAATAAGAACATAACAAAAATATTGTTATTTTGAGAAAATACAGATGTAATGGAGAAACTGTTATGAGTGAAAAATAAATACTCATTAAGGTAGATATGTGTTCTTCCAAACTGCATACTTTATTACTCTCAGCAAAATATCCTTGACAAACTGTGTGTGTGTGTGTGTATTGTAGTGATATTGAGTACTACCATTTGTAAAGTTGGGGTGAAATGTATGTTTGCCAGGAACAAGAGTGTTAAATGGAATGATTGTTGTTATTTGTACAAACCTGTAGGTACTGTTGTGAGTGTTGACTATTTATTCTCTGTATATACTCAATTCTTTGTTTTGCTGATGCCTTTCTTCTGTGGAAATGGAATACACTTTGTATTGAAAACAAGAAAAAAAAAGATTAACGTCAGTGATTTGTTGTGTGCGAGTGTGAAATAAGAAAATACATTTCCATGAGAAAGTGTGTAATACAAAAATACATTTCCATGCATCTCAGTTAGAAAAAAAATGTTAGAACAATACACTGTGCATAATCTTTTTCTTCTTTTTTCTTTCCAACTTGCTCAGCTTTTACAAAAGAAGAAAATGTTTGCTTGGCTTTTTTCCCCCAATCCTTGGCTAGAGCTCCAAGGTTCACCAATGGTGAGATTTTGCGTATGCTTCAGTGTTTGCCCGCAATGAAGGCAGTTGCCTTTGGACTTCAGTGATGTGTGCTGGATATGTTTGTGTTTCCGTAACCTTCGAACAACGACATGAATTACGGGATCTTTAATGTGCATATGTGATCTTTTGCATGTGCGGGAAGGGAATTAAGGCACTGGCAGGTTTGCGCTTTGTTGACCCTGGCGATTGTAAAATTCTCTACCCTTAATTCACCGGAAGTCACCGAGATTTGAACCCACGACTTCATGGGCTTGCTCATTATACTTTTCCTCTTTTGACATTGTCTGGTTTTGTTGCTCTTTGAAACCATAGATATATCATTATAGTTTTCATTGCTGTTTGAGTTGAGACTGGGTCATATTGACCACTGGATCCTGTATATCATTTTTTTTTGTTTCTGAAGAACGCATGTTCATTTGTGGACTCCGATACCCGTGACAACAGATGAAAGACAACAACAAAAAAGAGAGAGAAGGTTCATTTAGTATTTGCAATCACCGTAAACATGTTTACTTTCTTAAAGAGAGGCATTTGTCCGGGAAGCATGTATCATGATATAAAAGCAGTGTGCGTAAATATTTTGTGTGGAAGCATTTTAGTTGTTTCTCTTTCGAAGCAAGATCAGGCTTTACAAATAATTATCGTCATTATCAGTTGAGCTAGATCATACAATAACCCGACATGTCATTATCAGTTGAGCTAGATCATACAATAACCCGACATGTCATTATCAGTTGAGCTAGATCATACAATAACCGTACATGTCATTATCAGTTGAGCTAGATCATACAATAACCTGACATGTCATTATCAGTTGAGCTAGATCATACAATAACCTGACATGTCATTATCAGTTGAGCTAGATCATACAATAACCCGACATGTCATTATCAGTTGAGCTAGATCATACAATAACCTGACATGTCATTATCAGTTGAGCTAGATCATACAATAACCTGACATGTCATTATCAGTTGAGCTAGATCATACAATAACCCGACATGTCATTATCAGTTGAGCTAGATCATACAATAACCCGACATGTCATTATCAGTTGAGCTAGATCATACAATAACCGTACATGTCATTATCAGTTGAGCTAGATCATACAATAACCTGACATGTCATTATCAGTTGAGCTAGATCATACAATAACCTGACATGTCATTATCAGTTGAGCTAGATCATACAATAACCCGACATGTCATTATCAGTTGAGCTAGATCATACAATAACCCGACATGTCATTATCAGTTGAGCTAGATCATACAATAACCAGACATGTCATGATCAGTTGAGCTAGATCATACAATAACCCGACATGTCATTATCAGTTGAGCTAGATCATACAATAACCTGACATGTCATGATCAGTTGAGCTAGATCATACAATAACCTGACATGTCATGATCAGTTGAGCTAGATCATACAATAACCTGACATGTCATTATCAGTTGAGCTAGATCATACAATAACCCGACATGTCATTATCAGTTGAGCTAGATCATACAATAACCCGACATGTCATTATCAGTTGAGCTAGATCATACAATAACCGACATGTCATGATCATTGAGCTAGATCATACATACCGACTGTCTGATCAGTTGAGCTAGATCATACATAACCAGACATGTCATTATCAGTTGAGCTAGATCAACAATAACCGACATGTCATTATCGTTGAGCTAGATCATACAATAATCTGACATGTCTTTTCAGTTGAGCTGATTACAATAACCAGACATGTCATTATCAGTTGAGCTAGATCATACAATAACCTACATGTCATTATCAGTTGAGCTAGATCATACAATAACCGACTGTCATTATCAGTTGAGCTAGATCATACATAACCAGACATGTCATGATCAGTTGAGCTAGATCATACAATAACCCGACATGTCATTATCAGTTGAGCTAGATCATACAATAACCCTGATGTCATGATCAGTTGAGCTAGATCATAATAACCTGACATGTCATGATCAGTTGAGCTAGATCATACATAACCTGACATGTCATGATCGTTGAGCTAGATCATACAATAACCGACATGTCATTACAGTTGAGCTAGATCATACAAAAACCCGATGTCATATCAGTTGAGCTAGATCATACAATAACCAGAATGTCATGATCAGTTGAGTAGATCATACAATAACCAACATGTCATTATCATTGAGCTAGATCATACAATAACCCGACATGTCATTATCAGTTGAGCTAGATCATACAATACTGACATGTCAATTATTCGTTGAGCTAGATCATCATAACAGACATGTATTATCAGTTGACTAGATCATACAATAACCGACATGTCATTATCAGTTGGCTAGTCTATACAATAACCTGACATGTCATGATCAGTTGAGCTAGATCATACAATAACCCGACATGTCATTATCAGTTGAGCTAGATCATACAATAACCGACATGTCATTATCAGTTGAGCTAGATCATACAATAACCGAATGTCATGATCAGTTGAGCTAGATCATACAATACTGAATGTCATTATCAGTTGAGCTAGATCATACAATAACCCGACATGTCATTATCAGTTGAGCTAGATCATACAATAACCTGACATGTCATTATCAGTTGAGCTAGATCATACAATAACCCGACATGTCATTATCAGTTGAGCTAGATCATACAATAACCAGACATGTCATGATCAGTTGAGCTAGATCATACAATAACCCGACATGTCATTATCAGTTGAGCTAGATCATACAATAACCTGACATGTCATGATCAGTTGAGCTAGATCATACAATAACCTGACATGTCATTATCATACAATAACCTGACATGTCAAATTTATTGCTCTTTGCAAGCTGGCAGTGCTGGTGTGTGTGTGGAGTCAAAGTCAACATCAGCATCTAATTTATATTTCCAGATGGTACATTGCATAAGCAATGCATTTTCTTTTATTCCCCATCAAGCCATCTATCTAAAAGCAAAAATGAGTGTGTGTGTATGGGAGAGAGAGAGTGTATGAGTGTCTTTCTGAGTAGAGTTTATAGTAATTCTCACTCACAAACATACCATCAGGCTCCATACTTAGTGGTTTCAAACATTTATTTTCTTTAGAATCAATATACACATACACAACAATTCGTGGTTTCAACATTCACTTTGCTTGGGGGCATTTTTCCTGGAAGATAGTATGTGATGATTACTGTTATTACTGATGTTACATGAAAGAAAAATATTTTGGTGTTTGTTAGTGATAGGTAGAATCGATCAGAAGGTTAATTATGTATCCAACGAAAATCGTGTTGTTGAGCACTGAGTTTTAATATGCAGACATTCCTAAACAATGCATTTTAAAGGATCGTACTGTTACAACACAAAGTCAACAATCTAACAAGAAAACACTGATACAACATAACAGTGATATTCTCACATGAAAGACAAAAATGCAAGCCATAATTATTGATTTTCAAAACCAAGAAGAAAAACGCGGAATGAAAAAGTGCTATCAAATGACATTTTCCACTCTGTTTGCAAGCCAGCTGCACGCTCACAAGGCGAGGAAGCATCCTGCCACAGGATTAAGATCTGTTAATCATGTATCCCCCCCCCCCCCCTCCCCCCTCCCGCCCCCACCAATGACCACACCCGGTCCTCACCTTCTGAGAATTATAGCCAAGATTAGGATACAATATTATTACATGTTGTTATTATAAAAAGTTATATAATGAAAGAATTTATTTACAAATTTTTAAAAATCAAGATTTATTAACCATCCTTTCTTCCCTCCCTCCATCACTTTGGTCCCCTAGTCAGCCCTAAGGGCCACAGTAGAAGAGGCCGTCGGTCAGTCTTCTTCTTCTTCTTCAAACGCTCACATGAGCGAAAATGTGTTGCACTGCCGTCAAGCACGTGACAAGTCAGCCCCAGCACATCCAACTTTGTCATGGGTGAGAATTGTTATCATTTTGTCTTTCAGGGGGAAAAAAAAGGCAGGAAAAATGGACAAAGAAGGCAGAAAATAGACAAGAAGGACATGACAGGCAGAAAAGGAACAAGGCAAAAACAAAGAGAGAGAGGGATAGAAAAGAGGGAATTCCTAGCACAGTTTCCAGAAGGTGGGGATGCTATTTATATTGAACCCCCCCCCCCTGGCATCCCCACGGGGATTGTCATTCAAACAAAATGGATCAACATCCTGAGACACATGACTACCAGAACTTCTGATGCCCTAGTATGTATAACTCCACATTAGTCTTTTTAAACGATTAAGGTTGTTTCTTTCTTTCACCTGTCAGCATACATAACAATGCCTTAAAAATAAAAAGAAATCGAAAGTTTTGAGCTGTCATCAACATGAACACATTTACGTTCATTCCATGTTGTGTTCGAGGCCCCAACAACCCCAAAGGCCAGCAAACTGTGGAGAAAAATACAGACTAGATAAATGATAACAATTCACCTTAGGACTTGCAAGCCAAAAGAAAAAGAAAGACAAGAGCACAGAAGGAAAGAGCATAAGAATGAAGAGAAAAAAGGAACAGACAAACAGGATGAAAGAGCAAAAAAACCCAAAGCAATGGGGAAGCACAGGTAAATAGAATTTTAAAAAACCACCAAATATGAAAAACCCTACCTAAACAAAACCAGTACCCCCCCAAAAAAAAAACAACCAAACAAAAAACAACAAGAAAAACCCCAATTGAAAAAGAAACAAACCCAACCACAATGAAACTTCACCTCCCACCCCCCCCCCCCCCAAAAAAAAAAAAAAATTGAACAAACACACAAAAAAATTGAACACACACACAAAACATAACACCCCCAAGAAAAGAAGGAGAAATGAAACTTTGGGCAATCAATAATAAACAGCCCTGATTGATGGTTTAGCTTTTAAGAAAGAAAAGAAAAGGTAAAGGTGTTCCTATAACCTACGTGGTCATAGAGGAGCAAGGTGTTAGAGACCTCAGCTTCTCCAGAAGCCAGCATACTGAGGGCCCATCTCCTCTTCCTCACTGCTTTACCTTCCCTGACCATAATGAGGGCAGGTCCCCATTTACAGAGAACTGGGGACTGTACTGAAGCCAAGGCGTGCAAACAGTCACCCAACCACTTAGTAACTACACTCAGTGCTGCTCAACCTTGGCTGGGGGAAAGCGAGTGCACCGACCACTGAGCTGTCCCGTCCCCACAAACTTCAGTGGTGAACCAACAGTCTTCTACTCTATGAGACAGGTGACAGTGAAGGTGAGATACAACAACCAATCTTCCTTTAATTAAACATTTTAAAACCACACATCACAAGCAATATCAATAAAATAACATGACATTAAAAAGTGGTAAAAAGTAAAACATATCGAAACACATTGATTCAAATAATAGCAAGCTATGGAATTCCTGAGGACAAAACAAAATCAAACAAACTGGGCGGAGGTTCAGGGGTCACTGGTGATGGTGAGGGGGGTGCTGGGCCGTTGTTACACTGTTGGGAGGGGGGGGGGGTGCAAAACCAACTCCTCCTCCTTCTCCCCCCTCACTGACTTTTTTCAAAAAATTGCTTGAGGAGAACTTCTCTTGGCTGAGAATACTGACTTTTAAAGAAAGCAAACTTATTCAAGGTTCATTTAAAAACAAATTTCCAAAGCTCACTGGTTTCCAACGCACTTGAATCAAAAGATTGGTGCACTTCTAAAACATTTTTTTTCATAAAAAAGGAAAATGTCCAGTGTTTATATTTCATTTACAGATTTATCCTTTTCAGCTCCTTCCTACAGAAATACACAAGTTTAAAAATAAAAATTGACTGATTTCAAGAGCATGTCTGGGAACTGATCAGCATACTGTGTTTAAAAAATCTTAACATTTTTTTTTATAAATTGTTTTCAAAACTTCACTGTGGTTAAAATTTCTGTTCTTGTTCCTCAGCTAGAGCTCCAAGATTCATTAAAGGTGAGATTTTGCATAATGCAACCGTTTTTACCCACCATGAAGGTAGCTGCATTCTGACTTCAGGGATCCTGTGCATGGATGAAACAGGCAGACCATGCTTTGACTGCTGTACATTTTGTAAAATGTTCATGCAAGACAAGACATTCAATGCGGAGCAAAATCGCAGCTGTCAGTTTCCCTTACTTTCAGCTACTCTCAGATTCTATCCATTCCATCCCATCCCATCCCATCCCAGCTGGTGCTAATTACAGCAGGAACTGACCACTCTTGGGCTTGGTAAAAGGAAGGGGCAGGCTACTATGAGCACTGGGACCTGGACCCTTGCTTTATGGAGTCATTCTGGATTTGTGCACTGTGGTATACCATGTCCTCTACTGTGACTGCTGACTTTTCGCCTCCTGCCCCTATAGTCTTTGCCACTCTGAAGATGGACTCCAATGACTCTTGGAAATTGCCTCCAACAACCGACTGGTTCTTATGTACAATCTGTACAATCAAAAACATGAATTATTTGCTGTAACTCTAACCTGTAAGCTCATAAATATGGAAAAGAAGAAGGCAGTTATAAGAATAAGTAATACATACAAGAAGATGGTAGTTATAAGAATAAGTAATACATACAAGAAGATGGTAGTTATAAGAATAAGTAATACATACAAGAAGATGGCAGTTATAAGAATTAGTAATACATACAAGAAGATGGTAGTTATAAGAATAAGTAATACATACAAGAAGATGGCAGTTGTAAGAATTAGTAATACACACCATATGAGAAGTCCATCAAATGAGAATACAGACACCAAATAAGAATAAATGAGTTGTTACGTTTGATTTTGGTGTTTCTCCCTGCCTTTTCCCCCACCTTCTCTATTTTAGTAGAAAAGGAGACAGAAACCAAGCAACATCATGAAAACATGGAAAGTTCCCCAGCTTGTACCGTAACGAAGCAACGACTCAAATACTGCATTATTAACACTGTATCTTACTATATGTACAAAACCCAACAAAAACAAACAAAAACGGACAACAGCACAATCTGGTACACACACATATTACTTAAGCTACAGGTTTTTTGGCTACTCATTTCAATGCCCGTCCAGCTGAAATGCATTCCTGTGACTTGACTGTTAATTAAGTGCGACTAATGACTGGGGACAATTCTTCAGAGAACCACTTTGTTCTTATATACATGTACTTATCCCTAGAAATGAGCTGAGATAAACAGTATGAGAATGTCAGCACCTTGGTGTCAGTGAAGATCAGAGACAAAAACACACCAAAATCAACAACAAAAAACCTTAACACACGCACACACACATAGCAAAAGAAACTGATAATATGAAACTTTTTAACATAATCTCACACACACACACACACACACAGAGCAAAACCAACGGATAATGTAAAACCTTTAAACTTAGTCTAAACAACTCACCCTACCTTTTCCCATTCTGGAACTCAGTAGCTCAAAACCTGTTTCTTCACATTAACGGTGGTGGTGTGGATGGAAAGAGACCAAAGGGAAGACCTAGCAAGACCTGGCTGCCTGTATTGCAGATGACCTTAGAGAAAGGGGCATAAATAAGGAGGAAGCTCAAAACAGAGAGAGACGGAGAAGGCTCATCAATGTCAAACCTCCCTTGGGAGAAACATGACCAAAAAAACGAAGAAGGGTGGTGGTGTGGCACCCCTGATACACACAGAAAGGGGGAAAGAGCTACGCTGTGTAAGCTGATCCCACTTTCCTCTAGACACTGGCTGGGCCTCTCTCCTCACAGTCCCTGAATCAGAAATCTCCGCCGGGAAATAAATACGTCATCAGATCCAACACACTTCCTAACATTTACTTCCTAACACACTACTAGTTTGTGGACGGTTCCATGCGTGTAACGATTTGAATGCAAGTGCTACCAGTTGTCTGCTTTACAAGATTCAGCACATATAAACACCATACATTCATTGTACTTCCGGCCAAGCAAGTTTGCAGCTGGAAGCTAAGTGAAGGAGAACGTTTCCTTCCATTTCTGTGTTTTACATCCAAAATGTCCACAGGGAATTTTAAGAAGACAAGGCCCACAACTGACCCAGTCGTGTGGATAGGAACACTCAACGGTGGCAACCTACCCAGTAAATGTCCCTAAGCAGACGTCTGCTCTGCTCCATAACACTGGATTGTAGCAGCAGCATAAGTCCCAAACTCAGAAGTTTTGATCTCTTTAACACAACCAAATTTGCTAGTACTGAAGCCTCCTACTTGTATGTAACTGTCCTTTTAGCCTTTTCAACTGTAACAAAGTAGTAACAAAGTCAGAGGGTGACATCCCAGAATGGACTAAAAGCAACGCACACAATCCTTGGTTGTGAAACGACCGACAACCTTTCAGAAATCTGAGATCACATGATTTTGTTGTTGTTGTTGTTGCTCATCTCTTTTTTCCATTTACAATTTAAAAATCTATACAAGGCTTAACTTCTAAAAAGTTAAAACCAAAACCCAAAAAATCTTAGCAATGCACAAAATGTTAACTTTGAAAAAGTGAAAACAACAGCAGCAACTGCCTCCATGATTTTCCGCCACCCCAACACACACCAAAAGATCCAGCCTATTTACAGGTATCCAGAAACATACAACACAAGAACATTCTACACACCAAGGAGCAAATACAGAGCAAGTGATGACCGGTATTTGAATTAGAATGTGATAAGTACAAAAGGTGTGTGTGGGGGGGGAGTTGGGGAGGAGGGGGGGGGGGTCATACCTTTCTTACTAACCCATTAAAAACTGACACTGGATCAGACTATGGGGTGGGTGGATGGTAAGGACTGATGACATGCAGGTGTTCACAACTGAACTTCTCACTATTTGTGTTTCATCAACATCTCTCAGAATCATTACTCCTGGCCCTAAACCTATTCTTTTTCAAAATGCAGGTTTTGACCATAGCCACAAACTATTCTCATATTGCACTAGTGCTCTTGAAACAATAACTGATATGCTGAACTACTCCAACAAAACACAACAAAAAACGCGACAGAACTACACATCCACTCATCCCATGAACACTTTTCTTGTTCTTCTTCAAACAGCATAAGCACCCAACACAACAACCAAATTCCTGGTTGAAATCCAAAAGGGTAAGAAAAAAAAAAAAAAAAAAAAGTTGACATTTGAGGACAGACAAACAAACGCCTGACACGTCTAGAGTTTGAACTCTACAACAGACTACAGCACTGACACAGGAACACCCTGGAGTCCATCGAAATGATTAAATGTATGATTGATAGAGCCCGTAAAAAAGTCTTCACACCCAGATGACTTCCAATGAGTGTTACACTGCTGAGGGCTAAACCGTGAACATCTTTTTCTACCCCCACCCCCACCCTTCCCTTCCCAGCACAATGTTAACCAAGCACAGAGTCCATCACTGTCTTTATCCACAGCTGACGGCAAGATCCACCTCAAAGCTAAACCCTGAATCTTCCACCCCCCCCCCCCTTCCTATCCCAGCACGATGTTAACCAAGCCAACAGTCGGTCTATCTGTCTGTCTGTCTGTCGGTCACCGTCTACTGGGCCTTGGGGTCAGTTTTGGCGCGGTCCTGCTGGTCAATGAGGGCGATGTTCTGGGCAGCAGCAAACAGCTGAAGGACGCTGATGAAGTTCTTCAGGATGGACAGGGGGGCAGACAGGTAACAGATGGCCGTGAACAGTCCGATGGACATCGAGCCCACAGTCACTGCACAGTAACAAACAGTGATGATGATGATGATCACCATGATGATGATTGATGATTTAGGGTGCTTAGTCTAATCATTGCAAACTGTGTTTAGCCAGAAAATGACAATTCAGGACACCCAGTCTAATCATCACAAAATGTTTTTAAAACTGTGTCCAGACAATTATAATGATAATTCTGGATGCCTAGTCTAACCATTACAAAATGTGTTCACAACTGTAGCCAGACACAAGCAAAACAAACAAAACAGAAAGGTCAACAAGACTGCAGAAGAGGCAAAGAGGATGTGTATACAACCATGATTAAGACACATCCTCATAATCTCCCCCATCCCCTGCCTAAACACTCACACACACATCTCCCCCACCCCTCTAAACACACACACATACACAAAACCATCTCTGACCCAACTTGATCAACAACAAAAAACCATAATGTTAACAAAATCAGATTAAAACACACCACACACGCACAGCACGCACACACGCACGCACGCACGCACGCACGCACACACACACACACACACACAAAGTCAACGCACACGAAACAAACCCAACAACAACCATCACCAAGAAAAGCACAAAACAAGCAAGCAAAGCAAAGCAGTGGTGGACTTACACATTGGCCCCGGAGTGAAATGCATCAAATACAGCATGCAGAAGAACAGCTCGTTGGCAGCGCACATGGTGAACAGGATCACCTGCACACGCACACGACACATCACTCACAGTTATAGACTGTGTAAAACTACACTTCATGACATTCTGTGGGGATTCCAGGGGCCTGTCAGCATAAACAGCATCCTCACATTCAGGACATTCCATGCTAGGAATTCTATATTTTCTATCCCTCTCTTTGTTTCTGTTTTGTTCCTTATGTACACTCCCCTGTGGGGATTCCAAGGGCCTGTCAGCATAAATAGCATCTTTACCTCCTGGAAATTCTGAGCTAGGAAATCACTCTTTTCTATCCCTCTCTTTGTTCACACCTTGCTTCTTTTCTTCCTGTCACACCCCTCTTGTCTATTTTCTGCCTGTATGCAAACAGCAACAATGTATAAATGAGGCTGAGCATTAACTCAGCGCTCGCACCATCTATTTATAGTAACACACTTCTTTGCATGAAATTTAGGGCTGCTTTTCAAAAAGGCAGTCTTCCCCTAATGCAGCACCATCCGTGTATACAATACACTTCTACCTGCACTTCTTTTCTTGTTTTGCCAGGAATAACTCTTTTGTTGCCATGAGTTCCTTTATGCACTAAAAAAAAAAAAGACATGCAAAGGATTCAAGTTTAAAGTCTTCCACTTCCAAGACGTACATAGTCTGGAGTGTCTTGCAATCGAGTAAACGCATTTTTATTGCAATACATTTTTCAGACTTAAAAATGTCTTTTTCTTTGCAGTTTCTGAGCACACCACACACACTTTGTATCTATTCAATCTGATTGTTACTCTGTGATTTTTTTTTTGGGGGGGAGGAGGTGTCTTCCTTGGCTAGAGCTCCAAGGTTCACCAATGATGAGATTTTTGCGTATGCGACAACTTTTGCCCACAATTAAGGTAGCCCATTCCAACAATAGGAATATTCTGTGATTTAACAGGTAGTCAGGGCATTTTTTTTCACCAAAGATTTCTGAGGATTTACCTTATTGTGGTAGTAGTGGCGTAGCAAGGGGTTGGCAGACAGGTCGATCTTTTTGTGGCTGTCTCCGCCCTTCATCTGTGTGCTGCAACACACCATCCACATCCATCATCTTCATTGTCACACATCAGCATCATCAACATCATCATCATCCACAATCTTCATTATCGCCAATGATTAGTTTACAATCATCATCATCATCATAAACCAGAATCATCATTATCACCAGTGTCACCTATGATCAGTTTACAATCATCATCATCAACCATCATTATTGTCACCATCACACTGACCGTCATCAACAACTTGCCTGAGACACACTTTGAAAACTTCAGTGCAATGACTCTTGAAGAAGTTAACCGAGAAGTCACTCTTGAAAGTCAAAGAGTTAGCTGAGAAGTCTGTCTTTAAAGTCAAATCCATCCTAAAACCTGCACAATGACAAGCAGAAAAGATTGACAGAGGGACCCAAAGACGAACGAAAGGAGGAAGGACAACAGAAAAAGCAAACAGACAGACCCAGAGACAGATATTCTAGCGCAGTGGTTAAAACCATTCGACTTCAATCTCTAGGGTCATGACGTTGTGGGTTTGAATCTTGGCAACAGTATCTGGGGAATTAAGTGTGGGGATTTATACAATCTCCCTAGTCAACATATTGTGTGCAGTCCTGCCACTGATTTAATTCCCTTCATGTACATACACATACAGAAGATAAAATTTGCGCATTAAAGCGTTATTCATGTCAGTTACATTGGGTTACAGAAACACAAACATACCCCTCATGCATCCTGTACCCAAAAACAATCAGCTGCTTTAACATCGGAATGAGTTGGCTGAGGCCAACAGGCAAACCACCTGCAGAGTTACAAGCACAGAAGAAGACAAGGTACTGTGCATTCCCCACCCAATACAGGAAAGCAGACAAAAGAAAAGAGGAAGAGGCAGACAAACAAGACACAAAGAGAAAGACACAAAGAGAAAGACACAAAGACAAACAAAAGGAGACAGAGCAACAAAGAAGCCAGACAGAATCACTGATGTAGAGACAGACAAAAAAAAGGGGGGAAGGGAAAAACAACAACAGACAGACCCAGAGTCATATTGAATCTCGCTCAAGAGGATTTTTCCTCTGGAGTTAACATCAGTGCTGACTCCACCTCCCCCAAAAGTCCTTCGGATGAGACTATAAACTGAGGTCCTGTGCGCGAACGCACACAGATATCTTGCACACGCATCAAAACCCTGTTCCACTTTTTGGAAGAGAAGGCCATTGTGTGCTGGTTGGAACGGATGACAAAAATGACAAAACTGCACACACATGGGGACTGAAAGTAAAAAAGCACATGAGTGCTTATTCCATTATCCTCGAAATAAAAGAATACATGAATGATGATGATGGAGTCTCCCGTCGGATTGACGGATGAGTAGGCAGGCAGGCTTATCTGTCAGAATGTATCCTCATATGGGAGAAGAGGCCGATTCTGGATGCACAGCACTTCCCACAGTGTTGCAAGGGAAAACGTCTCCAGAAGTTGAGCCCTGCTTCCTTCGCTCACGCTTCTCCTTAATGGCCAGCATTCTCTTGTTTTCAAACGTCTTTATGCCACTGGAGCACAATACAAAAGAAGATGGGACAAACAAACAAACCACACAAAAAAAGACTGAAGGAGAGCAGAGTCAAAGACACACAGACAGACAAAAAAGGAAGGGGAAAAAAACCACGACCAACAGACGGACCCAGAGTCGAACGAAAGAAGAAAGGAGAGACAAAACGACAGAGGGCAACAAACATGTATACCTGTGCAGGTGGAAAAGACCAACACACAGACCCAGAGCCCAACAACAGAGAAGAGAGGAGCTCTAGACACCACAAGACTGAGGGATGAGCATGTACGTACGTACCTGTGCAGGTGAAGCCAGTGGCTGAAAATGTCCAGGGCCATAGCAAACTGGAAGAAGATCATGTACTTGGGGTAGAAGAAGCACAGAGCGCCGCACAGACACATGGTGGTGATGCGGTCAATCAGCTGGTCCAGCATATAGCCCAGTTTTGACCCTGGTCAACACACAGTAAGACATTGTGAGTGTGGATGTGTGTGTGTATGTGTGTGTGTGGTGGTGGTTGGTGTGTGTGTGGTGTGTGTGGTGTGTGTGTGTGTGTGGTGTGTGGTGTGTGTGTGTGGTGGGGGGTGTGTGTGTGTGTGTGTGTGAGTGTGTGTGTGTGTGTGTGTGTGTGTGTGTGTGTGGTGTGTGTGTGTGTATGCTTCTTTATTCTTTTATTTCGAGGATAATGGAATAAGTGTTTGTGTGCTTTTTTTCATCCAGTCCCCGTCAGTATGCAGTTTTAGGGTCAGGGAAGGTAAAGCAGCAAGGGAGAGGAGATGGGTGCCACCCTTAATATACTGGCCCCTAGAGAAGTGAGGTCTCTGATACCTCGCTCCCCTACGACCTAATACAATAACTTATGGGACACCTTACAATATACATAGAAACAGTATGGTCCACTTCTGACAAATAAATGAAACACAAGCAAAACATAGCCCCAAAAAATTAAATGCACAGTTCATTCTTTTCTAAGTTATGTTGATATACATAGAAACAGGATGGTCCAAACCTTGGTTAAGCATACGGGCAAAATGTCCATCAAAAGCATCGAGGAAGCCGCTGAGTAAGTAGAGACCAGCTGCTTTGACATAGTCAGTGGGCATGTAGTAGAAGGACAGGAAGGCAAAGATGACCCGAAAGTAATCTGCAAACAAAGCACATAGTGTCATATTCATTCAATCAAATAATGACCACAAAACGAAATAAAAACAACAAAAAATCCACTCAACACTATGCCAGTCAATGGTTATTTCTTTACTAATTTAATTACTTCGACTCTCTGCTGATGCAGGAATGCTTTGTACACTACCATGATCATGGACTGATTTGGCTCAAGATTAAAATCCAGATATAAATGCTGAAAACTTGCTTTAAAAAATAGAAAGGGGGGGGGGGGTACATTTCATAAATAAAATGGCTGCCAATCAGCCTTTTTTCAGTTTTGTCACTCTCCGATGTCAAAATGCAGCAACTGTCATGGTGGGCAAAAATGGCTGCACAAAATCTCCCCATTGGTGAACCTCAGAGCTCTAGTGGAGGGGGGAAATGTGTAAATTACAGTATGCACATTTATAAGTAGCAAACTAGAATGAAGGGGAAATTGCAGAGACAAAGACATCTTCTTTGCTCATTCTTTTCTACTTGTATTAATTTGTGAAGGCCGATAAGGAACAGTGTATTGCCAATGCATCCTGCCTACAATACATATTTCCTCATTCATAAAAATTCAAACTTTACCCCCAAAAAATCAAAAGATGAAAATTTTTTATTATTTCTTTTAATTTTTAAAAAATGCAAACTCATTCCAATGAATCTTTGATAACGATTGTAACTGATAAAACTACAGCAGTTCATTTACCAGTTTACCAAACATCAACTGATGCAAACCTTTTATAACAAGGATTCTGCATCAGTTGCCATGATGATGTTTTTCCTACTGCATATATATGTTATTTACTGGGATAGGAGCTCAAGGTTTAAAAAAGAAAAGGGGTGGGGGGTGGGGTGGCTTTCACAATATATCAATGATGATCATCCACTGGACCACTGCAAACACACACGGAGGAAGCTGAGACTTCATCTGTGGTCATTTGTTTCGTTTTGTTAGAACTACATCATTTTATTTTATTTTTTGTTATTTTATTTCAAGGATAATGGAGTAAGCACTCATGACCTACTCTTCCAAACAGTAGAACATGTTTTAACATGTGTACAAGATGTTCTGTGTGCATTTGTACACGGGACCTTGGTTTATACTTAAACACTATTTATAATCTCATCTGAAGAACTTTAGGGGGAGTGGAGTCAGCACTGGCATTAAATGCAGGAGGGAAATTCCCTTCAACAGGATTCAAACCCAGGCCTGCAGATTACGAGCGCAATGCTGTAACCATCAATCTATCCCATCCCATTAAGTACTTCAAAATGTGGCTGTTTCAGTGTTAGGCAGCCATTACAGCATTATACATTACAGACAGCCATGCACTACAGCCAGTACAGGATGACGTTTTCAGCATTTAACAGTGACTGATTGTGTCAGGGTGTCAAACAAAAGACTGCCAATGTGCCATATGGTTACTGCATAAAATCAAAATGTAGCACATATTGCATAATCATAATGCTCAAGTGATATGGCTGGGGGGGAAAATGAAAGTAGAAAAATCAGAATGGACAAATTTTTAAGTCTGTAAGCAGTTGGGTACCTCTCATGTAAAAATCTATGCCAGGTCTGTGACAATCAATGAATCATCAATAGTTTTCCAACCTGACTTACCGCTTTGCTGCAGTTACCACCAGTTGAGTAGTGTTGATAAACAAGTGTTTTAACAGTGGTTAGTAGATCAGCTAAATAATAAATTAATAACATTGGTGATTGTGTTCATCGATCTCTGTGTTACTGAAAATGTGTCAATGTTATAGTGTAATAGACTAATACATGAAATACACCACACTGGCCAAGAAATTCACCTAGCTGGTATATAATCCATTAATTAATGCCATTATAACTCCAAAGCTTATGCAGTGCATTGACATTTACTTATGATTAATCAGCATATTTTGATCTTCTGCATGTATACATGGAGGGTAATGCATGTGTGCATGCAATATGCCTTGTGAGACTAAAAAACAAACAAACCAAAAAACACTTTATTGTCCCCTGCAGTGAAGATTCACACTTGAAGTGACTGTACAGGGCCATGACCATAGTGAACTCATTGCCTTACTCTAGTGCTCTGTCTTGTGCCAGTTAAACTTACTGCCACCCAACTCATGTCAACTTCCATAACAAAAACAATAATTGCACACACACACACAGCTTGTAAAAT
>CM054157.1:33193201-33230701 GCA_028751875.1 Rapana venosa | reverse complement strand
CTATCCCTCTCTTTGTTTCTGCCTTGTTCCTTTTCTTCCTGTCACCTCATTCTTGTCTATTTTCTGCCTTCTTGGTCTTTCTCATGCACATTGCTGTCACATATCAGCTTCAGGGGGAATATCATGTGGAAAAGGGTGATCACCTAAAACATTTTTTCATTTCTAAAACTTGGTCACTGAGTACAATAGGCCTACATGTGTGGTGCCAGTACATGTACAGATATGGCCCTTGTCTTGAACATTAAAACCACTGCCACAGAAAATATATCACGCACTTATACACTGCCACCATTGTCCAAACAAATCATCAGGTCTTTTGCAGGTACTTCTTTTATGCACAACACTAACACAGTCCATATTAGTTGGTTTTCACCAGAAAACACCACCATAAAAAGAGAGCTCTTAATCCTAGGGGTGCTGCCCCCCCCCTACACACACACACACACCCAGAGAGAGATAAACTAATTTGTGAAAAACACTGCCCTTATTTTAACAGACTGTTAAGAAACCCAATATTTAGATTTAGACTGGACACATTTAGAACCAATTTTTCTAAACATAATAGGTGCATGATTATGTGCATGTCATTTTACATTGTATATTACTTCAATCATGTTTCCCCAGCAGAATTTCAGATAAAACTTAGATATTGTCCTTTGAACAAATACTAGCTAATAATATGTTAAAGTTGGAAATAGTTAAAAGTTTATTTCAAAGCCCTGTTGTTGTTGTAAGGCTGGTTTGTTTAGTTTTCTTTCTGTTTTTGGTTTATTTTATAAATTCTTTTTGAGAGCCTGTTTTATTTATTTATTTATTTTATTCTTAAATTAAAAAAACCTCTTTTAATTATTTTATTCTTTTATTTCAAGGATAGTGTGTGTGTGTGTGTATGTGTGTATGTGTGTGTGTGACAAACCCAGGTTTTCAGTCAGCACAGGCATCTGCTTTACCCTTTCATTTCTACCTATCTCCTTTCCTCTAATATCCCTAATAGGCCTGGTGAAAAGACGTTAACTCGAAAAACGAACGAACAAAACCACTGCCAGGTGGAATCTTTGTTAGAAGTTTCAGTGCTCAGCCAGGACATTGAGATTTTTTTTTCATATTTCAAACAAATTCCATAGTTAGAAGTTAATTGGACATAAGTGTTGAGCACCACAAAACAGAAAGAAAAAAAAAGCACCGAGCAAAAGCCTTGGTAGCCTTAAAGCCCAAATGGTAGGCCTACCTTTTATTTTAGTATGCCTGCCATGTTCGCATCGTTTCCGGTATTCCGACTTCAAGCCATGACGTAAACTGCGGGACAATCCAATCTGTAGGCAGCACAATGAGAAGGATACTCAGTAAAACTACATTATGGTAATTATTGATTCATTGTTAAGTTCTTATTGTGCTCTGTTGACTTTGTATCCATTATAAATCATATCAATGTATTTTCTTAATGCTTGGATAGTTCAGGACCAATTAGCACTATCGGATAACAGTTGGACAGGTTGTGAGGGCTTAGGCCTACTGTGTAGATATAGACATAGTGCACTGTAATGTATGACCCAGATCCAGGATTTCTTTTTGATAAATGTTCTCGGTGAGCGGGAGAGATAAACATCCTTCTGTCGGCAAGGTTGAAGGAATGTTTCTTCTTCTACTTTGTGGAACACTTAGACAGCAACTATTGTCAGTCATACTTGTGAGCAAAAATGTGTTGCACTGCCATTAGCTTTTGACAAGTCAGGCCCATGGCATCTGACCTCATTGTGGGAGAAAAAGTCTTTCTGAATTAAAAAAAAAAAAAAGCAGGAGAATGGACCAAGAAGGCAGAGAATACTGAATAGAAGGAGGTGGCAGAAAGAAAAGAAAAACAGAGGGATACTGGATAGAAAAGAGGGAATTCCTAACTCAGAATTTACAGAAGGTGGGGGGCAATATTCATACTAACAGACCTCTGGCATCCCTGTGGGGAAAATTATGAATTTCTTCATTGCGAATGTTCACGGTTCAGACAGCAACTCCAGAGGTCTTGACAAATGCCATCATAGGCTGAAAGCCCTCAGGGGTCCTAAGAGCTTGTCCCCTATCAGCAGGTCAGTAGGCCAGATATTGGCCCTCAGGTTTTGGCATGTTGGACAGGTCTGGAGAAAGTGTTCCACTGTCAATTGTCATTGGAGAAGTGTCACAGGGGGACATCACAGAATCATCAATGTGGAACTTGAACATGTGATGTCTGAGTCTGCAGTGTCCAGTCCTCAGCCTCACAGTGGTCATTGGTCTTCTCTGGGTAGGAGGTAGTAGTCATCCTTAAAGTTAAAATTAGGGTGCTGCTGAAGCCATCTTCTCAGTTTGCTTTTCCATCACTTGTTGAAGTCATGGTCTACTGTCTAGGATCTGAGATAAAATTATGTAATAAAGCCAAGACTTTTAATTTTGTTTATTTTATAAAGTTCATTTATGCAAAATAATCCTATGAAATGGTAGGACAACAGTCTTTTAAACAACAAGAAGTCCTTTGGATGAGACTATAAATCAAGGCTCCATGTGCGAATGGGCGCAGAACATCTTTCACACACATTATAAACCCGTTCTGCCATTTGGAAGAGTAGGACATTGTAGGCTGGTAGGATGGATAACACCCCCCAAAACAACAACAACAAACAAACAACAAAACCGCATGCACACAGGTGTCGTGTTTAGGCACCACACCTGAAGTCAGAATGTGGTTACCTTAAATGGAGGGGAACAAACAGTTGCATATAATACAAAATCTCACCATTGGTGAACCTCTGAGGTCTAGCTGAGGAACACAAAAAAAGCCAACCCCCTCCCCCAATACCCCCACCCCACCCCAGAAATTCTTTCATGGTACAAGAATTTTATGTTATCTTTCTGAAAATTTCAGATATGCTCCCTTGTTCAACTTCAAGGCATCTGATTGTTACCATCTGAAAAGATTTGGCGATGTTATTGAAAACTAGCTAGAATGACCATGATATGTATTTTTCTTCATCTGATAATTGTACTAGTAGCAGACTTAGGTGACTCTTCTGTAGGCACTTGTGCTAATGATGAACATTGTTTTCTGTTCTGTAGGCTTGTGACAAAGGAGACCCAGACCTTCTGATGAAACTCAGAGGAGCGGAAAGGAGAGAGGACTTGAACTGTGAGAGAGACTTCATGAGAGACATGTAAGAGGTAGGTGGTTGACAGATGTTTGACAGGTGTCTTAGTCACAGTGTATGGTGTCATGGAAGGCAGATCCTTTATAAGTGTAGGTTACCAGACTACTGTGTATTTTAGCTTATGATGCGAGTTAAGAAATCTAGCTTGTAAACTGAAATATCTGCATTCAACATAGCACTTTTTTCAGAAAAAAAAGTGAATGTTTATTTCATTCTTTTCAGTTGGTGAGATAGATAGCTCGACAACGAAGAAGAAGAAATTGACACTTCCAACTCAAGAGCAGTATCTTAAGCTGGAAGTGTCGATTGAAGTGTTGACTGAGGCCAGCAGGCAGACTTCCAATTAAAGAGCAGTATCTTAAGTTGGAAGTGTCAAATGAAGTGTCAACTGAAGTGTTGACAGAGGCCTGCAGGCAGACTGCTTGCTCAGTTACAAGCACAGGAGAAGATCTGGTTCTACATGTTCAACCGAATCATGGAAAGCAAGGAAGAAAGAGGACTACATGTTGAGATTGAAAAAAAAAATCACTTTTCATTCATCTAATTTGTATTCTTAGTTTTAATACCTTATGGTTTGTAAAAAAAAGTTTGAGAGTTACATGATCTTTAACATGCATATTTGATTTTCTGTACACATGTATATACATAAAGGGGATTAAGACACTGGCAGGTCTGCACTTGACCTGGTGGTTGTAAATATCCCCACCCTTCATTCAACAGATGCCACTGCTGCAGTTCAAACCCAAGATTTCATGGACCTGAGGGGTGTGTTCTTAGTTATTGCTGCAGACTGACCCTATGCTTTGCAGTTACTCATTCATGTCTTCCCCGAAGTCGGAATGCAGCTACCTAAATGGTAGTGGTGGTGGTGTTTTGGGTGGGGGGGCAGTTGCATATATGCAAAAATCTCACTATTGATGAACCTCGGAGCTCTAGCTGAGGACTGAAAAAACAAAAGTTAGTTCATGTCAGAAATGATGTATATCTATCAATTTCTTCAGCCTAGCCTCCACAGGTAATTTTTCTTCCAGTGTTTGTAATTTTCCATTGAGTTTAAATATTATTGTGGGGGACAGGATAGCCTGGTGGTTAGAGCGTTGTGCTCATTATCTGATGGCTCAGGATCAATCCCAGGTTTGAGCTACCACTGAGATGCCCTTTCATCAAGTGGATTTTCACCCTGGAATTTACAGCAGTGGCAAAATAAATTCCATGGGTGATTTTCCTTTCATTTTAGACGGAATTCTGTATTGGCGATTTTCGGATTTAAAAAACAAATTGAGGAATACTAGATCCAAGACCTTGAATCTTTTTTAAAATTACCAAAATGACAACCTGTGGCAAACATCTTGAAAACCCTTGGAAGTCAAGCTTGTCTATCGAAGGTATTCTCATAAGGGATGATGATAAATTAAAGATACATTTTTGTGCCCCCCCCTCCCCAAAGTTCAAATACATGTGAGTGCCTGGACAAAACAAACAAGGACCAGCAGATGACAAAGTCTCCAAGGAGGTAAAAACGACTTTGGCACATGTGCAGTAAGTCTCTGGAAGTTGTCTTTTGATCAGTAAGTTGGATGGAATTTTGTCATTCAGAGTTCAAAGCAACAGAGCAAGGCCAAAACTTTGCATTGATTTCTTTGTAATAGACAAAAGCAGAGCTCTGAGGCTATATCAACAAAGTAGCAACAAACAAAACAAGTGTTTTCGCTGTATGTGTGATAAAACACATTGGTCTGCAAAGGGGGGGGTGGGGGGGGGGGGGTGATGGTGAAGAGCTTGAAGCTGGAGCTAACTTCCAAGAGCAGAAACAGATCTATACAAGGTAACGAATGTTGACGCAAGTGGTGCTTAATTCCATCCAAAATGAAATGAGGAAGGGGAGGTAGTGAAGTTGGTGATGTACACTGGAGGTGAGTTGAGGACAGACATGGAGGAAATGGATGCCTGACAAAATTGTGTGTGTGTGTGTGCACGCTTCCATTTTTACTTTCTAGGATAGTAGATACACACTCATGCTCTTTTACATCTAGTCCCCATGTGCAGGTGTTTTCAAAAAAATTGTCATCGGTTCCCACTGGCACACAATAGCCTACTCTTCTCTATGTGAGCCTATGCATGTATACCTAAATAAGTTTATGGGGAGAGAGGACGGAAATCATAGCTGATTTTGTAGGACAGGTACTAAAGGAAAACTGATAACTGTTAGGGGGGGACAGGTTATGTGTGGCTAGGTTATTGGAAATTGAATTAAGAGGCTATCAAATAAAAGAGCGGGCTTTTTTGCATGTGGTTTATTTGGGGCTAATTCCTTAGTTTTTCTGCTAGGTTCTTTTGTCAGTTGGGAGAAAGGGGTGGGATGTGTATGGCTAGGTAAGTGGGAACAGAAAAAGGCTAGCACGTAAAAGAGCAGGTTTTCTCACGTGGTTTTATTTGGGGCTAATAGCTATCTTCGTTCATCAGTTCAACTTGGGTTCTTTTGGAAACAAACAGTTTTTCAGAAATAGAGTAGGCTGGAAGTCACTGATTTCAGAGCAGGAAAATTATAATTAAACAATGGGGAAATGCAAGGAATAAGCAAGAAAAAACCTGCACCTTTGGGCTTGTTCCTTCGATTATCTACTTTCTTTTGGTTCTTTTGAAACGCCCACAGCCTGTTTGAAAACAAAGGTAGGCTGCTGTAAACCACCGAGCTGATTCCAGAACTGGAAAATTGCCACAAAAAAATCCAATCACGAAGCAACAGAAACAACCATGGCTTGTTCATGATAGGAGGGGTAATGTGTGATTTTAAGAAAATGTCCAAACCATTGTGTCAAAAGCTAGGTACCATTGTATCTATGTGCCATTGTGTCCACATGCAAACATGCATACAGGCAGACAAGCCAGCTGACCAACAGCCCTTTCCCAGTTACTAATGTTAATTGCTAACACTAACCTTTATACACTAACTTTTATTTCTTCACCTGGCCCCACATGTGGACACAAAAGGCAGGTGGATATTATGATACAAGACTTGACACAGAAACAAACCTTTTTTTTTTCTTGTGTTTTTAGGTGTGGACGAGTATCGGGGATGTTTTAGGGAAAGTGATGTTAGACAGAAGGGGCGGGGTGGATAGAGAGCTGTATGTGGGAAGGGGCATAAGAGAAGTCACGGCTAAGTCGTCTGTGTGAGTGAGTGTGAGAGCAAGAATAGGGAATGAACAAACATGCTTTTTGTTATAAGAGGGGAGGGGGAATGGGAATGCTTTATGAACATAGAACATTAAATATAAAAAGGTGGGATTAAGTGTGAAATGAAGTTACCAAGGTGATTAATTTTTTGTGCCTATGTGTGTGTGTGTGTGTGCACACGCATGTGCATGCACGTCCGTGCATGCTTGCTTGAGAGAGAGTACGCATACTGACATACATGCATGAATACATAAAAGGACGAAAAGCGTGCTTACATATTCTTTCATTCTTAATGTTTGTATTTTGTTTAGATCAGATGAATTATTGGTTCGAAGAAAAAAAGAGAGAATTAGAAGCATAAGAGAATGCAAAATACCAGATGTCAAAGAAACAGAAGTAGAAGAACAAGATGAAGGAACTCGTAAAAGGAAAGCGCAATAAAAACAAAGAACAAAAATGGACGCACCCCCACTTTTTAGGAGAGAAAGGGGTCACATCTCTCCATTTAGCTAATCCACCGTTTTATCCCCACTTTAAAAGGTTGGTTGCTTTGCTTTGTCATTCATGTAGTGCATACTTCAGGTATTTGCTTATAGTCTAACACATCTTTGTTTGCTATCATTATTTGATAGACTTTCATGTATGTGCTGGCTACGGTTAACAACAAAGCTCAGTATTGGAACAAATTTTAAAAATCGCCCCAGAAATTCAGACAGCTATGATCATCTTTGATGTTTAGCATATTGCTCTAAAATCTCAAATACAGGTACTTTATAAGCAGTATGGCGATAATTTTTTTTATTCACTCATTTATCACTTGTAAGCAGGACCAAACAAAAACAGCATCTTAACATGTTTTTTTTAAAAGATAAGATTTTCAGTTTTTCCATTGTGCAACTATGAAGTGATGAGATCACATTTGCGGGCTAAGGAGTACTGAAGTGGGAATAGCATCTTAATGTTCAAGGGTCAAGACATCAACAGGCATTGTCCCGTTTCAGGATGGATATTATCCTGATGAAGCTTGTTGTTGGTCAGGGTTTTGCAAGTGGTTTTTTCCCCCCACCCCTGTTGCATCAGATTTAAAAAATCACCCATTCATACTTTTTGTTTGGGGAAGTCCAGACCCAAAAAAAATTGCTGATCTGTACATGTGTGCATGAACTGGTTTATTTGTAGTTTACTCTCACTTAAAAAAACCCCAACATTCATGCTGTAGTGCTTATGACAAATCTTTTACTCAGTTTGGTTATTGATCCTATATATTGGCTAAACTACACTACGCTTTACTAGTCCCTTAACTGAGAATAGTCATGAGGGTGCACACATCAGTTTTGTCCATTTGGGATGGTCTTGTGCCATTGCCTGGGTCTCAACTAGCCTTTTCTGCTTCATATAGTTGTGATATCTGCCCTTTTCTTTCTTCTACCGTACCTGCCCCAACCCCTGTTTATTAGTACTGTGCCTTAGCGGGAGGTCTAAGTAAAGGCTGTGTAATCTTGTGACATGACTATAGGAGTATAGCTATGACTGTAGTTTTCTTTTCTTGGCTGTTGTAAGGTTGTCATAGTGGTCTGTGACTTGTCTTCAGGAGAATGTTGCCCTCTCCTTCATTGGGGTCATGGTCCAGGATTGATTTATTTATAATAATTAAATTTAGGATGAAGATGCTCTGAAAATTACTTGAACATAAATTTTCTGATCATCTCAGCACTTAGGGTGAATTACAAATAAAGCTGTTGCTTTGAAAAATGATAAAAAGCGAAATGGAAATGAATAAACTTGACTATGGTACACATTTACGGTAGTAGCTTCTCCTGGAATGTTGGCGCCATGTGTTGGTTTGTGTAATCTTGTGACAAGTCTGAAGCTTGCTTTGATGTTGTGGTGCATTTCTTTATCTGACATTCTTGGCTTTAGTGGTGACTATCCTATTCTTAGCTCTAGTGGCGACTGTCCTATTTTTAGCTTTAGTTGTGACTATCCTATTCTTAGCATAACTGGTGGCTGTCCTATTTTTAGCTTTAGTTGTGACTATCCTATTCTTAGCATTACCAATTTACTGATGACTATCCTATTCTTAGCTTTAGTTGTGACTGACTATCCTATTTTTAGCTTTAGTGGTGACTATTCTATTCTTAGCATAACTGGTGACTACCCTATTCTTAGCATTAGTGGTGACTATATTCTTGGCTTTAGTGGTGGCTTGAAAACTTAAAAAAAAATCATATTCTTGGTTGTTGTGGTGACTTATACTTTCTTTATGACATTCTTGGCTTTGTGGTGACTTTCTTTATGATATTCTTGCCATCAGTAGTGACTTTATTGCATTTGAAAGTGGAGCAGTATACAGGGTGAAAAGAACAGGGTCCAGTCTGGTCTTTGTGGGGACTCAACATTGCAGTTTGATCAGTTTAGATTGACTATTGTTTACAACTGTCTGGAATCAGTCTCTGAGCTATAAACTAAACCAGGTGAGGGTTGTGCCATTGATTCCAAGGAATTTTTGAAGGTGGGAGAAAAGAAATGAGTAGTCTGTAGTGTCAAAAGCTGCTGACAAGTCAAGAAAAGTGTAAAGGGAGATTTTTTTTTCTGAAGTAGGTGTATGCAATGTGTGGACTAGAGGAGTTTCAGTGCTGTTATTAGAGTAGTAGAGAAGTTTAAGTAGTAATCTTTTAGATGAGACAGATGTTCTGTATTTCAACAGAGGTTCTGTATTTTAAGTAATTAGAGTAGCATTCTTTCAGATGAGATTTACAGAGGTTCTGTGTATCAATAATTTTTTCATGGTAGTTATCTTTCACATGAGATGAACAGAGCTTGAAAATTTTAAGAAGTTATAAGTGTAGTAATCTTTCAGATGGGCCTTAATCAAGATTCTAAATTTCAAGACACTTTAAGGGTGCAAACCTTTTAGATGAAATGAACTGATGTTTTGTAAGCAGTGTATTCCTAGTGTTTTTATAAGAATCTCCTACAGGAAGAGAATTTTCTGTAACTTGTGTTGAAAAACTTTTACTGTATAATCAAGATTTAAAAAGAAAAAAAAAAGAGGAACACTGTGCTGTGGTGATATGCTAACTTGGGCTGAGCAGCTTCATTTTAATTTGGAGAAATTTAGTGTGTAGTGTAATGGTATTATGCACTGCTTTTGTGTGCTGTGCAGCATATATGCACAGGTTTGGGCATCTATATGGAAATGTGTGTATACTGTACATATGTTTTTTCTGTTCCTTTTTTTTTTGGTGTGCCTTTGTTCCTTTAAATGAAAAAAAAAAAAATCTGCTTTGAGTTAGTTGTGATAAAGATTGTGTTGAATTGAAAATAAGTTGTGATATTCATGGAAATGTGAAGATGTTAACTTATGAAACAACATTGTCAGAAAGTAATGACAAAAACCATGTTGAATGATGGAAGGAAATATGTATTTTGGGTTTTTTTTATTTTTGTTTGGTGCGAGTTTTCTTTTTTTCTTTGTACTGTTCTGGTATAATAGTTTTATAGAGATTCAATGGAAAACATTTTTTCTCTTTTATTTTACACTTTTGTTTTCTTTATTGTTTTTGGAGAGAGAGAGGGGAGGAGGAAGAGGAAGAGTGTGAAATTTATGAATTGAAAGATTTCTGATTAGTATCTTAGATAGTGTGTGTGTGTGTGTGTGTGTGTACGAGTTGGTGGGTGGGCGGATGTGTTGGGGGGTGTATGAAGGGAGAGGAGATGTGCCTTAATTCCTCCTTGCGTGTGTGTGTGTGTGTGTTGGAGGGGGGGGGGGTGAGAGGAGATGTGACTTAATTCCTCCTCGTATGTGTGTGTGTGGTGTGTGTGTGCGCGTGCGTGCGCGTGTGTAATCTATATAAAGGGCCACCTGGAAAAATCATGCAAGTCAAACTGACATCAGTGACCAAAAGTGGTCAAGTCCATGAAGATTACTGAAAACCTTAGGCAGTTTTTGCAGACAAGCATCAGTCAGCTTGCATCATTTTTCCCAGTTGCCAATTATGTTAGAGAAAGGTGAGAGAGCAAGCGTTTTTTTTAATTTTAGTATGGGCTTGTTATTTTTTTCTATTTGTTTACATGTTGTGAGTTATTGAGATTGTGTTGAATTGAACAAAAGTTATGATATTCATGGAAATGTCAAGATGTTTACGTATATGTGACATCTTTGTGAGAAAGTAATTCATGACCAAAACCATGTTGAATGATGGAAAGCAATATGAATTTTTGGTTTGAATTTTTTTTGTTTGGTGTATGTGGATATTTGTGTTTTATTTTGGTTTTCTTAGTTGTTTGTAACTGTATTGGCATAAAGGAATGATGATACAGAATCAGTGAAAAAGGAGGTTTCTTTGGTAGTTACTTTTGTTTTCTTTTAGTTTGTTTGGCTTAAAAAATTTTTTTTGAGAGAGAGTCAGAGAGTATGTGAGTGTTAGAGGGGAGGGGAGGGGAGATAAGGTGAGAGGAGATGTGGCTTAATTCCTCCTCGTGCGTGTGTGTTTTGTGTGTGTGTGTGTTGCGTGTGTTTGTGTGTCTGTTGTGTTGGTGTGTGGGGGGAGGGGGGTGGGAGAGGAGATGTGACTTAATTCCTCCTTGTGTGTGTGTGGTGGTGTTTTTCTTTTCTTAGTTCTTTATTTTTGTGTTGATATCTTGGAATGATGATACAAGATCAGTGAAAAAGCATTTTTATGGTTACTTTTGTTTAGTTTAAATTTTTTTTGGGAGAGAGAGTTGTGTGTGTTGGAGGGGAGGGGTAGGGGTAAGAGGAGATGTGACTTAATTCCTCCTTTGTGTGTGTGTGTGTGTGTGTGTGCGCGCGCGCGTGTGTGTGGCATATTTGTGTCTGTGTGTTGTGGGGGGGAGGGGGGATAAAGTGGGGAAAGTGCTTGACAGTTATGAACAGATGGACAGAATATTGCGATGTTATTCTCGCATAGAACAACTGGAGATTCTGAAGTGCTGAATGTCCCACCGTCATCTGAAACAACCTCATGTAGTTTACTGAGAGAGGAAGTTGTAAAAGCAGTCTCATCTCTAAAACTGGGAAAATCCGCAGGTGTTGATAATGTCCCAGCTGAAATGGTGCAAGCAGGAGGTGATCCATGTATAGACTTACTCCATCGAATCTGCAACAAGATCTGGCAGACTGGAGTATGGCCAAAAGCGTGGACACAATCCCTTATAATAACGTTTCCTAAAAAAGGCAACCTCCAACAATGCCAGAACTACCGCACCATTAGTCTCATCAGTCACCCAAGCAAAGTGATGCTGAAGATCTTACTGAACAGGCTCAAACCACAGGCTGAAGGAATCATTGCTGAAGAACAAGCTGGTTTCAGACCTGGACGCAGTACAACAGAGCAGATCTTCAACATAAGACTCTAATGGAAAAATATCTCCAGCATCAACAGGACCTCTACCATGTCTTTATCGATTTTAAGAAAGCATTCGACAGAGTTTGGCACGCTGCACTGTGGGCAACTATGAACCTCTACAACATCAACGCCAACCTAATCAAAGTCTCTATGAGAATGCAACAAGTGCAGTGTTTCACAACAACAACATAGGTGATTGGTTTCGGACGACGGTCGGTGTGCGCCAGGGCTGCCTGCTCTCCCCTACTTTCTTCAATCTATTTCTTGAGAGAATCATGGAAGAAGCACTAGAAGAACATGAAGGAACAGTGAATATTGGAGGGCGAACAATCACAAACTTGTGCTTCGCTGATGATATTGACGGATTAGCTGGTCACGAGCAAGAACTAACAGACTTAGTGAACTGCATAGAAGAAAAATCAACAAAATTTTGTGTGGAAATCAGCGGGGAAAAAACAAAAGTGATGACAAACAGCAACTTCACATTAGAAATGAAAATCAAGGATCAGAAACTTGAAAATGTTCACAGATTCAAATATTTGGGATCTATCGTGACAGGCGAGGGATCAAAACCAGAAATACTGTCAAGACTTGCCCAGACCACAGTGACCAAGCTCAAACCCATCTGGAGCAACAGAAAAATCGCCATTATTTCCAAAATCAGACTGATGCGCTCTCTGATCATGTCAATTTTCTTATATGCATGTGAATCATGGATCCTCACAGCTGACTTAGAGAGAAGAATAAGAGCTGTAGAAATGAGGTGCTTCCAAAGACTCTTGGGCATCTCATACAAAGACCACATCATGAATGAAGAAGTCAAGAGACGCATCCGCAATGAAATCGGGCACTATACTGACCTTCAAACACTCGTCAGACAACAAAAACTGAAGTGGTTTGGTCATGTCACACGCTCCTCTGGTCTTGCTAAAACAATCCTACAAGGCACGGTGAGGGGAGGAAGAAGAAGAAGAGGCAGACAAAGGAAGAGATGGGAGGACAACATTCGAAAGTGGACAGACATGGAGCTGAGAGACACCCTGAGGGCGGCTGAGAGACAAGAGGACTGGAGAAAGGTGGTTGACAAAGCTTCGAAGGCGCCCCTAAGGATTCAAGGATTTGGAATCTGAGGGATCAGTGACGGTTGGGGGGGGGGGGGGGGGGGGGGGGGGGGGGGGGGGGAGGTAGAGGAGATGTGACTTAATTCCTCCTTGTGTGTGTTTGTGTTGGGGGAGGGAGGGGGAGAGGAGATGTGACTTCATTCCTCCTCGTGTGTGTGTGTGTGTGTAGTCTGTATGATGGGCCACCTGGAAAAATCATGCAAGTCAAACTGACATCAGTGACCAAAAGTGGTCAAGTCCATGGAGATTACTGAAAACATTAGGCAGTTTTTGCAGACAAGTATCAGTCCGCTTGCATTATTTTTCCAAGTTGCCAGATATGCTTCATATGATCAGAGAGAGGGGAGAGAGAGGGAGTTTCTTTTGTTGTATGGGATTGTTATTTTTATCTGTTTGTTTACATGTTATGAGTTATTGTAAAACAGATGATGATGAATTGAAAATAAGATGTGACATTCATGGAAATGTCAAGATGTTTACATATATGTGACATCTTTGTGAGAAAGTAATTCATGACGAAAACCATGTTGAATGATGGAAAGTAGTATGTATTTCTGGTTTTAATTTTTTTCTTGAGGAGGGAGGGGGGGGGGGGGGGTGTATGTAGGTATTTGTGTTTTGTTTTGGTTTTCTTTGTTGTTTGTTACTGTATTGGCATAAAGGAATGATGATACAGAATCAGTGAAAAAGGTTTCTTTGGTGGTTACTTCTGTTTTCTTTTAGTTTGTTGGGCTTTTAATTTTTTTTTTTTTTTTTGGGGGGGGGGGGGGGGGGAGAGAGTTGTATGTTAGAGGGGAGGGGAGGGGGGATGAGGTGAGAGGAGATGTGGCTTAATTCCTCCTCGTGCGTGTGTGTGTTTTGTGTGTGTGTTGTGTGTTGTGTGTGTGCGCTGTGCGCAAGCGTGCATGTTCATGTGTCTGTGTGTTGGGGGGGAGGGAGAGGAGATGTGACTTAATTCCTCCTCGTGTGTTTTGTGTGTGTGTATGTTGTGTGTGTTTTGTGTGTGTGTTTTGTGTGTGTGTTTGTTGTGTGTGCGTGTTTGTGTGCGTGCGCAAGCGTGCATGTTTGTGTGTCTGTGTGTTGGTGGTGGTGGGGGGGGGGGGGGGGGGGGTGGGAGAGGAGTTGTGACTTAATTCCTCCTGTGTGTGTGTGGTGTGGTGTTTTTCTTTTCTTAGTTCTTATTTTTGTGTTGACATCTTGAAGTGATGATTGATAGAGAATCAGTGAAAAAGCATTTTTTATGGTTACTTTTGTTTTGCTTACTTTTTTTTTTTGGGGGGGGGGGGGGGGAGAGAGAGAGAGAGAATTGTGTGGTGTTGGAGGGGAAGGGGAGGGGTAAGAGGAGATGTGACTTAATTCCTCCTTTGTGTGTGTGCGCACATGCACGTATTTGTGTCTTTGTGCTGGGGGGGGGGGGGGGGGGGGGGGGGAGTAGAGATGTGACTTAATTCCTCCTTGTGTGTGTGTTGGGGGATGGAGGGGGGAGAGGAGATGACTTAATTCCTCCTCATATGTGTGTGGGTGTGTAAACTGTATGATGGGCCACCTGGAAAAATCATGCAAGTCAAACTGACATCAGTGACCAGAAGTAGTTAAGTCCATGGAGATTACTGAAAACTTTAGGCAGTTTTTGCAGACAAGTATCAGTCAGCTTGCATAATGTTTCCAAGTTGCCAGATATGCTTCATATGATCAGAAAGAGGGGAGAGAGAGGGAGTTTTCTTTTTTTGTATGGGATTGTTATGTTTTTTTCTATTTGTTTTCTTGTTGTGACTTATTGTAAAACAGATGATGTTGAATTGAAAATAAGATGTGATACTCATGGCAATGTCAAGATGTTTACGTATATGTGACATCTTTGTGAGAAAGTAATTAATGACCAAAACCATGTTGAATGATGGAATGTAGTATGTATTTTTGGTTTGAATTTTTTGTTGTTGGTTGGTGTTGTATTTGTAACTGTATTGGCATAAAGGAATGATGATACAGAATCAGTGAAAAAGGAGGTTTCTTTGGTGGTTACTTTTGTTTTCTTTTAGTTTGTTTGGCTTTTAAATTTTTTGGGGAGAGAGAGAGAGAGTTGTATGTGAGTGTTAGAGGGGAGGGGAGGGGGGATGAGGTGAGAGGAGATGTGGCTTAATTCCTCCTCGTGTGTGTGTGGTTTGTGTGTGTTCGTGCGCGTACGTGCGTGTTTGTGTGTCTGTGTGTTGGTGGGAGGGAGGAGGGAGAGGAGATGTGACTTAATTCCTCCTTGTGTGTGTGTGTGTGTGTGTGTGTGGTGTTGGTTTTCTTTTCTTAGTTCTTTATTTTGTGTTAACATCTTGGAGTGTTGATGGAGAATCCGTTGAATGAAAAAGCATTTTTTTAATGGTTACTTTTGTTTGGCTTACTTTTTTTTTTGAGAGAAAGAGATGAGAGAGAGGAGAGTTGTGTGTGTTGGAGGGGAGGGGGAGGGGTAAGAGGAGATGTGACTTAATTCCTCCTTGTGCATGTGTGTGTGTATGCGCATATTTGTGTCTGTGTGTTGGGGGGGGGGGGGGGGTAGAGGAGATGTGACTTAATTCTCTTTGTGTGTGTGTTGTGTAATCTGTATGATGGGCCACCTGGAAAAATCATGCAAGTCAAACTGACATCAGTGACCAGAAGTGGTCAAGTCCGTGAAGATTACTGAAAACCTTAGGCAGTTTTTGCAGACAAGTATCAGTTGGCTTGTATTATTTTTCCAAGTTGCCAAATATGCTTGATTTGATGAGAAAGAGGGGAGAGAGAGGGAGTTTCTTTTTTTGTATGGGCTTGTTATTTTTTTCTATTTGTTTACATGATGTGAGTTATTGTAAAACAGATGATGTTGAATTGAAAATAAGATGTGATATTCATGGAAATGTCAAGATGTTTACGTATATGTGACATCTTTGTGAGAAAGTAATTCATAACCAAAAAGGTGGGGGGGGGGGTGAAGTTTTGGATTTTTCCTTTGTGTGGGTTTTTTGGGGGTGGGGGGTTTTTGGGGTTTTTTTTCTTAGGTTAATTTATGGGGGGTTTTAAATCTTGGGTTTGTTTTTTTGGGTTTTTTGAAAATTTTGGATTTTTTTTGGGGTTATTTTGTTTTGGGTTATTTGTTTTTTTGGGGGTTTTTTGGGGGGGGGGTTTTTTGGGGGTGTGTGGGGGGGGGGGAGGGTGTGGGGGGGTTTTTTTTATTTGTTTATTGGGGGAAAAACTGTTTTTTTTTTGTTTTGTGGTTTAATTTGGGGTTTTTTTTATTTTTTTTTTTTTTTTTTTATTTTTGGGGGTTTTTTTAATTTATTAATTTTTAAAATTTTTTTTTTTTTTTAATTTTTTAAATTCTATTTTTTTTATTTTTTTGTTTAATTTTTTTTTAATTTTTTAATATTGGGGTGTTTAAATTTTTTTGGGGGGTTGTGGTTTGGTATTTGTTTGGTGTTGGGGGGGGGGGGCTTTAAGGGTGGTTTCCTTTTTTGGGTTTTAAATTGGGGTTGGGAGGGCCCCCGGGTTGGTTGTTGGGAAATGTTTTTTGTTTTGTAGATTTTGGGATTTTTTGGTTTTTGGTTTTTGGGGGGAGGGATTTTTTTTTTTTAAAAAAGGGTTGGGGTTGGGGTTGGGGGGGGGGAGGGGAAATTTCTTTTTTTGTTTGGGCTTGTTTTTTTTTTTTTTGGGGTTTTGTTGGGTTTTTATTGTTTTTTTTTTTGGTGTTAATTGGAAAATGGGGGTTTGGGGTTTTTGGGGGGGGTTCGTTTTTTTTGGGTTTGGGGGGGTGTTTTTTTGGGTTTATAAAAATTTGTTTGTTGGGTTGGTTTTTGGGGGGGGAAATTTTTTTTGGGTGTATGGGTTTATTTTTGTTTTTGGGTTTTTTTTTTAGGTTGTTTTGGGGGAATGTTTTGGGGGTTGGGGGTTGTGCTTTTGGGGGGTTTCTTTGTGGTTATTTCTGTTTTCCTTTTTTTGTTGGTTTTGGCTTTTTAATTTTTTTTTTTTTGGGGAGGGGGTTTAAAAAAGTTGTTTGGGGGGGGAGGGGGGGGGGGGGGTGGGGAGTTTTGGGGGTTTTTTTGTTTTGGTTTTGTGGGGGGTTGGTTTTGGTTTGTGGGTTTTGGGTTTGGGGGCTTGGGGGGAGGGGGGGGGGAGGAGGGAGAGGGATGGGGATTTAAATTTCCCTCCTTGTGTGTGTGTGTGGCGTGTGTGGTGTTGTTTTTCTTTTCTTAGTTTTTTTTTTTTTGGGTGTAAATTTTGGGAAAGTGTTGATGGAAAAAATCAGTAAAAAAGCATTTTTTTAAGGGTTACTTTTTTTTTGGCTTACATTTTTTTTGAGGGAGAGAGGAGGAGGGGGAGAGTTGTTTTGTGTTGGAGGGGAGGGGGGGGGGTTTAAGGGAGATGTGACTTAATTCCTCCTTTGTGATGTTTTGCGCTGGGGTGTATTTGGGGTTTTTTTGGGGGGGGGGGGGGGGGGGTAGAGGCGATGTGATTTTAATTTCCCTCCTTTTTGTGTGTTGGGGGGGGGGAGGGGGGGGGGGGGGGGGGGAAGGGGGAGGACTTACCTTCATTTTTGTGTGGGTGTGTGTGTGTGTGTTGTGTTTTTGTGTGTTGTTGGGGGACCTAAAAAATTGGGAAAACCCTGGAAAAATTCAAGGTAAACTGAAACCAGGAAAAAATTTGGGGCAAGCCTAAGTTTTGTAAAATTTTAAGGCCCAAATTTTTTGCAGAAAGGGGGAAAGGGGGGGTTTTTTTTGGGGCTTGATTTTTTTCCTTTTGAAATTGGGGTTGATTTTTGAAAAAGAGGGGGGGAAAGGAAAAAAGCTTTTTTTAAAGGGGTTTTTAATTTTTTCTTTTTTTTTAACATTTTTGTGGGGAAAAATTTGGTAAAACCCATGTTGAAAAATTAAAATGTTTTTTGTATTTTGGTTTGAAAATTTTTTGTTTTGGGGGGTATTTTTGTAAAAGAAATTTGGCCCCAAAAAGGAATGATAAATAAGTTTTAGGGAAAAATTTTTGTTTTGGGTTGGGGGGTATGTGGAAACCCTTTTTCATGGTTGAGTTAAAACGAAAAAGGAGGTTTGTTTGGTAAATTACTTTTGTTTTTTTTTTATTTTTGGTTTGGCTTTAAAATTTTTTTTGAGAGAGAGAGAGATTTGGGTATGTGGGTGTTAGAGGGGGGGGGGTTGGGGGGATGAAGGTGGAGGAGATGGGGGCTTAATTCCTCCTTGTGGGTGTGTGTTTTGTTTTTGTGTGTTCGTGCGCGCACGTGCGTGTCTTTTGTGTTGGTGGGGGGGGGGGGGAGGGGGGGAGGGAGAGGAGATGTGATTTAAATTTCCCCCTGTTGTGTGTTGTGGTTTTGGTTTTTCTTTTCTTAGTTTTTATTTTTGTGTTAACTTTTTTTGGATTTGATTAAAAATGGGGGGAATTTCCTTAAAAAAAAGCTTTTTTTTAATGGTTACTTTTGTTTGGTTTCCTTTTTTTTTAGGAAAGAGAGGGGGAGAGAGAGGAGAGTTGTGTGGGTTGGAGGGAAGGGGGGGGGGGTAAGAGGAAAATGTGATCAATTCCTCTTTGTGTGGGTTTTGTGTGTCCCGTGGCATTTTTTGTGTTTTTGTTTTTGGGGGGGGGGGGATAGAGGGATGTGATTTTAAACTCCCCCTTTTTTTGGGGTTGGGGTGTGTTGGGGGAAGAGGGAGAGGAGATGTGATTCTTTTCCTTTCCCATTGTGGTGTGTGTGTGTATCCCAATTTTCGGGGAAAAGCGGAGAAAAAGAGAATGATGTATGTTTTTACTTGTATGAGTTTCATTGTGCAAGAACTTGCTCTTATAACCAAAAAAAAAAGGGAAAAAAAAAAAGGAATAAAGAAAAAAGGAAAAAAAAGCACCAAAAAGAAAAAAAAAAATGAAAAAAAAAGGGAAAAAGGAAAAAAAAAAAAAAATCACAAAAAAAGAAAAAATAAAAAAAGAAAAACAAAAAAGGGAAAGAAAAAGGGAAAAAAGAAAGGGGGGGAAAAAAAAAAACCTTTTTCCAAAAAAAAGGAAAAAAAAAAAAGTGTGTATTAAAAAACACTGCAGGGAAAATCATGTGTGTTTTGGCCTTTTATTCTATTTCTTTTTCTTATAAAATGTTTTTCCCCAGGTGCATGCCCAGAGGGCCCCTTTTGACATATTTTTAATCTACAGGTCGGGATTGCTGTGGTGGGGGTTTTGACGCAGTGGTTTTTACTGTTGTGGGTTTAAAACCCTCGGGAAAATTATGCTTTTTCGGTTTGGCGTGTTGTTCCCCATGCTGATTGTTTTGATGATATTGTTGGATCCCGTTTTAGCTCTGATTTGCAGAATATTGTGTATTTTTTTTTTTGGGGTTTTTTGGGGGGGGGCATTGGGGTTTGAGGGGGGCGGTTGGTTGGTTGTGGTTTTTTAAAAAAAAAGTTTTTGGGGTAAATTTTGTTTTTAAACCTATGGAGAGATTTTACTTTTTTTTTTATGTTTTTGTTTTTGTGACATTTAAGTAAATAGAGCTTTTTTCCCCTTAAATGAGGGGTGGTATAAAAATTTATTTAGTTAAAAGGGTTGGGACTTTTTTTTTTTTTGGCTCCAAAGAAGAAAGATGAAAAAAGTACCAACTACATCAAGAAAAAATTAAACATTAAATTTTAATGATCCAAAAAGGTTATCAGAGTAAATAAAAAAGGGTTTTTTATCCAAAACCCCCAGTACCACAGATATTTCTGTTTGAAAAAACTGGGGTCCTTTCCCCAAGGGAGGAAAAATTTTTTCACCACAGTTTCAAATGCCAAATTTTTTTCCCCCAAGGGGAGTCACTTTTTGCCCATTAAAAATACTTTTTTTTTTATTATTTTTTTTTTTAAAATTTTATTTATTATTATTATTATTATTATTATTTTTTTTTTCTACAGTTCAAACATTCAGGAAAATTGCCCCTTTAAATATCAATTTTCTGATGTTAAAAACATTTTTTAAACTTAAGATTTTTTAAGAAAACAAAAAAAGCGATGGGGGTTTTTTTTTGTTTTCTTTTTTTTTTTTAATTTTTTTTCCAAGGGTTTTAAATTTAAAAGTTGGGAATTTTTTTTTGTTTGGGTTTTTATTTTCTTTTTTTTTTTTGGGGTTCAAAACCCTTTTTAAAATTGATTAGGGTTAAATTTTGGATAAATAGGCTGAAATTTTTTTGGGAGGAAATTTGAAAAATTTAAAAGTTTGGGCAAAAGGGTAATGGTAAGGAAGGACCTTGTTGGGAAAATTACCATATCCCCCAAATGGTGGTTCCCTTTAAGGGGAGAAATTTTCAGTTTAGAATTTTGGTGAAAACCTTTCCAAATGGTTTGGCAAAAAAACCCCATAGTACTGTTAGGTTTGTGGAGCTGTATAGATTTCAGACACAACTTTCCATGTTCAGTATTCAGGATAGGGTGGAATAAGGAAGGTAGCAGCTGGTAAAGTTACTTAATATTAGCAGAAGTGGTCCCACTCCTATCTGTGCTGATCTCAGTCTGTGGACAGTCAGAATCGTGTGAAATCTTCTCTTCCAAAGCTCGGTAGCAAGCAACAAGTGGCTGTTATACCACAAGCTGGAGCATAGTGAGAATGTCACATGTCTAGAAATTTGACATCTAGTCTGAGGTTGTCGGGTCAGGGGTCATGGAGTGTAAGGCGATATCATACCTAAAAGAGTACAACTTGGACAAATTTTGTTTGCGGCATGTTTGTGGTACATTGTTTTATTAGATTATGGTGGTGCGCCAACTCTAGTGTTGTTTAGCAGGTGAAAAAAAAAGTAGTGTGTCTGATTGGCCCAGCTGTGGCAATGTTATGACTAATGCTTTTAGGCCTTGTGTATTTCCAGTGTATTGACAAAAATATTTCCAGTGTATTGATAAAGACTGATAGTGAGGCTGCTTGAAAAAAGTTTTGGTTATAAAACTGTCATGCACCAAATCTGAGATTAGTTGGCACTGCTCACCTCAGCCGGTTCTTAAACCACATTTTCATGATTCCCCCTGCCACATCCCCAAGATAAAATAATAATTTTGTAATAAAGGGAAATTTAAATATAGCACAACAATAAAAATTTTAATGATTTAAAAAAAATTAAAAATGTACTTTAACACACACCAAAAACAATTAAAAATTGAACTACCCCCGGGGGAACCCTGAAAATTTTTTTAAATGCCTAGTATGACCTGTCTTGGGGGGGGCCCGGGACACCCTCAGTGGTCGGAACAATTTCGCTTTTTCCCCCCAGCCAAGTTAAGCAATTTTTTTCGCGGGGTTTACCAGTTGGATGGGTGACCTTTTGCGCGCCGGGGGCTTCAGTACAGTTCCCCCAAAAGCTGTAATGGGTCCCTTTCCCTCTTTAGGGTCGGGGAAGGTAAACCCGCGAGGGAGAGGAGAATGGGCCCCGCCCCCCCAATATGCTGGCCCTAAAAAAAGTGAGGTCTTTTGATGCCCTTGCCCCCCAAACAAACCTTATAGGTTAGGGGGGCCCCCCCCCCCCCCCCCCCCCCCCCCCCCCCCCCCATATAAAGGGGTAAAAAAAGGGGGGAAAACCCACCAATATCAAAAAAATTTAAAAATTAAAAATAAAATTTCACACTCCGGTTTAAGGGTTTCGATCGGGGGACACCAACGGGGTTTTAAAAACTTTCCCTTCTCTGTTTTTTTCCCTGGTCTTCCAGTGCTGACTTCTAGACTCTCCCCATGCTGCTAGATTTAGTGATGGTGCTAAAAAAAGAAACCCAGTGGTCGGGGCCTTTTTTCTTTTTTGGTTTCCCAGCCCTTTTGCCTGGCAACAAAAAGTATGCCCACAAGGGTTGGGTCTCTTGGTTAGTTTTCTCCCCGGAAATTAATGATGAAAAATTTTTTTGTTGTTGTTCCCGTTTCGCCAAAAGGTTTTGGGGTTGTCTGTTCTCCAATCTGTCCAGTTGCCCTGATCAGCCTCTGTGAAAAACAAAACCCGTCTTTTATTCTTTAATAATAATAATATAGGGAAAATTTAATAGCACTAAAATTTTGTAAAAAAACAAAAAAAAATCAAAATTTTGCTTTTGTCATCATCTTTTTTCCGGGTTTTCACAGCCCCTATCCCCCTTGACGGGCCCATAATTAGGAAATTTCAGTTTTTTCGTTCCTTGGGGTAGTTCATATAAACTGTGTGCTCACTGTGTTCAACTCGGAGCTCCAGTATAGGCCAGTACTTTTTTCAGCTGGTGTTTTGGAATGGGTCAGGCCCCTTTCCCTCAGGGTTTCTGTTCTTTTTTATTTTGGGTTTTGGTGTTGGAATTGGGGGCCAAAATTTTTGTTGAAAAAGAGGGTGGGTGTGTTTAAACATTTTTGGGGAAAAAACCCCCAAAAAAATAGAAAATAAAAAATTTAAAAAGGGAAAAAAGTTAGAGAGAAAATACTTAAAATTTTGTGTGTACAGACGGGAAAAAATGAAAAAAAAAAAAAACCCAAGTTTTCATTTGTTGAGGCTCCCCCCCCCCCCCTCCCCCCCATCATGCGCATTTCTGGATGCAGTGGGAATAGTAACAGACAAAACATTAGACAAGAAAAAGAGAAAAAAAGCCAAAGCATATATTTTCTGATGCAAGAGGGGTATAAAAAAAAAACTAATAAAAAACAAAAAACTGACCAACAAAACCACTGAAGGATAAAAATCCGATGTGTCTGCTGTCTGATGTAACAGGGGTGTTAAAAACAAGCAAGCAAAAACAACAAAGGGAGAAAACTCCATGCAGTAGGAGTATTAAAAAAAAAAAAAGCAAAGAAAGAAAAAAATCCATATGTTAATTTTTTGATGCAGTAGGGTTATGTAAAAAAAACAAACCCACAACAAACACAAGCAAAAATATAGAGAAGAAATCCACAGTGGTACAGTAGGGATGCTTGTGTGCATGTCTTGGTTTTAATGTCTAGATCCACTAAATACTAGTGATTTTAGACAGGACATGGGAAAGAGGAGACAGAAGTGAATGTAAGTCTTGTTTGTAAAGTTGAATGAATGATACAAGGGAAAACATATGTAATCATGAGAAACTCATTGAAGTATACAAACAAAACAAAAGCAAATATTAAAAAAGATTAAGTAAGCATGCACATGTGTGTGCGTGTGCGCACATATATATGTGTGTGTGTGTGTGTGTGTTCAAAGTATGCTATTACAGGCTATAATGATGATAGGTAAAAACAAAGTGACATTAGAACAAGAAAAATGCTAACTTCTAATCTAAAGCAAATGGGCAACTGGACTTTGAAGCAAACATTCACAATATCTGAACATTAATAAAAAGTCACTGAAAACACTTTTTAATGAGCAATCAGGAATATTGGGCAAAATTGACTTTAAGGTTTGGAAATCAATAATTAAATGAGGATACGTATGTGTGTGTGCACGATTGCCTCCCCCCCCCCCGCCCCTTGAGAACCACACCAACAGAAGGGAAGCATGTGGCACTTCATCATTGATGACAGATTGAAGGGAAAAAGCCAGATTCATCTTGGGGTTATGAAGATTGAATTAATGAAATCCTTCATCAGGCCTCTCCACAGCTCCTGGCAGGATCACAGAACCAACAAGTCAGTGTGGCAAGTGGTGAGGCTGAAAGCTGGGCCACAACAACCCCTCTGGCTGTTGTGAAGTGGAGGAAGCTGTGATGGCTTGGTCATGCCACCCGTCATAACTGAAGGTCATGTATATTGGTGAATCCATGGGTGGAAGCTTACAGGATGATGGAGAACCCCAGGAAGTTCTTGAACATTTCAAATACCATGTGTCATACAAATCAGCCGACATCTCATGAACCAAAGACATTACAGCAGGGATTTCTCAAGCCAAACAATATTCCATCTTATCTTTCTCTCAAGATTTGACTCTAACATGAATTGTGTGATTTCTTGTTTCAGGTACGGTGGTGACCAAATGCGGACGCTGTGAATCAAAGCTTCACCAGAAAGAATGTTTTATGTTGTTGTTGTTGGTTTTTTTGTGTGTACATCCTTCCATGTATGACTGTCCCAGGCCAGAGGTTGCATTGTGGACAGACTTGCCCTTGGTGCATTCTTTACCATTTACAGCCAGCCCTTTGTTCTTCTCTTTTGGCCATACATACCACTGTAGTGTAGTGTAGCTGGCTGCTTCTCTGTTCTTTTGGCCATACATACCACTGTAGTGTAGTGTAGCTGGCTGCCTCTCTCAGTGAGTGGAAGCTAACTCCTTGTAGTGTATCATCCTCTGCACTCCCTGTTCCTGTGACACGGCTTTGTGGATGACATGGCTCTGACATACTTTGCCAGAGAACTGGTGTCAACATGGCCTTTCCCTGAGTTACAATGGTCTTTTCCTGCCCTGCAGGAGAAGGTAGCCCTGTCCTTGTGTCCACTTTGGCGCTGTTGATAGTGACCTGTATGTGTCCAGTGAGTGGACATAGGGATGTGATATGTTGATAGTGACCTGTATGTGTCCCAGTGAGTGAGTGGACATAGGGATGTGATATGATGATAGTGACCTGTATGTGTCCCAGTGAGTGAGTGGACATAGGGATGTGATATGATGATAGTGACCTGTGTGTGTGCAGTGAGTGGACATAGGGATGGGATATGTTGATAGTGACCTGTATGTGTGCAGTGAGTGAGTGGACATAGGGATGTGATATGTTGATAGTGACCTGTGTGTGTGCAGTGAGTGAGTGGACATAGGGATGTGATATGTTGATAGTGACCTGTGTGTGTGCAGTGAGTGAGTGGACATAGGGATGTGATATGTTGATAGTGACCTGTATGTGTGCAGTGAGTGAGTGGACATAGGGATGTGATATGTTGATAGTGACCTGTATGTGTGCAGTGAGTGAGTGGACATAGGGATGTGATATGTTGATAGTGACCTGTGTGTGTGCAGTGAGTGGACATAGGGATGGGATATGTTGATAGTGACCTGTGTGTGTGCAGTGAGTGGACATAGGGATGGGATATGTTGATAGTGACCTGTATGTGTCCAGTGAGTGAGTGGACATAGGGATGTGATATGGTGATAGTGACCTGTATGTGGCCAGTGAGTGGACATAGGGATGTGATATGGTGATAGTGACCTGTATGTGTGCAGTGAGTGGACATAGGGATGTGATATGATGATAGTGACCTGTGTGTGTGCAGTGAGTGGACATAGGGATGTGACATGTTGATAGTGACCTGTATGTGTGCAGTGAGTGAGTGGACATAGGGATGTGATATGGTGATAGTGACCTGTATGTGTGCAGTGAGTGGACATAGGGATGTGATATGTTGATAGTGACCTGTGTGTGTGCAGTGAGTGAGTGGACATAGGGATGTGATATGTTGATAGTGACCTGTGTGTGTCCAGTGAGTGAGTGGACATAGGGATGTGATATGGTGATAGTGACCTGTATGTGTCCAGTGAGTGAGTGGACATAGGGATGTGATATGATGATAGTGACCTGTATGTGTGCAGTGAGTGAGTGGACATAGGGATGTGATATGTTGATAGTGACCTGTATGTGTGCAGTGAGTGAGTGGACATAGGGATGTGATATGATGATAGTGACCTGTGTGTGTGCAGTGAGTGAGTGGACATAGGGATGTGATATGGTGATAGTGACCTGTATGTGTGCAGTGAGTGAGTGGACATAGGGATGTGATATGGTGATAGTGACCTGTGTGTGTGCAGTGAGTGAGTGGACATAGGGATGTGATATGGTGATAGTGACCTGTATGTGTGCAGTGAGTGAGTGGACATAGGGATGTGATATGATGATAGTGACCTGTGTGTGTGCAGTGAGTGAGTGGACACAGCTACTGGTGCATAGGTGTGTGTTAGTATGTTGATATATAACAAGATGCCTGTTGAAAGGGATTTTTCTTAACATCAATGCCGACTCCTTTGCCACAAAAGTCCTTTGGATCAGATTATACATTGAGGTCTTATGTGCTAATGCACGCATACCATCTTGTGCACACGTTAAAATCCATTCCGCCTTTCAGAAGAGTAGGCCACTGCATGCTGGTAGGAGCAGATGGCAGAATCTTGAACTAGAAAGCTTGCACACCGGGGCTGTTTCATCCTCAACGTAGCAATACAGCCACCTTGAATTGTGGGTAAACAGTCACATGCATAGAAACCTCACCAGTTGCAAACCCCAGAGCTCTAGCTAAGGAGCCAAAAGAAAAAGAAAGGAAGAAAGAATTTGCTGTATTTTATATCACTGCTGTTGAAACATCTACAGGGATTGCATTGTGCATCGTAGTAAGTGTAGCTTTATCCAAGGAAAAAGGTGGCTTTGCATGGAATGCTGGATACACTAAAGAGCTGAAAACATTAGAAAGGGTGATATTGTGGTGAAGCGTTCAGGACTAGGGATGAGGAGTTATTAATTATAATAATAATAATGATGGTGATGATGATGATGATGATCAATTTATGTAGCACTATATCTTGCAAAAACAAATCAAAGCGCTTGCATTCAACCTACACATGCAACATAAAACAAACAGCTATAACAATAACAGTTTACACACATGCATGCACGCACGTGCACACACACACACGTGCACACACACACACACACACACACACAAAGGTTAAACACTTGGGCGGGGGTGATGGGGATTTTGGCTGTTGAAGGCAGGGTCAGATATGAGATGAAACAGGAGGGGAGGAGAGAAGGAAGAGATTGGTTGGGGGTATTAGGGAAGGGGAGAATAAAGAAATCTGTAGGAGAGGGGGGAGGATGTTGGCTAGGAGGTTGCTGTTGTGTTGCGAACATGACTGTTGACATGACTGTGTTAAATACATGTTCCATTCTGTGTGTTCCAGTGTAGTGTGTGGAGATTGCTGAGGACTTTGAATGAGGGCAGTTGGGACTCTCTGGTGTAATTATGTAAGTTGTGTGTGTGTGTGTGTGTGTTTTCTTTTCCTGAGGATAATGGAATAAGCACTCATGTGCTTTTTACATCCAGTCCCCGTGTGTATGCGGTTTTGTAAATTTTGTCATCTGTTCCCACCGGCACACAATGGCCTACTCTTTCGAAAAGCGGAACAGGATTTAACATGTGCGCAAGATGTCCTGCATGTGTTCGCACACGGGACCTCGGTTTATAGTCTCATTCGAAGGACTTTGACATTCAGTTCGATTTTTTTGTCAAACTGGGAAGAAAGGGCGAGGCTGGGAATCAAACCCAGAACCTCACGGTTTACTTGTTGGCAGGCAAACGTCTTGACCATCCTGCCACCTACCTTCCTTCGTTGTTCTTTTGTGTGTGTGTTATTGATGGATGAATCTTTTTATGCATCTTTTCACTGTGGTTTTGGACAACCACCTCCCCCCCCCCCCCCCCACCACAATGAAAACTAACACACACACACACACTCACACACCACACTCACTCCACACACTCACTCACACACACACTCACACACATACACTCACACAACACACACACACACACACACACACACACACACACACACCACACACACACACACACACACACCCCACACACACAAAGAAAGACTAAGGGAGGGAGAGAAATATAAAAAATAACAACAAGACTGTAAGCATATCTATTGCCAATTGTATTTTGGCTAATCATCAATGAGAGAGCTTCAGGCTTATCTATAGATTATAATACTGCATGAAGAGCGTCCTTGAATGTTTAAAACACTCCCCCAAAACTCCTTGAATTTTATACTAAAAGTCTGATTTTGTTGTTGTTGTTTTGTTCTTTAGCTAGAGCTCCAAGGTTCACCAGTGGTGAGATTTTGTGTATGCGACTGTTTTTGCCCACCTCGAAGATAGCTGCATTCTGACTTTGGGGGTATATGCTGGGTATGTCAGTGGTTCCGTAACCCACCGAATGCTGACATGAAATACAGGATCTCTAACATGCATAAATAATCATGATCTTCTGCATGCGTATATACACAAAAGGAATGAAGGCACTGGCAGGTCTGCACTTGAAGTTGACCTGGAAGATGGTAAAAATCCCCACCCTTAGTTCACCAGACGCCGCCCAAGATTCGAACCCACGACTTCATGGACCCATGGGATTGAAGTTTAACGGTCTTAACAACCACTCGGCTGTAGCGTCTATCAGAGAAGAGTGTATGAATGATGAAAAAGGAGAGGGGGTGCTGCACTGAATTGTTCCAGCAGTGTGTCATGGGAAAAGTTGACCTGATGGAGCCACGGTGGCTCAGTGGTTAGCTAGCATGTTCACTTCCTAGCTGACAGGGGTGTGGGTTCAAATCTGGTCAGTCATAAGTCTTCTTTCAGACTCCGACTCTTGAGTCATCACAGATTGCTTAGGAATCACTCAGAACACCTCGAACATCGTCATATGTTTCTCACTTAAGTCTGCTCTCTTTCTCTCTAAATTTTTGAGCACTGGACAAATGTGACTGTGCAAATGATGATACTGTGTGCAGATGGTGACCCTGATGACAGAGGCACAGAGGCAGCGGCAGCACAAGACAGGCAGACAGACAGAATCACACCTAGGTACAGGAAGGCGTTACACAAAGAGTGCTGAGAAAGTCGTCATCACGGCTGAGGGAGGAGAGATAGAGGGAGAATGATAATGAATGAGTATTTTGGATGGCTGTAGTTTTTACACTGGGGTGGGGTGGTGGGGGTGGTGGTCAGATTAATGAAGAAGTTGTCTTTCGGATTTCAGTCGTGGAGGTGGGGTGAATAGCTTTCATTTCCGTGGCAGGCATGTGAACTGAAGCAGTGTTTAGGGTGGCTTTAGTTTCAGTGGCTGGTATATGAAATGAAGGGTGGCTGTAGTTTCAGTGGCTGGTATGTGAACTGAAGGGTGGCTGTAGTTTCAGTGGCTGGTATGTGGCTTTTTTGTTCTTCAGTTACAGCTCCGATGTTCACCAATGGTGAGATTTTGCGTGTGGTCACATTTCAACTTTTGGAGATGCATGCTAGGTATAGTCATGTTTCCGTAACCCACCGAACGCTGACATGAACTATAGGATCATTAACGTGCGCTTTGATCTTCTGCATGTGAACATACACCAAGGGAATTAAGGCACTGGCAGGTCTGCACTTGAAGTTGACCTGGGAGATGGTAAAAATCCACTTCCTAATTCACATGATGCCGCCGAGATTCGAACCCACGACTTCATGGACCCGTGGGATAGAAATAGATTGTTCCTTCTGTTTTAAACAGAAATCCGTATTGGTGATTTTCAGATTTTTATATATACATGCATGTTCTTGGAGTGAGGAAAATAGGAGTAAAGTGTCTTTCCCAAGGACACACTTTCCTCACTCCACCCAGGTGTACAAGTGGGTACCAGCTCTGCTGGGGAAGTATCTGGCGACAGACTAGCGTCCTGTCACAGGGGTGGTGAAAAACCATCAGTTCGCTTAACGCTACAGAAACCGGGATAAGCTCCGGCTCTATGGGCCTTCTGGCTCGAAAGAACATACTTTTTTTTTTTTTATGCATGTTCTTCCAGTTTAGGGTAGTGGATAAACACTTGTGTGCTTTTAAAAAAAAAAGGCTAGCAAATAAAGCAGCAGGCTTTTTTTGCATGTGGTTTATTTGGGGCTAATTCCTTAGTTTATCTACTAGGTTCTTCTGTCAGTTGGGAGAAAGGGGTAGGATGTGTATGGCTAGGTAAGTGGGAATAGAAAAAGGCTAGCACATAAAAGAGTATGTTTTCTCATGTGGTTTTATTTGGGGCTTATATCTGTCTTCGTTCATCAATTCAACTTGTTTTTTTTTTTAAACAGACACAATTTTTAAAAGTACAGTAGGCTGGACATTGCTGATTTCTGAGCTGGAAAATTGCAATTAAACATTGGGGAAAAGCAAGAAATAAGCAAAAAGATAACTGCACCTTTGGGCTTGTACCTTCGTTTATCTACTTTATTTTGGTTCTTTTGAAAACACCCACAAACTGTTTGAAAACAAGGGTACGCTGCCGGAAACCACTGAGCTGATTCCAGAATTAAGCGCTTTGATTTGTCTTTGCAAGATAAAAAGGGTAAAGGTAAAGGAGTCCCATAACCTATAAGGTCGTAGGGGAGCGAGGCGTCAGAGACCTCACTTCTCTAGGGCCAGCATATTGAGGGCAGTGCCCATCTCCTCTCCCTCGCTGCTTTACCTTCCCTGACCCTAAAGAGGGCAGGTACCCATTTACAGCTGGGGGAACTGTCTGGGGGAAAGCGAGTGCTCCGACCACTGAGCTATCTTTGCAAGATACAGCGCTATATAAATTCCATTTATTATTATTATTAGAACTGGAAAATTGTCATAAAAAATCCAATCAGTGAAGCAACAGAAACAACCATGGCTTGTTGATAGGAGGGGTAATTTGTGATTTAAAGAAAATTTCCAAACCGTTGTGTCAAAAGTTAAGTACCGTTGTATCTATGTGCCATTGTGTCCACATGCAAACATGCATACGTACAGGCAGACAAGCCAGCTGACGGACAGCCCTTTCCCAATTACTAATGTTAATTGCTAACACTAACCTTTATACACTAACTTTTATTTCTTAACCTGGCCCCGCATGTCGATACAAAAGGCAGGTGGATATTATGATACAAGACTTGACACAGAAACAAGCCTTTTTTGATTCTTGCGTTTTTAGGTGTTGAGTATTGGAGGTGTTTTAGGGGAAAAGGATGTTAGTAGGGGCGAGGTGGATAGCTTTATGTGGGAAGGGACATAAGAGAAGTTAATTTTAAGGTGTCTGTGTGAGTGAATGTGAGAGCAAGAATAGGGAATGGGCAAACATTTTTTTTCTTTTTTGGTTAGAGAGTAGGGGGAATATTTGAGCAAAATAGAGACTTATCTAAATATAAAAAGGTGGGGTTAAGTGGAAAATGTAGTTACCAAGATGATTATTTTTGGTTGGAAAATATAGAAGCATAAAAAATCGAAAGAAGCCAAAGAAACAGAAGAGATGAATGAACTCATGAAGGAAAATCACAATAACAACAAAGTCAAGTGGATAAAGAAGAAAACCCAAAGAATCAGAAGAAGGTTAATAACAAGAAAGAAAGCGGTAGAAACACAAGAACAGCCAGCAAAAGCAATGAAGAACAGAAAGAGCAAAATGAAGAAATGGTGAACAAAACCAAAAATGGCAGCAACAACAACAAGACCAACAAACAAATTAGAAACTGAAAAAAGAAAACAGAATAAAAGGGTGAAGACGGAATGGGCGGGGGGCAAGAAACAACAAAACAAAAAAAACGAAAGAAAAAGATACAGAAGAAACAGACCAACCACTCACACCACAATGCTGCCGACCACTTTTGACCTTGACTGTGGTGGTTTTCCAACACTAAAAGGATTTTAGATCCTGTTTTCATTTCCAGAGATAATTTGCCCAGATTTTAAGAAAATGCATCAGCTTCAAGGAGCTGTGCCCTCTGACCCCTCTGTTTAGGACTGGGGATGAGGGGGGGGGAACCTCCCCCTCCCCCTCCCCCTTAAACTCATTCACTGTAGTATACCTAATTTTTTAGTCTAAAAAGTTGGTTATTCGACGTTATTATTGATGTAGCTTTGCCTACTTCAGGTGTTTGCTTATAGCCTAAGTTATATTTCTTTGCTATGAATTATGATTATTTGGCAAAGACTAGGATTTATGTGCTGGCTATGGTAGAAAAAAAGAACAAGATTGTTCAGTATCAGAAATGTTGTTTTGAAAATCACCTCTACTTTAGTTTCAGTAGGTAGTATTAGTCATGAAGTAGTATTTTAGATGGCTTTAGTTTCAGTAGCAGGTATGTGAAATAAAGTAGGTTTTTTTTTTAGTTCTCTTTAGTTTCAGTTGTCAATACTGCTGCATTTCGACAACTGCACCCCACCCCCACCTCCAAGTTCTGAAATAAAGCCCCACTAAGCCTCTCCCCCCATTGCTGAAATAGTCCCTCTTTTTTTGTCAGTGCTGATGTAAAGCCATGTAAAATACTGCATCATAGGGAGTATCGCCTTTTCCATTTGTGAAGTAAAGATTCACAATGACTACAACCATTGCCCATCCACCCCTTTGCAGCAGCAGCTTGAATAAAGACATAAAGACATCTTTAGTGCTGCCCCCCCCCCCCCTCTCTCTCTTCCCCTCTCTCTCTCTCCCCTCTTTCCCAACCCTTATTTAAAAAAATGGCTGGAAAATATTTGTTTCCACATTTTTCTGCAGAGGGGGAGGGGTTCATGTGTGCCTGCGTTTTGGCTTTTTTGTGAGTGTGTGTGTGTGTGTGTATGTGTGTGTATGTGTGTGTGTGTGTGTGCGCGTGCGTGTGTGTGTGTGTGTGGATGCTCTGATCTGTGTGCCCTATGTTCAGTCACTGAATAGCCTGGACTGGAGGAAGACTTCTTTTACAACAGCATGGTTGTGAAACATAGCTGTGCTCCTTCTCCTCTCACTTGCTGAAATTTAGCCATCTGAAATACTGCACCACACCTGTCACTCTTGCCAAAATGGAATACACCCACCTTCATATGTAAAATAAGTCCATCTAAAATACAACTGTCATAACAACCACATGTGAAATAGTCGTATAAAATACAACCATTATGATAAACCAACCTCCACATGTTAATAAAAACCTAACGTACAAATGTCATAATAAACCCACCTCTACATGTTAAATAAATCCATTTAAAATAACAACCATCATGACAAACCTGCCGTCTCGTGTATAACAAACCCACCTAAAATTCAACTCATAATAAACCCATTCATGTAAAATCAGCCCATCTAAAATACAACCATTATGATAAACCCACCTTCACATGTCAAAATAAACCCATCTAAAAATACAACCATCATAACAAACCCAACAGGTGTGAAACAAACCCATGTAAAATACAACTTATAATAAATCCACATGTGAAATAACATGCAACTGACATGATAAACACATCTTCAAAATTAATGTTACATAAAGCCTGCCAAAATGTAACCATGATGATAAACCCACGTGTGAAAAAAAGCTATCTAAAGTGCAACTGTCCTAATAAACCCACCTTTACATCGGAAATAAACCCCACCTCTGCATGTCAAAGCCTGTTTAAGGGGACTTTTCACCTGGAGTTAACTCTTTGCCCACTCAACTCTCCACAAAAGTCCTTTGGATGAGACTAAAAACAGATCCTGTGTGGAAACGCATGCAGAACATCTTGTGCACATGTTAAAACCTGAAAAGCACTTTGGAAGGCGAGGCCATGTGGTAGAAAAAGACAAGCTCAACCCCCCCCCCCCCCCTCCCTCACATGTGAAAATAAAAGTCCCACAAAAGGGTACAATATGGAAACGACAACTCAATGGTATAACATTGGCCAAAACAACTGTGTACATAATAAAACTGCCACCAAGGGAATAACGTTGGCCAAAATACAACTTGCAACAAACCCCACAGCCACAAATGAAATGAAACCCACTTCCTTATGTGAAATAAAGGCCTCCAAAATAAAACGGTTGTAATAAAACCACAGCCAAGGGAATAATGTTATCTAAAATGCAACTGTTGCAATAAACCCCCAAACCACAAATGAAATGATGCCCACTCCCACATGTCAAATTGTCCAAAATAAACCACAATAAACCCACTTAAGAATGGGAAAAAGCCATAAACCAACGAAATAAACCGCCATCATGTGAAACAAAGCTATTGAAATTGCAATTGATGTAATACACCTACCTGAAATAAAGCCTTGTAATATTCAACCAGCATAAGGAACCTTCCTGTAGATGTGAATAAATCATCACAAGGAACCCACCCTCACATGTGATACAAAGCCATCTAAAATATCCCCGTCTTAATAAATCTACTTCCACATGTAGAATAAAAGCCATCTAAAGCGCATCTGCAGTAAGCCCTTCTCCACAGTGAAAAAAACCTAAAATACAATTGTATAAAGCTATCTAAATTATGACCATCATAGTAACCCACCTTCACATATGAAACCATCTAAAATATAACCACCATGGTAAACCCACATAAAACTAAAATATAACCACCATGGTAAACCCACATAAAACTAAAATGTAACCACCATGGTAAACCCACATAAAACTAAAATGTAACCACCATGGTAAACCCACATAAAACTAAAATATAACCACCATGGTAACCCCACAGGAAACTAAAATATTACCACCATAGTAAACTCACATAAAACTAAAATATAACCACCATGGTAAACCCACATAAAGCTAAAAAATAACCACCATAGTAAACCCGCATAAAACTAAAATATAACCACCATAGTAAACTCGCATTGCAATGATGAAACCATATAAAATATAACCACCATAGTAAACTCTCATGAAACTAAAATATAACCACCATGGTAAACTCTCATGAAACTAAAATATAACCACCATAGTAAACTCTCATGAAACTAGAAACTAAAATATAACCACCATAGTAAACTCATGAAACTAAAATATAACCACCATAGTAAACTCTCGTAAAACTAAAATATAACCACCATGGTAAACTCGCATTGCAATTTTGAAACCATATAAAATATAACCACCATAGTAAACTCATGAAACTAAAATATAAACACCATAGTAAACTCTCGTGAAACTAAAATATAACCACCATGGTAAACTCTCATGAAACTAAAATATAACCACCATGGTAAACTCGCATTGCAATTTTGAAACCATATAAAATATAACCACCATAGTAAAAAGTAAACTCATGAAACTAAAATATAACCACCATAGTAAACCCGCATTGCAATGATGAAACCATATTAAATATAACCACCATAGTAAACGCGCATTGCAATGATGAAACCATATAAAATATAACCACCATAGTAAACTCTCATGAAACTAAAATTGAACCACCATAGTAAGCTCGCAATATTGAAACCATATAAAATATAACCACCATAGTAAACTCATGAAACTAAAATAGAACCACCATAGTAAGCTCGCAATTATGAAACAATATAAAATATAACAACCATAGTAAACCTACATGAAACTAAAATATAACCACCATAGTAAACTCGCCTCCACAAATGAAACCATATAAATTATAACCACCATAGTAAACCCACACGGAACCATCTAAAATATAACCACCATGATAAACCCACCATTGGATGTGAAACCATACAAAAAATAATTGCCATAATAAACCCACCTCCACGTGAAATAGCTTTCTGAAAAATAACCATCATAATAAACCCACCTCCACGTGAAATAGCCTTCTGAAAAATAAACATCATAATAAACCCACCTCCACATGAAATAGCCTTCTGAAAAATAACCATCACAAAAAAAACAACCTCCACGTGAAATAGCCTTCCCAAAAACAACCATCACAATAAATCCACCTTCACAGAAAATAAAGCCTAAAATGAAACCACCACAATAAACCCATCCCCATGTGAAATGCCTTCTAAAATATAACCACAATAATCCGCCTCCACGGGAAATAAGCCCTCTAAAATAACCAGCATAACAAACCCACCTACACATGAAATAAAGCCTTCTAAAATGTAATCACCATAAGAAATCCACTTCCATGCAAAATACCTTAAAAAAACAACCATCGTAATAAACCAACCTCCACATCTGAAAGAAAGCCTTCTAAAAGACAACCCCCATAATGAACCCACCTTCACATGAAATAATGTCATAAGTATTACAAGTATGACAAAGCCACCTACAAGTGGAATAAAGCCTAAACTATTAACTACCACAATAGACCCGCGTCCACGTGAAATTAAACCTAAAATATAACCACTGTAATAAATCGCCTCCCCGTGAAATAAAATCTAAAATATAAAAAAGTAACCACCATAATGAACTTATGTCGACGTGAAAACCCACCTAAACTACAACCACCACCTGCCTCCGTGTGAAATAAAGCCTTCTAGACTAATCCTAATAAACTCGACTCTTTGATGAAATAAAGCCTTTTAAAATATATCCACCATGATAAACCCACCACCTCGCGAAAGAAATGCATAAAAACCGTAACACGATAATAAACGAACCCTCACGTGAAAAAAAGGCCATTCAATATTCACAATAACAAACCCACCTGTGCAGATGAAATAAAGGCATCTGAAATACAAACATCATAATAACACTTCCACCTACAATAATTTATTTTCACAGGTGATACAAGGCCATCTAAAGTACAGCCATCATAAACCCACATCTACACGTGAAATAAAGCCATCTACAATACATTTTCATAACAAATCCACCTAAATAGGTAACAAATCCACCTAAATAGGTAATATAAAGCCATACAAAACAGCTGTTCCCAAAAAACCCACCTCCACTTTTGAAATAAAGCCATCCAAAATTCAGCCATCATAATAAACTCGCCTCCGTGTGTGAAATAAAAATAAGCGAAATACAAAAACTACAAAAACCAAACCCCACCTCCTCATGTGAAACGATTAAAGTCGTTCAATATACAGCCATTGTAAAAAAAAAACCCAAGTGAAATAACCCACCTTCTCATATGAAATAGAACCATCAAAAGCGTAACTGTCAAAAATAAACACACCCTTTACGTCAGAAATAAAACCATCTAAAATACAACTGTCACAAAATCCACTTCCATATGTAAAATAAATATATCCAAAATGCAAAAGTAAAAAAAAAAAAAGCGACAATAAAACATCTTGACATGTCAAACAGAGCTATCCAAAATACAACTGTCACAATGAAGCCACACCACCTGTGAATTAAACCCATCCCCCAAAAAAACATTATTGAAAACCTACTTGTACACGTGAAATAAAGCCACGCAACCGCCTTGATAAACCCAACTTAAAATTCGAAATAAACCCACCCTGATCCAAACTACAACTGTCATAATAAACCCGCCACCACTGTGAAATAAAGCCATCTAGAAATACACGTCACTAAAACCCACCACCACGTCTGAAATAAAGCCATCTAGAAATACACGTCACTAAAACCCACCACCAGGTGTGAAATAAAGCCATCTAGAAATACACGTCACTAAAACCCATCACCAGGTGTGAAATAAAGCCATCTAACATACAACCACCCTAACACTTCTCCCTCACATTGGAATTTTTTCCCTTTTTGTTCTTTGGCTGAAGCTCTGAGGTTCACCAATGGTGAGGTTTTTGTGTATGCCTCCGTTTTTACCCACCATTAAGATAAGGGCATTTCCACTAAGGCCTACAAAGGGGGGAGGGGGGGGGGGGGGGGGCGAGGGAAACCCACCCACCCACCCAAAATGTAGTAGTGGGAACACATTCCTTTAAAGGTGAACTAAAACCACCAAAATACAACAGTCACATTACATTCCAGGTGAAATAATGAAAACCACCCAAAATACTGCCATGGTACTACACCCTAGTGAACTATCTAAAGCCACCCAAAATACTGCAATGGTATTACACCAAAGGTGAACTAACTAATACCACCCAAAATACTGCCATGGTATTACACCAAAGGTGAACTAACTAAAATGACCCAAAATACTGCCATGGTATTACACCAAAGGTGAACTAACTAAAACCACCCAAAATACTGCCATGGTATTACACCACAGGTGAACTAACTAAAACCACCCAAAATACTGCCATGGTATTACACCAAAGGTGAACTAACTAAAACCACCCAAAATACTGCCATGGTATTACACACAGGTG
>CM054157.1:33162270-33192701 GCA_028751875.1 Rapana venosa | reverse complement strand
AAAAAAAAAAACCACTTAGAAAAACTGGCATTGCAATGATGAAACCATATAAAATATAACCACCATAGTAAACTCGTGAAACTAAAATGTAACCACCATAGTAAACTCTCATGAAACTAAAATGTAACCACCATAGTAAACTCTCATGAAACTAAAATGTAACCACCATAGTAAACTCTCATGAAACTAAAATGTAACCACCATAAAAAACTCACATAAAGCTAAAATATAACCACCATAATAAACCCGCATAAAACTAAAAAAAATTTATAACCACCATAGTAAACTCGCATTGCAATAATGAAACCTAGGTGAACTAACTAAAACAACCCAAAATACTGCCATAGTATTACACCCCAGATGAACTAACTAAAACCACCCAAAATACTGCCATGGTATTACACCCCAGGTGAACTACCTAAAACCACCCAAAATATTGCCATGGTATTACACCCCAGGTGAACTAACTAAAACCATCCAAAATACTGCCATGGTATTACAGCACAGGTAAACTAACTAAAACCACCCAAAATACTGCCATAGTATTAAACCCCAAGGTGAAATAACTAACTTATCCCCAGAATACTGCCATGGTATTACTCCTCAGGTGAACTAACTAAAACTACACAAAATACTGCCATGGTATTACACCCCCTTATTAACTAACTAAAACTATCCAAAATACTGCCATGGTATTACAGCCCAGGTGAACTAACTAAGGTAAGATAAAGGAGTCCAATAACCTATAAGGTCGTAGGGGAGCGAGGCGTCAGAGACCTCACTTCTCTAGGGCCAGCATATTGAGGGCGGCGCCCATCTCCTCTCCCACGCTGCTTTACCTTCCCTGACCCTTAAGAGGGCAGGTACCCATTTACAGCTGGGTGAACTGGGGGAACCGTACTGAAGCCAAGGCACGCAAACGGTCACCCATCCAACTGGTAACCACGCGCGACGCTGCTTAACTTGGCTGGGGAAAAGCGAGTGCTCCGACCACTGAGCTATCCCGTCCCCTGAACTAACAAAAACCACCCAAAATACTGCCATGCTATTACAGCACAGGTAAACTAACTAAAACCACCCAAAATACTGCCATAGTATTAGACCCCCAGGTGAAATAACTAAACCCGCCCATAATACTGCCATGGTATTACACCCCAGGTGAACTAACTAAAACCACCCAAAATACTGCCATGGTATTACACCCCCAGGTGAAATAACTAAAACCACACAAAATACTGCCATGAAATTACATCAAAGGTGAACTAACTAAAACTACCCAAAATACAGCCATGGTATTACACCCCAGCTGCAATAACTAAAACCACCAAAAATGCTGTCATGGTATTACATCACAGGTGAACTAACTAAAACCACCCAGATAACTGCCATGGTATTACACCCCAGGTGAAATAACTAAAATTACCCAAAACATTGCCATGGTATTACACTCCAGGTGAACTAACTAAAACCAACCAAAATACTACCATGGTATTACATCCCAGGTGAACTAACTAAAAAAACCCAAAATTCTACCATGGAATTACACCCTAGAAGACTAGCTGAAACCACCCAAAATACTGCCATAGTATTACACCCCAGGTAAACTAACTAAAACCACACAAAATACTGCCATAGTATTACACACCCAGGTGAACTAACTAAACCACACAAAACACTGCCATGGTATTACACCCCAGATGAACTAATTAAAACCACTGAAAGTACTGCCATGGTATTACACCCCAAGTGAACTAACTAAAAGCACACAAAATACTGCCATGGTTTTACACCCCAGTTGAACTAATTAAAACCACCCAAAATACTGCCATGGTATTACACCACAGGTGAACTAACTAAAACCACCCAAAATACTGCCATAGTATTAAACCCCAAGGTGAAATAACTAACCCACCACCCATAATACTGCCATGGTATTACACCCCAGGTGAACTAACTAAAACCACCCAAAATACTGCCATGGTATTACACCCCCAGGTGAAATAACCAAAACCACACAAAATACTGCTATGGCATTACATCAAAGGTGAACTAACTAAAACCACCCAAAATACTGCCATAGTATTACACCCCAGATAAACTAACTAAAACCACCCAAAATACTGCCATGGTATTACACCCCAGGTGAACTAACTAAAACAAACCAAAATACTGCCATGGTATTACACCCCCAGATTAACTAACTAAAACCGCCCAAAATACTGCCATGGTATTACATCCCAGGTGAACTAACTAAAACCACCCAAAATACTGCCATGGTATTACATCCCAGGTGAACTAACTAAAACCACCCAAAATACTGCCATGGCATTACATCAAAGGTAAACTAACTAAAGCTACACAAAAGTACTGCCATGGTATTACACCCCAGGTGCACTAACTAAAACCACTAAAAATACTGTCATGGTATTACATCACAGGTGAACTAACTAAAACCTCCCAAAACACTGCCATGGTATTACACCCCCAGGTAAAATAGCTAAAAAACCCCAAAATACTGCCAAGGTATTACACCTCAGGTGAACTCACTAAAACCACCCTAAATACTGCCATGGTATTACATCCCAGGTGAACTAACTAAAACCACCCAAAATGCTGGCATGGTATTACACCCCATGTGAACTAACTAAAACCACCCAAAATACTTCCATGGTATTACACCCCAGGTGAACTAACTAAAACCATCCAAAATACTGCCATGGTATAACACCCCAGGTTAACTAACTAAAGCCACCCAAAATACTGCCATGGTATTACACCTCAGGTGAACTAACTAAAACTACACAAAATACTGCCATGGTATAACACCCCAGGTTAACTAACTAAAGCCACCCAAAATACTGCCATGGTTTTACACACCACGTGCACTAACTAAAACCACCCAAAATACGACCGTGGTATTACACCCCCATGTAAACTAACTAAAACCACACAAAATACTGCCATGGTATTACATAAAACGTGAACTAACTAAAACTACCCCAAATACTGCCATAGTATTACACCCCAGGTGAACTAACTAAAACCACCCAAAATACTGCCATGGTATTACACCACAGATGAACTAACAAAAAGCACACAAAATATTGCCATGGTATTACATCTCAGGTAAACTAACTAAAACCACCCAAAATACTGGCATGGTATTACACCCCAGGTGCACTAACTAAAACCACCCAAAATACTGTCATGGTATTACATCACAGGTGAACTAACTAAAACCATCCAAAATACTGGCATGGTATTACACCCCTAGTTTAAATAACTAAAACCACCCAAAATACTGCCATGGTATTACACCCAAGGTGAACAAACTAAAACCAACCAAAATATTACACCAGAAATGAACTAACTTAAACCACCCAAAATACTGCCATGGTATTAGGGCACAGGTAAAATATTTAAAAACACCCAAAATACTGCCATGGTTTTACACCATAGGTGGACTAAAACTACACAAAATACTGCCATGGCATTACACCCCAGGTGAACTAACTAAAACCAACAAAAATACTGCCATAGTATTAGACCCCCAGGTGAAATAACTATCCCCCCCCCCCCCCCCATAATTCTGCCATGGTATTACACCCCAGGTGAACTAACTAAAACTACCCAAAATACTGCCATGGTATTACACCCCAGGTGAACTAACTAAAACCACCCAAAATACTGCCATGAAATTACATCAAAGGTGAACTATCCTAAATCACCCAAAATACTGCCATGGTATTACATCAAAGGTGAACTAACTAAAACCACCCAAGATACTACCATGGTATTACACCCTAGGTGAACTAACTAAAACTACCAAAAATACTGCCATGATATTACACCCGAGGTGCACTAGCTAAAACCTTCAGATAACTGCCATGGTATTACATCACAGGTGAACTAACTAAAACCACCCAGATAACTGCCATGGTATTACACCCCAGGTGAAATAACTAAAATTACCCAAAAACATTGCCATGGTATTACTCTCCAGGTGAACTAACTAAAACCAACCAAAACACTACCATGGTATTACATCCCAGGTGAACTAACTAAATCCACCCAAAATAGTAGGGTCGTATTACACTCCAGGTGAGATAACTAAAACCACACAAAATACTGCCATGGTATTACATCCCAGGTAAACTAACTAAAACCCCCCAAAATACCACCATGGAATTGCACCCCAGATGGATAAGCTAAAAACCACCCAAAATACTGCCATGGTATTACACCCCAGGCGAACTAACTAAAACCACTCAAAATACTGCCATGGCATTACATCCCAGGTAAACTAACTAAAAAAACCCAAAATTCTACCATGGAATTACACCCTAGATGAACTAACTAAAACCACACAAAATACTGCCATGGTATTACACCCCAGGTGAACTAACTAAAACCACTCAAAATACTGCCATGGTATTACACCCCAGGTGAACTAACTAAAACCACTCAAAATACTGCCATGGTAATACACCCCAGGTGAACTAGCTAAAACCACACAAAATATATCAGTCGCATTACACTCCAGGTGAAATAACTAAAACCACCCAAAATACTGCCTTGGTATTACACCCCAGGTGAACTGACTTAAACTACCCAAAATACTAACTAAAACACTTAAGAACTACCATTGTATTACCCCCTAAGTGAAGTCAAACCACGCAAAATACCTATTACGCCACAGGTGAACTTGCTAAAACTACCCAAAATATAACCGTGCTATTATGCCTTGTCACAGGAGAAATAAAGTCACTCAATATACAACCCTCTTGATTACACAGTAGTTATCTCCCCTCCCTTCTGTCAACATTACCATAAACACCACTACCAGTACCTCTACACCATACCACCCCTACCCTACCACCATCAACTACCTCTACCTTTACCATTTCTGTTACTTCTAATCAACCTGGTTGATTGGTGGTCTTGTGGTAACGCACCTGGCTAGAAAGCGAAATTCCGGGTTTCAAGTGTGTGGTGGTTTGATCTCCGTCTGTACCCGAAACTTTTACCCCGTCCACAAGGCCGTGAGTGGTGGTCTGGATGCTAGTCTATCGGATTAGACGATAAACATAATTATTTAGGACAAGTAACAGAACCCACGGCAACAAGGGAGTTATCCCTTGCAACATTCTGTTCAAAAGAAAAGCCAGTCTGATAGGGAAACAAATGCAGTTGCAGAACCCACGGCAACAATGGAGCTGTCCCTTTCAAAATTCTGTAGAAAAAAGCCACTGTTAGGAAACCAAAGTTGCAGACAGGAAAAGAAAAAAGAAAATGGGTGGTGCTGCTCTTGTAGCAACGCCCTTACCCGTGGAGAACAGCCCGAATTTTACGCAGAGAAATCTGCCGTGACTTAAAGTGTATACAATACGATACATACAATACAATGCGAAGTCAGCATTGATTTTGTCTAAAAAGAGGGTAGGCAATTCAGGTCGTTGTTGCTTATGTGTCCCTATTAGGAGTAATTCATTGCCTCCACTTAGGACAGAAGATAATTGCACGTTCATCTATGTACATATACAGATTGATGAAATGGAAGTTTTGCACACACACACACAAAATCGTGACTTAAAGTGTATACAATACGATACATACAATACAATACGAAGTCAGCATTGATTTTGTCTAAAAAGAGGGTAGGCAATTCAGGTCGTTGTTGCTGATGTGTCACTATTCATTGTCTCTACTTAGGACGGAAGATAATTGCATGTTCATGTATGTACATATAGAGATGGATGAAATGAAAGTTTTGCACACACACCACAACCACACACACACACACACACACACACACACACACACACACACACACACCAACACACACACACACACCACACACACACCAACACACACACACACGACGTAATACACACACTACACACACACACGTACACACACACACACACACACACACACACACACACACACACACACACACACACACACACACGCACGCACGCACGCACGCACGCACGCACGCACGCACGCAGCACGCACACACACACACACACACACACAGGGTATTAGGGTCAGACATGTGTTGCTCCTATGTTGTTTTATCTTATAAAGTTATCTTAAAACCAGAGATTCTAGCTTTAAAAAGAATGTGACGGGGTTAGTCAAAGACGCCAACAGTCTTCTTTCTTTCTTTCTTTCATCTGCCGCTGGTGCCCTTCGGCGTCGCGGGGAGACACAGACGTCTGTCTGCAGCAAAGGTGGGAGGCTTGATGTAGAGACAGGTCATGGGCTCGCAGGGTGTCAGCCACGGAGTCGCTCCATCGTCTCCTTGGTCTACCTCTGGCTTTCCAGCCATTGAATTTGGTGGTGTATGCCCGTAGGGCTGGTTGGTTGGGCGGCATTCTAGTGAGGTGACCAAACCACCTGATCCTTTGTTGTTCGATATGGTGGAGAATTGGTGTTAGTCCGACCATGTCTCTGATCACCTCATTCTTGATCTTGTCGCGTCTGGTCTTGTTGACAGCTTTTCTCAGGCAGCGCATTTCACATGTGACCAATTTTCTCTCTAAGGCTTTTGTTAGGGCCCATGTCTGACACTGGTATGTGAGTGTTGGAACGAAGATGGCGTTGATGAGTTTTGCCTTGGTGCTCATTGGGATGCTGGAATGTTTTAGAAGGGGGGCGAGTTGGTAACTGACTGCGTTCGCTTTCTGGCATCTTGTTTCTATCTCTCTGTCCAATTTTCCATCTTCAGTGAAGAGGCTGCCAAGGTATTTAAATTCTTTGGTCTGTTTCAGCTGGGTGCCGTTGATGTTGATGTCCAGCTTTCCTGGATTTCTGCTGACAGACATAACTTCTGTTTTGGTGATACTGATCTTCATGTCATACCTCTCGCAGCATGTGTTGAGTTGGTCTGTGTGATCTTGAAGAGCTGCTTTGTTCTGATTCATCAGGGACTGGTCGTCAGCAAATAATAGTTCGTTCAGGGCCTCAAGATCTGGGTTGGCTTCCTTTGTGATCTGGTCCATGTAGATCACGAAGAGAAGGGGAGAGAGTACGCAGCCTTGCCTGACCCCTGATGTAACCGGGAACCAGTCGGATGTTCCACTGGTTGTTCGGACTGCGCTCATACTGTTGGCATAGATTGCTCTAATGTTATCAAGCAACTGCCCCTTCACGTCGTACTGCTCCAGGATCTTCCAGAGCTTGTCTCTGTTGACTCGGTCGAAAGCTTTTTCTTGGTCAACGAATACTGTATGCAGGTCTTGGTTGTATTCGATGGCTCTTTCACACAGCTGTCGGAGTGCGAAAATGGCATCTGTGCACCCTCTTCCTTTCCGAAAGCCAAACTGGGCATTGCTCAGTAGGTGTTCTGCTTTGGCTCTTGTGCGCTGTTCCAGAATCTTTGCATACATTTTCCCTACATGGCTGAGAAGTGAAATGCCTCTGTAGGTGCTGCAGTCTCTCTTGCTGCCCTTCTTCTTCCAAATTGGCACCACTATTGCATTTTGCCAGTCCATTGGTACTTTCCTCTCTTCCCATGCTTTCTGGAAGATGATGGCTTCAGTTGTTATGCCGTCATCACCTGCCGCTTTGCCCTTTGGGCTGGTCTTAATTGCTTTTCTTGTTTCAGCTTCAAGGATTTGGGGCTCTAACTGGTCTTTATAGCGTGGTGAGAATTGAGAGCTGGAAGCTTGTACTCCAGATGGGTTTAAAAGATCTTTAAAGTAATCTTCCCATCGTTACAGAATTTCCTCTTCTTTGTGCAATGCCTCTCCATTTGCATCATTCACTACTGTTGTTGGATTGATTGGCTCATCTCTTACTCTCATCGTCTTCACACTTTTGAAAAATTCTCTTGGGGAGTTCTTGCAAATTTCACTTAACTTCTCTCCATAAGTCGCCCAAGGTTTTTCTTTGGAGGCTTTCACAACACGATTACTATATCTTCTTGCGATTCTGTACTTGGCGTAGTCCTCTTCTGTCTTGGTCTTGGCCCAAGCTTTATATAGCTGCTTTTTTTCTTTGATGGCTTCCTTCACCTCTTGGTTCCACCAAGCTGTAGCTTTCCTGTTTTTACCTCCACATTTCTTTGTCCCGCAAACTTCCCTTAAGGTGTTCAAGAGAGCTGGCTTGAAGGTGTCCCAGACTTGCTCCATGTTGAGAGGTGTTGTATCAATGGAGTTTCACCTTAATAGCACTGTGAATCTGTTCTTGCACTTCTTTCTCTTCCAGTTTGAGGAGGTTGATTTTTTTCAGGCTGGTTCTTCCTAGCAGTTGTTATTTTCTTCTTCTGAGTACTGGTGGCTAGAATGACAGGCCTGTGGTCAGAGTCAAGGTTGGCATTGGGGATGGCTTTTGAGTCTTTGATGGCGTAACGTGTTCTAGATCTTGCAAGTATAAAGTCGATTTGAGACGAGATGTTGAGATCGTTCCATTTGTACCAGGTGTAAATTTGGGAGGCTCGGTGTTGGAAAAAGGTGTTGGTGATGATCAGATCATGCTCTGCATAAGTTCCAGCACGTGGTTCCCGTTGTAATTGCAAGGTGTTCTGTGGTCACTGTGGGGTCCAAGATGTTTTGTCCACGGGTTTCTTCTCTCACCAACTCTGCCGTTGAAATCACCCATGACATACAGGTCCTCTTTGTCAGGGGTGCTGTTGATGAGGTCGGAGAGCTCTTGATAGAATGAGTCTTTCTCCTCTTCTGAGTACGAATCGTTACATGGTGCATATGCTTGGATATAGTGGATGATTTTGTTGGACTTTCTTACACCGATTTTAATCAGTCTTTCTGATATGTATTCTGTACTCATAAGATTCTTTGCTATGAATCCCACACCATGCGTTGCTCTCTGGTCTTTCCTGACTCCACTCCAGATGAGAACAAAGTTTGAATGGATTTCTTTCGATCCTTCTCCTTTCTTCCTAGTGTCTGAAATGCCCATGATGGAGATCTTTCTTTTGGTCATGAATTCCACAATATCTGGTTCCTTGTTTGTTAGGCCGCAGATGTTCCATGTTCCAATGTAGTCACTGTTCCTATCTCGATGTCCGTTTCCATTGCGAGGTCGTTTTCCGTTGGTATCCGTCCGTTTGTGTCTCTTTTTAGTTTTATTAGCAGTTGATAAATCCACTGTCGGCTTGCTAGGCCAGTCACAGCTTCACCAGAGCCCCGTTAGCCAGCTTGACCTGTTTCCGTTTCCCACGACGTGGACGAGGGGTTGGACTTTGGGAAACGACGCCAACAGTGAAAACCCAAAGACAATAATCACTCCTTTCCAGCTGGTTAGATGGCGTATATGATGATGATGATGGTTGTGGTGGTGACGATGATGATGGTGGTGGTGGTAGTGGTGGTGACGATGGTGGTGATGGTGATGATGATGATGATGGTGGTGGTGTGGTAGTGGTGGTGATGGTGATGATGATGATGGTGGTGGTGGTGGTGGTGGTAGTGGTGGTGACGATGGTTGTGATGGTGATGATGATGATGGTGGTGGTAGTGACGATGGTGGTGATGGTGATGATGATGATGGTGACGACGATGGTGGTGATGGATGGTGATGATGATGATGATGATGATGGTGGTGGTGGTGGTGATGGTGATGATGATGATAATCAGTCATGATCGTGACGACGACAGTAATAACGACACTGCTATTGTTTGTTACCAACGAGCATTATCTATCCAGCTTTAACCCCACAATGATAAGAATACGTACGTGCTCTGTCTCCCCTATCAAATACACTTTATATAACACTTTATATCCTTTTATATCGAGGATAATGGAATAAGCACTTATGTGCTTTTTTACATCCAGTCCCCGTGTGTATGCGGTTTTGTAAATTCTGTCATCTGTTCCCACCGGCACACAATGGCCTACTCTTACGAAAAGCGGAACAGGATTTAACGTGTGCGCAAGATGTTCTGCGTGCGTTCGCACACGGAACCTCGGTTTATAGTCTCATCCGAAGGACTTTTGGGGAGAGTGGAGTCTACACTGATGTTAACTCCAGGGGAAAATGTCCCCTTGAACGGGAATCGAACCCGGGTCGTCAGATTGCGAGGGCAATGTTCTAACCACTAGGCTATCCCGTCCCCCAGGAATCACAAGACTGTACAGTACAGGAATCACAAGACTGTAACCACACACTGGATGCGCTGCCGTTAAGCGCCTGCCAAGTCAGGCCCAGCACAGCATTTTAAGGCAGACCTTGCACTAAGCTGTATATCAAATAACTGACCAAGCTGTTGCTCACGGTCAGAAATCACCAGGACATAGGGTTGTTGAGTGTATGGCAGTTTTTAAACACCCCGTCAGACAGGCAGCTGGACTCCGACTGCAGAAAAAACGATCTACTTCTAATAAAGAATAACAGTGTTTATACTAGGATCACGTCATGGATGAAGATGGCCAACAGTCAACATTTCAAAGCACACCACCTTCTTCTTCGTTGAACGCTCAGACAGCAACTACTGTTGTCTGTCATATGAGCGAAAATGCGTTGCACTGCCGTTAAGCACCTGCCAAGTCAGGCCCAGCACAGCATTTTAAGGCAGGCCTTGCACTAAGCTGTATATCAAATAACTGACCAAGCTGTTGCTCACGGTCAGAAATCACCAGGACGAAGGGTTGTTGGCCAGCTTCTGATGCCTCTGTGGGTGTCGACTTGCTTTGGCTGATGCTGCTCCCTGGGAGTCTGCATGTAGTGCATTGTTTTGTAGGCAGTGTATTTTTTTCATTCTATTGCTTTGCATTGTATTTTAGTGTATTGTTTTGCATTGTACTGTTTTGTAGTGTATTGTTTTGTATTGTACTGTATTGTTTTGCATTGTACTGTTTTGTTTTGCATTGTACTGTTTTGTAGTGTATTGCGTTGTATTGTATTGCGTCGTTTTGCAGTGTACTGTTTTGTATGCATTGTCTTATTTTGTAGTGTATTGTTTTGCATTTTATTGTCTTCTAGTGTATTATTTTGTATGCATAGTATCATTTTGCATTGTATTGTAGTGCATCGTTTCGTATGCACTGTATTCATTTGTTGTGTACTGCCTTGCGTTATCTTGCTTTGTAGTGTATTGTTTTGAATGATATTGTAGTGCGTTGTGTTGCATTGTATTGTTATGCAGTGTATTGTTTTGCATTGTCTTGTGGTGTGTTGCGCTGCATTGTTGTTTTGCAATGTATTACATTGTTTTGCAGCGTATTGCTTTGCATTGTATTTTAGTATATTGCGTTGCATCGCATTGTAGTTTGTTGTGTTGCATTGTATTGTTTTGTGTTACATTGTTTTGCAGTGTATTTGTTGTAGTTTGTTGTGTTGCATTGTATTGTTGTGCTTGGCTTGCGTTGTATTCATTGTGTTGTATTGTATTGCATACCACTTTCAGTCACGGCAAATTTCTTGACGAGAAATTCTGGCTGCTCTCCCTGTCGCCACATGAGGGGCGCCACCTATTTACCCCCCCCCCCCAAAAAAAAATCCTGTTGTATGTTTTCTTGTTTCCCTATATGTTAGAACTTTCTTTGTTTTGTTTAAAACCAATTTATTTATATCTTACATATTTTTTTTGGCCATGAACCAACTTCTTTAATGTGGGTTCTTTTACATGAGCTAAATGCCTGTTAAACACGAATATATCAGTTTTTCGTCTCATCCAAAATACTAGCACCAGGACCATCACTCAAGGTCCAGCAGATGAGGTGAAAATGGGCTCACACGGGGATCGAACCCGCAGTTCTTGCGTTTCTAGACAGGTGTGTTACCTCTAGACCACCGATCGAGTATTGTTCGATGTAAGGGGCTAGTCTGTACTCCTTCCATTCCACTAGTCTGTACTCCTTCCATTCCACTCCCCACTAGTCTGTACTCCTTCCATTCCACTCTCCACCTCGTGGCCTCCAGAGCTTCACAGCCTCGTCATTCAGAGACGGACGCAGGCAAGCTCTGTCCTCACAGGGTAAAACACAGTAGCCCCATTCTTCCAAAGTTCCAGCAGAATCCCGTTTAATAATAATAATAATCATGTATGGAATTTATATAGCGCTGAATCTTGTAAAGCAAAAAATCAAAGCGCTCAAATGATATTAAAAAAAAATGTATCGAGGATAATGGAATAAGCACTCATATGCTATTTTACATCCAGTCCCCGTGTGTTTGCGGTTTTGTAAATGTTGTTATCTGTTCCCACCGGCACACAATGGCCTACTCTTTCGAAAAGTGGAACAGGATTTAACGTGTGGGCAAGATGATCTGCATGTGTTCGCACACGGGGCCTCGGTTTATAGTCTCATCCGAAGGACTTTGACATTCAGTTCAATTTTTTTTTATCAAACTGGGACGAAAGGGCGAGGCTGGGAATCGAACCCAGGACCTCACGGTTTACTTGTTGGCAGGCAAACGTCTTTACCATCCTGCCACCTTCCTTCCTGTTTAATGAACAAACTAAAGGTGGTTGTTTGCTGTTTTGTCCAGAAAGCTTATGCAGTTCAACCCCCTTTATATGATCGTCACAACACACCACCTTCTTTTATAAGTGCAACCACCTTTATCTTTTACCTTCGAAACCGCCTCCTTTCACCATGGAAACCACCTTCTTCTTTCACAATACAAAAACCTTCTTTCACTTTACAAAAACCTGCTTCTTTCACCATCACAACCACCTTCTTTTACCACCACAACCACCTTCTTTTACCATCACAACCACCTTCTTTTACCACCACAACCACCTTCTTCTTTACCATCACAACCACCTTCTTTTACCATCACAACCACCTTCTTCTTTTACCATCACAACCACCTTCTTTTACCATCACAAACCACCTTCTTTTACCATCACAACCACCTTCTTCTTTTACCATCACAACCACCTTCTTTTACCATCACAACCACCTTCTTCTTTCACCATCACAACCACCTTCTTTACCATCAGAACCACCTTCTTTTTCACCATCAGAACCACCTTCTTTTTCACAATCAGAACCACATTCTTCTTTCACCATCACAACCACCTTTTTTTTTTCACCTTCAGAACCACATTTCTTTTTTTTCCATCAGAACCACCTTCTTTTTTCACCATCAGAACCACATTCTTCTTTCACCATCACAACCACCTTCTTTTTTCACCATCAGAACCACATTCTTCTTTCACCATCAGAACCACCTTCTTTTTTCACCATCAGAACCACATTCTTCTTTCACCATCAGAACCACCTTCTTTTTTCACCATCAGAACCACATTCTTCTTTCACCATCACAACCACCTTCTTTTTCCCCATCAGAACCAAATTCTTCTTTCACCATCAGAACCACATTCTTCTTTCATCATCAGAACCACCTTCTTCTTTCATCATCAGAACCACATTCTTCTTTCACCATCAGAACCACATTCTTCTTTCACCATCAGAACCACATTCTTTCACCATCAGAACCACATTCTTCTTTCACCATCAGAACCACATTCTTCTTTCACCATCAGAACCACATTCTTTCACCATCAGAACCACCTTCTTCTTTCACCATCAGAACCACATTCTTTCACCATCAGAACCATATTCTTCATTCTTTCACCATCAGAACCACATTCTTCTTTCACCATCAGAACCACCTTCTTCTTTCACCATCAGAACCACATTCTTCTTTCACCATCAGAACCACATTCTTTCACCATCAGAACCATATTCTTCATTCTTTCACCATCAGAACCACATTCTTCTTTCACCATCAGAACCATATTCTTCATTCTTTCACCATCAGAACCACCTTCTTCTTTCACCATCAGAACCACATTCTTCTTTCACCATCAGAACCATATTCTTCATTCTTTCACCATCAGAACCACCTTCTTCTTTCACCATCAGAACCACATTCTTCTTTCACCATCAGAACCATATTCTTCATTCTTCACCATCAGACCACCTTCTTCTTTCACCATCAGAACCACATTCTTCTTCACCATCAGAACCATATTCTCATTCTTTCACCATCAAACCACCTTCTTCTTTCACCATCAAACCACCTTCTTCTTTCACCATCAGAAACCACCTTCTTCTTTCACCATCAGAACCACCTTCATCTTTCACCACCACAACCACCTTCTTTTACCACCACAACCACCTTCTTTTACATCACAACCACTTCTTTTACCACCACAACCACCTTCTTTTACCACCACAACCACCTTCTTTTACCACCACAACCACCTTCTTTTACCACCACAACCACCTTCTTTACCACCACAACCACCTTCTTTTACCACCACAACCACCTTCTTTCACCATCAGAACCACCTTCTTTTACCATCACAGCCACCTTCTTTTACCACCACAACCACCTTCTTTCACCATCACAACCACCTTCTTTCACCATCACAACCACCTTCTTTCACCACCACAACCACCTTCTCTTTACCATCACAACCACCTTCTTTTACCATCACAACCACCTTCTTTTACCATCACAACCACCTTCTTTCACCATCACAACCACCTTCTTTCACCATCACAACCACCTTCTTTCACCATCACAACCACCTTCTTTCACCATCACAACCACATTCTTCTTTCACCATCAGAACCACATTCTTTCACCATCAGAACCACCTTCTTCTTTCACCATCAGAACCACCTTCTTCTTTCAATCACATTCTTCTTTCACCATCAGAACCACATTCTTCTTTCAATCACATTCTTCTTTCACCATCAGAACCACATTCTTTCACCATCAGAACCACCTTCTTCTTTCACCATCAGAACCACATTCTTTCACCATCAGAACCACATTTTTCTTTCACCATCAGAACCACCTTCTTCTTTCACCATCACAACCACCTTCTTCTTTCAATCACATTCTTCTTTCACCATCAGAACCACCTTCTTCTTTCAATTCACATTCTTCTTTCACCATCAGAACCACCTTCTTCTTTCACCATCAGAACCAACATTCTTCTTTCACCATCAGAACCACATTCTTTCACCATCAGAACCACCTTCTTCTTTCACCATCACAACCACCTTCTTCTTTCAATCACATTCTTCTTTCACCATCAGAACCACATTCTTCTTTCACCATCAGAACCACATTCTTCTTTCACCATCAGAACCACATTCTTCTTTCACCATCAGAACCACATTCTTCATTCTTTCACCATCAGAACCACCTTCTTCTTTCACCATCAGAACCACCTTCTTCTTTCACCATCACAACCACCTTCTTCTTTCACCATCAGAACCACATTCTTTCACCATCAGAACCACCTTCTTCTTTCACCATCACAACCACATTCTTCTTTCACCATCAGAACCACATTCTTCTTTCACCATCAGAACCACATTCTTTCACCATCAGAACCACATTCTTTCACCATCAGAACCACATTCTTCTTTCACCATCAGAACCACCTTCTTCTTTCACCATCAGAACCACATTCTTTCACCATCAGAACCACATTCTTTCACCATCAGAACCACATTCTTTCACCATCAGAACCACATTCTTTCACCACCAGAACCACATTCTTTCACCATCAGAACCACATTCTTTCACCACCAGAACCACATTCTTTCACCATCAGAACCACATTCTTTCACCATCAGAACCACCTTCTTCTTTCACCATCAGAACCACATTCTTTCACCATCAGAACCACCTTCTTCTTTCACCATCAGAACCACCTTCTTCTTTCACCATCAGAACCACCTTCTTCTTTCACCATCAGAACCACATTCTTCTTTCACCATCACAACCACATTCTTTCACCATCAGAACCACATTCTTTCACCATCAGAACCACATTCTTCTTTCACCATCAGAACCACCTTCTTCTTTCACCATCAGAACCACATTCTTCTTTCACCATCAGAACCACATTCTTCATTCTTTCACCATCAGAACCACATTCTTCTTTCACCATCAGAACCACATTCTTCATTCTTTCACCATCAGAACCACATTCTTCTTTCACCATCAGAACCACATTCTTCATTCTTTCACCATCAGAACCACATTCTTCTTTCACCATCAGAACCACCTTCTTCTTTCACCATCAGAACCACATTCTTTCACCATCAGAACCACATTCTTCTTTCACCATCAGAACCACATTCTTCTTTCACCATCAGAACCACATTCTTTCACCATCACAACCACCTTCTTCTTTCACCATCAGAACCACATTCTTTCACCACCAGAACCACATTCTTTCACCATCAGAACCACATTCTTCTTTCATCATCAGAACCACATTCTTCTTTCACCATCAGAACCATATTCTTCATTCTTTCACCATCAGAACCACATTCTTCTTTCACCATCAGAACCACCTTCTTCTTTCACCATCAGAACCACCTTCTTCTTTCACCATCAGAACCACCTTCTTCTTTCACCATCACAACCACATTCTTCTTTCACCATCAGAACCATATTCTTCATTCTTTCACCATCAGAACCACCTTCTTTCACCATCAGAACCATATTCTTCTTCTTTCACCACCAGAACCACATTCTTTCACCATCAGAACCATATTCTTCATTCTTTCACCATCAGAACCACCTTCTTCTTTCACCATCAGAACCACATTCTTTCACCATCAGAACCATATTTCTTCATTCTTTCACCATCAGAACCACATTCTTTCACCATCAGAGCCACCTTTCACATCAGAACCACATTCTTTCACCATCAGAACCACCTTCTTCTTTCACCATCAGAACCACCTTCTTTTTCACCATCAAACCACATCTTTCACCATCAGAACACATTTCTTTCACCATCAGAACCATATCTTCATTCTTTCACCATCAGAACCACATTCTTCTTTCAACCATCAGAACCACATTCTTCTTTCACCATCACAACCACCTTCTTCTTTCACCATCAGAACCACATTCTTCTTTCACCATCACAACCACATTCTTCATTCTTTCACCATCACAACCACCTTCTTCTTTCACCATCAGAACCACATTCTTTCACCATCAGAACCACCTTCTTCTTTCACCATCAGAACCACATTCTTCTTTCACCATCAGAACCACATTCTTTCACCATCACAACCACCTTCTTCTTTCACCATCAGAACCACATTCTTTCACCACCAGAACCACATTCTTTCACCATCAGAACCACATTCTTCTTTCACCATCAGAACCACATTCTTCTTTCACCATCAGAACCACATTCTTCTTTCACCATCAGAACCACCTTCTTTTTTCACCATCAGAACCACATTCTTTCACCATCAGAACCACATTCTTCTTTCACCATCAGAACCACCTTCTTCTTTCACCATCAGAACCACCTTCTTCTTTCACCATCAGAACCATATTCTTCTTTCACCATCAGAACCACCTTCATTCTTTCACCATCAGAACCACATTCTTCTTTCACCATCAGAACCATATTCTTCATTCTTTCACCATCAGAACCACATTCTTCTTTCACCATCAGAACCACCTTCTTCTTTCACCATCAGAACCATATTCTTCATTCTTTCACCATCAGAACCACCTTCTTTCACCATCAGAACCATATTCTTCATTCTTTCACCACCAGAACCACATTCTTTCACCATCAGAACCATATTCTTCATTCTTTCACCATCAGAACCACCTTCTTCTTTCACCATCAGAACCACATTCTTTCACCATCAGAACCATATTCTTCATTCTTTCACCATCAGAACCACATTCTTTCACCATCAGAGCCACCTTTCACCATCAGAACCACATTCTTTCACCATCAGAACCACCTTCTTCTTTCACCATCAGAACCACCTTCTTTTTTCACCATCAGAACCACATTCTTTCACCATCAGAACCACATTCTTCTTTCACCATCAGAACCACATTCTTTCACCATCAGAACCATATTCTTCATTCTTTCACCATCAGAACCACATTCTTCTTTCACCATCAGAACCACATTCTTTCACCATCAGAACCACATTCTTCTTTCACCATCACAACCACATTCTTCTTTCACCATCAGAACCACATTCTTCTTTCACCATCAGAACCACCTTCTTTCACCATCAGAACCACATTCTTCATTCTTTCACCATCAGAACCACCTTCTTTCACCATCAGAACCACATTCTTCTTTTACCATCAGAACCACATTCTTTCACCATCAGAACCACATTCTTCTTTCACCATCAGAACCACATTCTTCTTTCACCATCAGAACCACATTCTTTCACCATCAGAACCACATTCTTCTTTCACCATCAGAACCATATTCTTCATTCCACCATCAGAACCATTCTTCATTCTTTCACCATCACAACCACCTTCTTCTTTCACTATTACAACTACCTTTTTTTTTCTTTTCTTTTTTTACAATTACAGTCATCTTCTGTTACTGTCCAAAACCACCCTCTCTAACGTCAGCAGCCATCCATACAAGAAAAGAAGACACGTGCTTTATTCAATGAGCTGTAATAACAGGTTGAAAACATTCCATATTCGTTTCAAAAGTGATTTGAAGACAAGTAACACACACAGACACACAGTTACATATTATTTTAATATGAACATGTTCAAAATATTCCATATTCGTTCCAAAAGTGATCTGAAGACAGGACAGTTACACATCATCATTTTACTCCTCGGGCAGGGAAATGAACGAACGTACAAACACCTAAAACATGTGAATTTATGAAAAAAAAGCAAATCAATTCATCATTGAGCACGCTGCATCTAGACATAGTACACTGTTATCTTACACAAGCATGGACAATGAATCAGCCCCCCCCCCCCCCCCAAAAAAAAGAGAAAAAACTGTCGTTGACAAAAATCGTAACCTCATGTTGAAATTCAAATTTCTGCAAGCAAAACACCAAAGTACAAACATTCATTGACGTTTCATTAATTTTCAGGAATACCGACAAGTAATAGTCTTAACTTGGGGAGAGCGTTATCTAATGTATGTTATGTTAATTAATCTCGTCAGTTTTTACCCTTTTTCTCCAAACAACAAGTGGAATGTTCAGACCCGGAGCATGTGAAGATGATATGATGGGTGACGGACTCAACGGGGGCAAAGAGGAAAAGAGACTGGACCGGCAGTAGCAGTGGTGTTACAATGATTAATGCAGCTCTTAAGGTCAGAAGCTGGCGGGTTCATAAAATGATGTGGATAAAACTTGTCAATGCATGAGGTACGCTTTCTATCTTACAGCGGAGTACTAAAAGCCCCTCCCTCCTCCTCCTCTTCCCTACCCCCAACAAAAGACCACCCCGAAAAAAAAGATCCGGGGGGAGAGAGAGAGAGAGAGAGAGAGAGAGAGAGAGAGAGAGAGAGAGAGAGAGAGAGAGAGAGAGAGAGAGAGAGAGAGAGAGAGAGAGAGCAGGCGAGAGAGAGATAGAGAGAGAGAGAGTGCAACATCTGACACCACTGCATACTTATGGCCTCTGCAATGATCCGACCAAAGAGCGGTCTGAAGGATTTGTCTTGTCGCATGTTTTCTTTCACTGTGACTGAAGCTGGAAGTGCAAACACAGCCAACACACACGTCGTGCAAGAATGCGCACGTCCACTAGCTGACTGCCCCACCTGGGCGGTGAGTTAGCCGCCTAGCCTTCTTCTGCACCAGGTATGTCAAACCTACGTGGACGGAGTCCTAGAGACACTGAAGACAGACAGACGTACATCACATGTGAGAAAAAAACCACCCCCCACACACACACCAGAACAATGAGCACATGCAAAAAGCGTGGCACGGTTGTTTCTCCGACACAGTTTAACAACAGTATTTGTTTGAATACTTTCACACCGGAGACAGACAGGGTCCGGTATTGGCTGTGTTCAGCTCAAACACCGGGTCTCCTGACTGACTGACTCCTGGAGGTCCAGGGCAGTAGGGAAGTCCGTCTCCAGGTTGATGCTGGAGCTCTCAGTGTCTCTGAAAGTCCACAGGCACTGCAGAGGCAGAGGTCTGGAATTGTTTTCGCAATGAGGGACTGGATTGCAGCAGTTGGTGTAGAATCTGGCTGAGCACCATCAGTGTCATATTTCAAAGAGTCACACCACAGCACTATAGTCATCAGTAGCCGAGTGACACACACAATGCTTTATTTTAAAGTAATGGCACACAACAATCTAAAACCATATTAGGTGTAAAAGAAACCAAGTACAACACAGGGTATATACATAATTATGGGACTTCATTCCAGCATGTAACGAACGCAAATCCAGTGAAGTGGTAGGGGGACATCGTTTTCCAGTGATCTCGCTGATCCAAAAGTCAAACCAAAATGGATCCCTGCTCTATTGATTATCACGCTACATTCTCCTCACATTTTGAAGATCATCCAAAAAGTGTTTGATACTACAGAGTCCTAAACAGTTCAGTTTGGTCGCTCCGCGCCATTGGTCTGACATAAACTCTTGTGATTTTGCTGAGCCCCAGAACCAATAAGAACAGAAAGGTAAAAAAACAACAACCAAACAACAAAACAAGCGCTGTTTTCAACTCACAATTTTCAAACATAAACCAACCAATCAACAAATACAAAATGTGATTTTTAAAACAAATCAAATGCAACCACAGTACCAGAATATTAGACAGGAGAAAAACGAAAGAGGAGACATGTTAAATCCAGACACCAGGCAGCTGTTTGTCTCATCAGCCTCTAGCCAAACATCCACATAGAGACATGGTCATGACTTTCCACTGGATACAACACTACCATGAACTATTCACCTCGGGCAAGTTGCTCTTACAACATCTTTTATGCACTGAACAGAGATAAAGGTAGGTTTCAAATCACTTCAGGTAGAATTCCCATCACAATGACTTCAAACCAAATATCAAACCAAACAAAAGCTTACAAAAAACCCCTTTAGACAAAGTCCTGGTTAAGGGAGCAACGGATTGGAATCTGAATGCCTTTCTGACCTTGTGCCACATTAGCTGGATGAAGCTCATTAAACAACTGGGCAGGTTGCTGTCCCAGTGAAGAAGTCTTCAATGGTGAGCTTTCACGAGATGCTGAGATCGCGCAAAGGAAGCTCGGATCCCCCACAGTAACATGCAGTGCACGCCTCACACTATGCTGTCTAACAGAACATTCCCAGGAACACCGTTTTCAAGGGAAGGAAAGTGTAGATTACCCTGATGCCCCACGGACTGCTTCTTCTTTCTTGGGAAAGTAATGCTGTGATAATTATCATCCATGTCTGCTTTGTGTTGTCTTCAGTTTCTTGGGAAAGTAGTGCTGTGATAATCATCATCCATGTCTGCGTTGTGTTGTCTTCAGTTTAGGATGCAATGATGGCTTCACGGAGCCAGCTCCTGATACCCCAGGATGTATGGAGGTCATAGGTCATGCTGTGACCATCAGTGGGGATGTTTATCTGATGTCAAACTATTTGCAAAGACAAGTCACTGTTTCTTAAACCTGCCATCTTGTTCTGTTTATAGAACACTTATCAAGAAGCTGGTGCCCCTTTCAAAATCTTTGCAAACTGATCTTGCATCGTTTTCAAAATCTATGCAAACTTTGTATCAGATCTTCAGCAGAAATATTCCTGTGAATAGCTGAACCTATAGAAACGATGCCTCAAGATACAATTCTTTTGGAAATCAGTCTGTCTCACTCTTTGGTCAACTGTGTTGACTTCATGGAAAATGATGGCAAGTAAAGCAATATTTAAATCGCAGTTTGTATTTTGTGCTCTAGCAAACAATGACCCGTTGGTCTGCATCCGCCACACTAGCCAATAATTATGAGATTATCTAACAGTAGCCATGGTCAGAACTAAGATTTCTGAAATTTGCATCCTTGCTGTCTTTGACCTTCACCACACTGATATATGAGGGACAGATTTACACCAAGAGTCAAAGATGTACAGCATAAGTGATAATAGACACAGATTTCATAAAGACAGTTAAAGGACAACAGCAAATCTCTGTAAAGTAGTAATTTATAGCTAGAGAAAAATAGTCTTCCAAAACGTACCGACTTTGAAAAGAGGCCAAAGAAATCTAAAAAAAAGTTTTTAACAAGCCAAATAGATTTTCTTCAGTAAAGCAATATTCAAAAATGTAAAACAGTTTACCTATGACAACTAATCTTTCAAGAATGACCTTCTTGAGGAAGAGATCTTCAAAGAATATGAAAGCATGAAGTGATCTTTCATGAAAGCAAAACCAAAAAACATCTAAACCCATCTCATTTGGCAATGACACACTATCCCTCAAAGAAATTTGTGTGGTAAAAAAGCCAGCTTTTCTCTTCAATGAGCACAGTGCGGAGACTGCTGCTGAAGAAGCGAACTATCAACTTGGTTAACCACTCACGCAAAGAAGACCACGCCAACTAAACCTGACCACAGGACCAACCACAAACGTGTTTTGGAAACCACCCTCTACAGCATAGTCGAACAGCAGGCATCTTATGCCTTACTGCTGCGTCTAATTCAGTGACTTATTTGAGGATCACCACAGAGTTCAAAAGCACATTTACTTTCGAAGATCACATCTAAAAGTAATATTCTTAGCAACTTCAATGAAGGTGCATTTCCAACCATTAACTTTCGGGAACAAAAGTTGAAAGAATAAGAAATAGTTAAAAAGCACAGGAAAAGAGCAGAAGCAAAGGGCAAAGAGAACCATCATTCTTCATAAACCAAAACACACAGATCTATACAATGCAATGACTCTGATACAGATCAATGAAAAGTATAGGGGAACAAACCGAAAACGCATGTCCAAAAATCTAAGCACAGTGGCAAACTTAAACAAACACAGTTATAACAAAATGTAAACCTACAGAAAATCAAAGCCATAGAAAGAAAGAATCACAGTCCCCTCAAAGTACAACTGCAAACAGAAACATTGTTGCTAAACTTAGCTGTGGACAGGAAAACATGGCACAGGTTTGTACAACTATTCACAATGGCAAATCAAGACTAAGCAGAAAAATAGCTCAGAGATAGATCCGGATGGGGACTACACTGGACAATGCTGTTTGTGAACAGAGATCAACAACACACCTCTGCCAAGATAACAAAAAAAACACAATCACAGGCTGTGAACAATGTCACAAATAAGAACCTGCTTCTTTCATAAGATCAAAATTAGGATGACGAATCATAAAGGAATGGGGTTTAAGAACCAAGCTTCAAATATCATGGCTAAAGTTGTCGTCATCCTTTTCCTGCTGAAAAAACAGAGATGAAGAGAACAGGCAAAAAGGAGTCTTTGTATCTTGAAAACTTCAAAATTTGTTTTTGCTCTGTTTCGACTTAGTTTTCGAACAGAAATAATGTCTGAAGAAACCGCTAAGATCAAGTTTAGCACATATACACATATGATATATGTATACATATCTACACTGACAACAGAATCACCATATTACACAGACTCACTTTTCTTACACATTTGAACTTCAAATACAACCACGGCAAACAAGTCTTCAAAAACTGAACACAACAATAACCAAATAAAATCCAGAAAAAGTAGCAATACCAGCAACAGGCCTTAGTTTCTTGCACAGGTGAGTCAAACGTGATGGCACCCTCATTAGCCATGGGAGAAGGGAAACAAAATCAGAATTCACTTTTCTGTTTTGGTTCAAGATGGATCATAATTGAGCAGCTGGGATGGATAAGATAGACATCATTGGCACTACATCCACAAAGAAAAAAGTGTTTGACGAATTTCTCAACCATGCCTTGCTGTACAACAGATTCGCACACCTCACAAAGCACACTCACAATGTTTGACATGAAGAATGTCTTCTAGTGACAAACTGAACAGACACAAGAGAACAATCTTTATCCTCACACGTTTACCCCATAATTACCAGGTCATAACTCTGAACTTCTACGAAAACAGTTTGGAATCAAGATGTATAGAAGTAAACCAGTAGATGCCAAACTAAAGCATGAAATATTATGCTGATTGAGAAGGAACGACCACAGTCTTTAGAAACGCCATTTTCCAAAGGATAGTATGTGGCTTCAACTGATTGGCTGATCAAGCAGTACAGACCACCAATCAAAACAGGCCATGGGCAGGGCGGATGATGGGTGTGAGTGTATGAATGCGTGAATATAAATTATCTCTGAATGCATGAATATGAATTATCTCATGACATAGGGGGAAAGATGGAAGGAAGAGGATGAAAAGGAAAGCAGGAGCGTGTGTGTGTGTTGTGTGTGTGTGTGTGTGTGTGTGTGTTTTGTGTGTGTGTGTGTGTGTGTGAGATTTGTACAAAACGGCAGCCAATATCCCAGATGAACTTTTTAGTGTATAACAGCCTATACTGGCAACGTTTCACATTCACGTGTTTTTGCCTATTTCTTTTCAGCTTTACTCCTGCCTTTTGGGATAGAGACCTTAGTATCAACCAAATCAAGAAATGAAGAGAAAACAAGCAAATCAATAAAATAATCAAAAACGACAAGTGAGAATGAATATCACACACACACACACACACACACACACACACGGATATGATGCTCTTTCAGCGTGTGTTGGTTTCTTTATTCATATCTATTCACATTTGATTTCAAACTATGGAGAAATACGGATAAAGTTAATCAATCATTTACTATAAAAAATATGGCAATGATAAATAAAATGAAAAAAAGGTTTGTGAATTTCCGATCGCTGAATCATTCTTCAACAGAGGTTCTGGATTATCAAACATGCCCCTAAATCCAAACTGTCAACCCCTAGTGTGATGAAACATACCCCCCCACCTATCACACTCTAATCGGATAACGCAAAACAAAGTCATAATCAGTCTGTCCAATCCATGTTTCGCTTTTATGCACCATTCCCACCAACATCAAAGGCAGGATTCACCCGCAAACAACTACAGTCTTACTTTCATTTTCAATGGCGACAATAATCACAAATCATACACAATGTCTTCTCAGCGGCGCCTCCAGTCACATCTATGCGACATGCAAGACAGGTGATGTTCACACTGTTGTGTCACCAGCCTATGTGATGTTCTATATATTAAATGAAACATTCAGGTTCACTCTCCCTACATCACAGATGTTGATTATGTAAAAGTTTTGCTGTCTTCTGGTAGGAGCTGACAGCTAGGAGTTCCTGTAGTGCTGTCTCCAGTGTGTGTGTGTGTGTGTGTGTGTGTGTGTGTGTGTGTGTGTGTGTGTGTGTGTGTGTGTGTGTGTGTGTGTGGTGAGTGGTGTGTGTTGGTGATGTGTGTGTTGGGTGTGTGTTTGGTGTGTTGTGTGCTGTTGTGTTTGGTGAGTTGTTGAGTTTTCAGTGTTTTAGCTGGTGACTTTGAGGTGTTCAGCTCTTTGCGGTCTCAAATGCTGCTGCTAACTGTTGTGGTCTCTCTGAGAGAGAAGTCGACAGCTTGGACTTGCAGTCTTCAGCTGAGTTTATAGGTCTGCCTGATGTCCTACCTGCTCCTGACTTTGAATGGGTCCTCAGGTGAGGTTTAGATCTTTGTCTGTTTTGATCTGTTTCACTGGCGGCATCTCTGTGTAGGAGGAGCCAACAGCTGGTTTTGTGGCTGTGGAAGTATGATCTTTTCATGTCTTCCTGTGACTAAATGATAGTTCCCTTCTGTTTTGGGTGGAGTGAGAGTTGATGTGCTTGTTGTCCCTTTGACGTTTCATTCATAACCTCATATTATGTTGGTTATATAGTATTTTGAACATCGTGCGCATTGCCCCATAGCTTTGACTGGAGGTGCCGTAGTAAAGACCTTTTGTATGGTTTGTGTTAATTTTCATTACGAACACTGAAAGAGTGATATCTGCAGGGTGAGATTGTAGGCGTGTGCAAGCGAATACTGGCTTTTATAATTGAATGAATGGTGTATGAATGCGTCATGACTATTTGAAAGACTGATCATGGCTTTGTTTTGTGGTGTCCGAATTCAAGAATGATAGATGGGAAAAGGGGACTATATAATTTCACCCCACTAGGGGGACGGCTGACTTAAAACACACATTCGAATCTGCACGTACTTACATGCTCGTGTGCGAGAACACACACACACACACACACACACACACACTCTCTCTCTCTCCCCCCTCTCTCTGTCTCTCTCACACACACACACCACACACTCCCTCCCCTCTCCTCTCTCCCTCAAGAACCCTCCCCCCTCCCCCAAATCAGCTGAACTCCAAAGAAGCCCAACAGAACAGAACCCCAGGCATACAGGAGAGGGTGACTCGTTGGTGAAGAAGTGCAGAGGAGTAAGTAAGGAATGTTGTTGCCCTAGCCGCCAGTGACTCCAAGGCAGAGACGGTACGTAAAAAGATGAGAAGGCACCTCCGCAATACTGGGCTGTACACACACACACACACACACACACACACACACACAGACAGACACACGTGTACACACAGATACAGACACACACAAATACACACGCTGGCACTGCCGACCCCTCCACACATCACTTCGGAATTGCAAAGAACTAAAGGCTCGTTGATTATGGAGGCTTGTATCCCCATGTAATGCAAAGGCTCACTCCACACACAGCACACACACACACACACACACACACACACACACACACACACACACACACACACATGGTCAAATCTTCTTTCAGGTCACACACAAACATGGTTTGAAATGAATTCTTACTTCTCGTGACACAGTTTTAAAATTCACGTTTTCCTCTCATGACATAGAACGGGTTTGAAATCGATTCTTCCTGTCACATTGAAACACGCTCTTCTTTCTTCTTATGACGCAAATCTTTTGAAATGACGTCATTCTCGCTCGACACAAAGAGTTTTAGAATCAGTTCTTCCTCTCAATGCCATGACAGTGTTTTGAAATCAATTCTTTCGGAATGTCGTGACACATCGCGTTTCGGGATCAATTCTGCCTCTCATGACACGAGCCAGGTTCAAATCAGTTCTTCTTTCATGCCATTATCAGCCTTCACCTTCACGATTCTCGCCAAATGTCGGGAATGCCAGTGTTCGCCACTTTTCCAGGTTTTCTGAATTCGCAGGTTCTGATATCTGTCCTCAAAGAGTGTATACGGGATTCGAATGGATTCTGATCACAGTGAGGGCATGTATAGCTGCTGGGAGAAATGGCTGCAGTGGAAGTGTCCGTGCCTTTCCTGTAGAGGTCAGCTTTCAGTGAGGCTGACATGGACACAGGCGACACGTGCAACGGTACAACACTCATTGATAGCAACATTTCAACACACAAAACCAGTTACCTACGGAAAACGACACAGAAGATCTAGTTTGGAGCAGACTGAGATCAAAAGAATGGCGTGCACACATGGCTGAGCAATGGAACTGTCCTGTTGTCAGATGACGTCACAGAGGTCTCGCAGAAGAGTGAATGGCACGAAACGTTACATCAGGTGACGTCACAGTCACTGAACACGTCAGCTTTCAGGTGACTGTGTATATGTCAACTTTGCTTACACCTGTTTCTCCGTTATCAGGCTTTCAGTGGAACAGTTATCTCCTCGAGAGCTGAACGCGTGCATCAGAAAATCGCCTTCAGATGAGCCTGCATCTCTGTGTCATCTTTCAACACAGCCAGCTTTCAGCTGAACGTGTCTCAGAGAGGCAGGCTTCAGACGTCTGTACATCTCACTGCTGGATTTCGTCTGAACACACATCTCAGAGGCGGCCTGAAGACGAAGAACACATTCCTCAGAGCTGGTTGACAGCTAAACGTGTGTGTTCAGCTGAACGCGTATCTGGGTGTTGGCTTTCAGATGAAAACGCATCTCAGAGTCACGTTTCAGACGAACATGGATCTCAGTTTTCAGCCGAACGCATTCTTCAAAGTTGGCATCCAGCTGTCTGTGTTGGTTTTTCTGAGAGTTCTCTCTTGTCTTGGGTCAGTCACTCACTCCCTCCCTGCTGACCCCATCTCTCAAGTAGTGGGCTGTTTGCACACCGTGGAGTGGGCTCTCCAGTGAGCACTCTGCAAACAGAAGGACAAACACGTTAATAACGGAACGACACAGATGGAAATGTACACGTTTCAACTTATATCATTGAACAATCTGGAAATATGTATCAACTTATATCAACGAGCGATCAGGAACATGAATACATCCAGGTATCAGAAACAGTCTAATAAACGAGACAGCCACATCATATAGAGTTGGAGTTCATTAAATAAATATGCTCCTGCCTTAGTTTGTTGCTTTGAGTCAGTGGAATAGCGTCATTTTCTTCCTTAAAATCCATCCCATAATTATTTCTTCGCTGTAACCCCGTCTAATAGTACACCCCAAGATTGCAACAACAAAAAAAGCGTGAAAGATACATACATGTCTAAGTATTGAAAACTACATATGAAAACTTGACAGATCTATATCACACAGACAACCACCACCACCACCGACTGGACATGCAGTGCCTATATCACCAGGGCTTGCAATGTCACTGTCTGGTGGCCAGAACAAAGCACTGCAGGTAAAGTAACTTGCTGTGGTGAAGAAAAGTTGTCAGACTTTCTTTTTAAAAAAAAGAATGGACTGAAATGACAGGAAATTAGCAAGGAGGAGGGGGGAGAGAGAGAGAGAGAGAGAGGAGATGAGAGAGAGGAGAGAGAGAGAGAGAGAGAGAGAGAGAGAGAGAGACAGAGACAGAGAGCGAGACAGAGAGAAACAGACAGTTTTTGGCACATTATTCCCAATAGGTAGGGATACTATCTTTAACATACGAATACGTCAGCAATACATGTAAAACGGATACACACAATACTGACACACGCTAATTACACACAACACATATGCACGCACACAATTCTCTCTCTCTCTCACACACACACAAATCACCCCCCCACCTCCTCCCCCCTCCCACCCCTTTTCCCTTACAACCATACATCACTTCACCCTTCACGTCACCACTGAAAAACCCCCCATCTACTAACTCCTCAGCAATTACCTTAGGTGTCAGACGAACAAACCCCCCCCATCCCCAACCTGACCTGACCTAACTTAACCTTTCTACCCCTGACCTTTTCGACCTGACCCCTGTGACCCGACCTCGGGTGACCTGGCGGCCCTACCTGACACTGCTGGCTGCAGTACCACACGGCGCGGCAGAGGGAGCACAGGTACATGGCAGAAGCCCCGCACAGCTCGCACATCCCCTTCCTCCTCCTCCCCCCGCACGGCGGCGAGGGCAAGGCCGCACCCCCGGGACCTTGACCCGAGGGTCGTGACCCTGGATGACCCGAGGGCGGCGCCACGCCTTCCGCTTCCGGGCGCTGCTTCGGGGACTGGAGCACGGATGGGTGGGGAGCGATGGGGTGCGGGTGAGGGAGAGGGTAGGGCTGAGAGACGGAGGGGTACGGGGCACCCCCCACCATCCCCGCTCCTCCCCCCGCCACCCGCACCCTCTTGGGCGAGTCCAGGGGCTGGGAGGAGGGTCTGGGGGCAGAGAAGTAAGGGGGTCTGCCTCCTCCTCCTCCTCCCCCTGCTTGGGACTGCTGCTGGGGAGGAAACAGATTTTAGTGTTGTTTAGTGTATAGGAGGGAGGGAGGGAGGGAGGGGGAGGGAGAGAGAGAGAGAGAGAAGAGAGAGAGAGAGAGAGAGAGAGAGAGAGAGAGAGAGAGAGAGAGAGAGAGTGAGAGAGAACGAGCGAGAGAGAGACGAGAGAGAGAGAGAGAGAGAGAGAGAGGAGAGAGAGAGAGAGTCTCACCAAATGATTTTAATTACCGTTTCCCTCATGAATAAACATGTTCAGACCCTGAACTAATGCAGATAGCATGGAAAGCAACTGCAAAAAACAAATTGTCCACCCTCTTTCCCACGGTTGTGATCATAATGCCAATGAGGAGGAGGACGACGACGACGATGGCAATAACTACCATGATCAAGGTGTAACTGCTACTAATACTACACAAAGTGCTTTTTTTTTTTTTTAGTTCAGCGGTTACGGCAAACTGGGAGGTAGTAACTTAAAGGACGATCAAAGGCAAAGGAGTTCAGGGGCTCTAGACGGTTGCTACTCACAGCTGACTGAGCTAGGGAGCCTGACAGGGGGGCGGAGACTACAGAGAGCTGAGGGTAATCCACTGTGCGAAAGCTAATTCGCAAGCATGATAGGAAAGGTCTACAGCAACTTAATCTCTGATACTATGCCAACAGTCTGCATCTTTCAGCCCAGACCCCCCAAAACTGATTCAAACCAGTAACTTGGGGGCTGACGTCAAGGATAGGGCTTATTTTGATGAAGTCACAATAACTTCTTGGTTCCATGTCCAGGAAATGTCAGTTACAGTAGCTTGTGTTTCACCTTTACCGAAGTTCTTCTTATTGTAAAAGGTGTTACCATTGGATTTGTTCAAACTCATATTGTGCCACCAAGCCAATCGTGTTACACTTAAATTATGACGTACACGTAAAATGGAGAGCTGGCTGCTAATCTAAAACATGGTCAGTTTAACTTTTGTTCCTGTTCGGTTTTGGCATACTTGAAGTGAAAGAAAGAACATCCCCTACTGCTGAC
>CM054157.1:33149770-33157270 GCA_028751875.1 Rapana venosa | reverse complement strand
GCGCTGCTGCCCCCCCCTCCTCCTTCCCCCCCTCCGACTGACTCCTCTCCTCTTCCACCCGCTGTGCTCGTTCAGCCGGTGGGTCATCAGCTGCAGGGTCTGGTTGATCACCTGCTCCAGGGGGCCCCGATCTTCCCCCGAGGAGGTCTTCTCCTTCCTGCCCGCGGAGGACAGATCCAGAATGCCCATGCTGGGGCCTGGCCGGGGCTCCTCGTGCTGGGAGGCGGCCGGCGTCACTGGGTGGGGGCGAGGGCTGGGGGAGGTCTTCACAGCCTGGGGGAGAGAGGTGAGGGCCGCCAGCAGGACCTGGTGCAGCGCCATCAGCTGCTCCGACAGGCTCCTCTCCTGGCTGCTGCTGCTGCTGCTGCTGCTGGCGTCGCGGGGTGCGGCAGCGGGGGCTCTGCTGTCACAGGGCTGTCGGCTGTCCGCACAGCTGGAGCTGACCGTCTGGTCAGTGGCTGTGGCCGAGCATGTGGCGCTGGCCGCCGTGCGCCGTCTCTTGCTCTCTATCTCCGTCAGCATCTCCGCTTTTCGCTTGTGTTGCAGCAACAACTGCAACAACCACAACAACAACAACACACACACACACACACACACGCACGCACGCACGCACGCACGCACGCACAGAGACACACACACATGCACACACACACACACACACACTCAGACACACACACACACATACATACACACGCACACACACATGCACACACACACACACACGCACGCACACACACACACAGACACACACACACACACACACACACACGGTTTTAATTCCACATATGCATATGTTATTGTTTTTCTTGTTTGATTTGTATAGTTTACTATAGATTAGGTTTTTTATTCTATGTATATCTGCATATACATTATCTTTTTTTCTCGCATTTTTTTCTTTAGATAGATGGCTTGACGAAAAAAAGCAAATGCACTGCTTATTCAATGTACCATCTGAAAATAAAAGTTTGACTTTGACTTTGACACACGCACGGACAGACGGACGTATGCACGCATGCATGAGCGCACGCAAGCACACACACACACACACACACACACACACACACACACACACACACACACACACACACACACACACGAGAGTTTTGCAAGCGCTACTGACAGGAAAGAAGTATGTTTGTGATAAAAAAAAAAGAACTGTTTTGTAGTCTGGAAAAAATAACCCTGAAAAGTACAAGTGTGATCAAAACATTGTAGATTTTGTACTAATTTCTGACATGGTTTGTCTCTTTCTGCGCGCCTGAGAGAGAGAGAGAGGGGGAGAGAGAGAGGGAGAGAGAGAGGAGGAGAGAGAGAGAGGAGAGAGAGAGAGAGAGAGAGAGAGAGAGAGGAGAGGGAGAGAGAGAGAGAGAGAGGGGGAGAGGGAGAGAGAGAGAGGGAGAGAGAGAGGGAGAGGGAGAGAGAGAGGGAGAGAGAGAGGGAGAGAGAGAGAGAGAGGGAGAGAGAGAGAGGAGAGAGAGAGAGAGAGAGAGGGAGAGAGAGAGAGAGAGAGAGAGAGAGAGGGAGAGAGAGGGAGAGGGGAGAGAGAGAGAGTATATGTGTGTGTGTAAGGATGACAACATTTTCAAAACTGTAAGTATACATGAACAGGATGAGCGCTTTGATTTGTTGCTTTACAAGATTCAGCGCTATATATATTCCATACATTATTATTATTTTATTAAATAAACAAAAACAGCACAGGTGTGCTTATTCATTACCCTCGAAATAAAATAAAGTAAAAAAAATAATCCCCTAAGTCGGAATGCGGCTATCTTCATGGTGGACAACAAAACTTTCGCATACGCAAAATGTCACCACCGGTGAACCTCGGAGCTCTAGCCGAGGAACGCAGGAGAAAAAATCTGTTATCCAAATGAGATAACAATGTATGTAGATACCGCAAGAGTGGACACGTACATCAGCAAATGATTATAATATATATGATATATAATATATATATATATATTAATATATATATATATAATATATTTATATATATATTCTACAAGTACATCGGCAGCTGAGTATATCTATCTATCTATCTATCTATCTATCTATCTATCTATCTATCTATCTATCTATCTATCTATCTATCTATCTATCTATTATATCTATCTATCTATCTATCTATCTATCTATATCTATCTATCTATCTATTATATCTATTATATCTATCTATCTATCTATCTATTATATCTATCTATATCTATCTATCTATCTATTATATCTATCTATCTATTATATCTATCTATCTATCTATCTATCTATCTATCTATCTATCTATCTATTATATCTATCTATCTATCTATCTATCTATTCCACAAGTACATCGGCAGCTGATTATGTGCACACACACACACACACACACAACACACAACATACACACACACAATATAATATATATATATATATATATATATATATTATACACACACACACATATATCTATATCTATATATATATACACACAACCTTTCCCATCTTTAGAAGCAGACCGCTCCACCTCACAAACACCAAAAACGAGCAAACTGACAGTGTAAGCTCCAAATTTGTAGCCTTTAACTGGACCATCCACAATGATGAAACACGCTTACAAGAACAAAACAAAACTAAACAAAACGAACTGCAATAAAAAAAAAGATATTAAAAGGAGTAAACTCTTGTCCTCTCCAACAGCTTGTGAGTCGATAGAGCAAGCTGTGCTGGTGTAATCAAGCTGGATTAAATCAACCACAGCACTTCACACTACTTTCAGCGACCTATTCAAATCAGAAATAGACTGTTTCTGTTTTCTTATGCTCTCTAACTAAATGAAACAGACCACTGTAGAAGTCCTCACAAGATGCTTGTCACAACTCCTCTGACCTACTCCACAATTCTGACAATATTTTGATCACAGCTTCTTTGTACATTGTTCAGGGATGTAAGAGAAATTGATTACACACACATACATACACACACGCACACCCCGACACACACACATACCGACCCCCCCCCTCCCCCCCCCCCCCACAAACACACACACAAACACCCACACACGCGCGCACACACACCCCGCACACACACACTACCGACCTCCCCCCCCTCAAAACACGAAAACTTACACGCCCGCAACGACACAGACACATGTTCGAATCACTGAAAACTTTTCTTCCAACTAATTGCTTGAATCTATGATGCTGTTGTGCTCGTCTAGTCGCTTGATTGCATGTGCGTGTTGTGCGTACGTGCAAGCGTGCGTGCGTGCGTGTGTGTGCGCGCGTGCGTGCGTGCGTGCGTGTGTGCGTGCGTGTGTGTGTGCGTGTGTGCGTTGTGTTGTGTTAGCGAGCATACTGCATTTCTTTCCGTTCTTCTGCCTATGTATTCGTCCCTCTTATTCTTCGCCCCTCCCCTCCCCTCGCCCGCCCCCCATCTTCTGTTCAACTTGCTTCTTTCATTTCGCGCCGCCCTCACGTCTTTGGGTGTGGACGTTTTCAATTCATCCACTTCATAAACCACACGCTCATTCTTTCCTACCCCAATCCGAAGTTGGATGTGCTGGGCCTGACTTGTCAGGCGCTCAAAGGCACCACAACACATTTTCGCTCATACGACAGACAACAACGAAGAAGAAGAAGGAGAAGAAGAAGAAGAAGAAAGAGGAGGACAAGAAAAAAAGAAGAAAGAGAAGAAGAAGAAGAAGAAGAAGAAAAAAGAAGAAGAAAAGAAGAAAACAAGAAGAAGAAGAAGAAGAAAGAGGAGAGAAGAAGAAGAAGAAGAAGAAGAAGAAGAAGAAGAAAGAGAAGAAGGAGAATTTCAAAGAAAAAGAATGTATTCACTCCTACTCCTAAGCCCATGGTGATGGCTGGTTGAATTGCACAGTCCCCTACATCGGATAGCTCCGCTGGGGACTATACTACCCTCACTCACTCAAAACAAAGAACGAAAACTCCTCCTCCTCCTCCTCCTCTTCTGACACGCTCCTCTCCTTCAGCCCCTACCTGCTCTCTCTCCTGCTTCTTCTGGTTGGCCATGTGCTCCAGCTCCCTCAGCTGGGACCTCAGGCGTTCTTCCTCAGCCACTGGCGGGGACTGGGGCGACAGGTCAGGGCTTGAGGCCGCCTGCCCACAGGTCACCCTGCCCTCCTGCTGCTGCTGCTGCTGCTGCTGCTGCTGATGATGATGACCGCTGGACGGCCCTGCCTTTGGGGCTGAAGGATCTGTGCACAGACAGTGGCTTGGGTTGGGTTGGGGTTGGGTTGAGTTGGGTTGGGGTGGAGTTGAGTTGGGTTGGGGTGGGTTGTGATGGATTGTGTTGGGTTGGGGTGGTTGTGTTGGGTTGGGCTGGGTCGGGTTGGCAGGGTTGGTTGGGGTTGGGTGGGTTGGGGTGGGGTTGTGGTTTGTTATTGTGTTGTGTGTGTTGTTGTGTTGGGCTGGGTTTGGATTCTTGGACTGTGTTGTTGGGTTGTGTGATTTGTGTAGGGTTGTGTTGGGTTTGGGTTGGATTGAGTTGTGTTGTGTTGGGATGGGTTGGGATACAGAACAAAATGTATGGGCCTGTTTCAGCTGAACGGATTTCAGCAGGGATATAACTAATGACGATGATGACTTTTTCCTGAACTTCTGGAGAAGTTTGCGGACACCACACCCAAGTTTTCACACCGCGTTTCTTGAAGAAGCTGAGCCTGGCTAAACGCACTCCCGTTCCGCTTAGCTGATGGCATGCTGCAGGTGTGTTTGTGACGTCCATACCACCGGCCCTTCCTCTCCTACAGTTGTCGGGCTTTTAACGTGCGTGCGAGATGTTTGGCGTGCGTTAGCACATGGGGTTTATACATGGGACCTTGGTTTATATATGGGGCACTGGTTTATTCATGGGACCTTGGTTTACACATGGGACTTGATTCATACGTGGAACCTTGGTTTATACATGGGACCTTGGTTTATACATGGGATATTGGTTTATACATGGGACCGTAGTTTATGCATAGGATCTAGGTTTATGCGTGGGATCTTGGTTTATGCGTGGGACATTGGTTTATACATGGGACATTGGTTTGTACAAGGGATCTTGGTTTATACATGGGACATTGTTTTATACATGGGACATTGGTTTATACAAGGACCTTGGTTTATACATGGGACCTTGGTTTATGATCACAGTCTCCTCAGAAGGACTTGCAGGGACATGGAGTCAGTCAGAGCCTACAGGGTGACCCTTTCCTAACATCTGTGCAGTCTCAGCCCAGACTTAAACCCACCCCCCATCCTCACATCACCGGCAGTTGTTTACAAGCCAGTGCTCTAACCACAGGGCCAGTCCACCTCAAGTCGGAAAACAGAACAAACCAGCACAAGCAGGTTGGGTCAGTTGACCTCCTGCCTCTGAGTCCCAGTACTCACAGGTACCCGTTTTGTGTCTGTATTATATCCCGTTTTAGTGGGTAGACATGAAAACGAAGCCACACACACACACACACCCAAATCTTGTGTTAACCATGTTTGTCAGCAATGCTGTGAATCTATTCATCAAACGCAATACACTATAAAAGGAACTTTATGTTTTCTCAGGCTGAGTCTTAAAGATCGAAGTACGGACTAGGATTTATACCGGAAAACAGGCGATGTATTTTCACAACTGCGATTTGTAAGCGAAACGGCAAACACAGACATTGGCATGGCTTACACTAGGAACCCATCGATCAAGGAATTCCAGAGCGGAATGCATGATCTCAACCAGATCAACGCTTCGACATTACCTGCTGTTTCCTCAACACTGATTTATGAAATACTGAATTTCATCTTCTTTTCTGATAATTATTCAGACTGTAGTAGAGCGAGACAGTACAGCAAATAAGGCATAGAAATATTATTATTGGCACACAATTATGCACACAGTCTGCGTGTGTGTTTTCTTTGAATGTTTATCTATTCAAACGATCACACCTGCGTCGGAATTGACGAGCACGTCGTCAATAGAAGTTTGTTATGATGAATGTCTTGGTGAGTGTTGACACACGAAACAATATATGCATACGCCTCTTCACCCTCTCGCAACACACACACACACCACACACACACACACACACACACACACACACACACACACACACACACACACACACCACAAAATATTTTTCTATCCAATTATCATTATTTCAAAAGAAAATCCGGTATCACTTTAAGTGGAAGGACGTAAAATTGAAAACTTCTATTACAACTATTGCTACGACTCCTCACACACACACACACACACACACACACACACACACACACACACACACACACACACACACACACACACACACACACACACACACACACACACACACACACACAACACACCCACACACCACCACCACCACCACCACCACCACTGTAACATACTCACACTGACAGCTGGAGTCCACACACTCGGCACCCAGTCCCCCCAGCCCAGATTCTGTCCTCTGCTGCTTCCCCTCGCTGTCTCCGTCCAGCCCGGAACTAGGAACACGGCATGTGGCTGCCTGCCTCTCCCCTCCCTGGCCGTGGGCAGAGGAGGAGGAGGCTTTAGCCTGGTCCCTCCACTGCCCCGAGGAGGACTCCCTCTGCACGCCCTCCTCAGCACCGGCAGAGTCCGCACAGGAGGCGCCGCGGCCTTGCACTTTCGCCAGGTTCTCCGAGATGGCTTTGAGGACCAGCTTGGTGCTGGCGATGATGTCGTTAGGGCACACCACAGCCAGGGATGAGGCGCTTGGGGGCGTGGTGGGGGCCGTTGCTGCCGTTGTGGTTGTTGGGGGGGTGGAGGCGTTGGCGGTGATGGTGGCTGTGGCGACGGCGGCGGCGGCGGCGGCGGGTGGTGGTTGTAAGGTCGGGTTTGGGCTGGATCTGAGGCAGCACCAGCTGTACCGGGGGGTTGGTCCTCACCCGGCTACCTCCCACCAGCACGTCTGCAATAGAGATGGGATGAACGGGGTGGGGGGGTGGGGGGTGGGGGGGGGGGGGTTGGGTTTAGAGAGGGTAGTATAAACATCTTTGGGAAAAAAAACACCACACACGCTCAGACTGACTGACAGACAGACAGACAGACAGACCGACAGACAGACAGACAGACCGACAGACCGGCCAGATGGCTTGCACTAGGGAGGAGAAAGAAAGGAAGGGGCACAGGTGTGTAGTGGTGACTGACTACACCTTTCCTCCGCCTACTTCTTTCTGTGTATGTGGCGTGTGCTGCTGTAAAGATGAGAAGTTGTGAGGCGGGGTGGGCTGGGGTGGTTGGTGGGGTAGGTGGGGGGGGGGAGGGGAGGGAGGAGTGGCGAGGAAGAAATGTGGTGTGGTAAAAAAACAAACCTGCTCCAAAACCATGTTAGGATAGAACAAAAACGGAAGAAAAGGAAGGCGGGGGGAATGGGGGGAGAGATAGAGAGAGAGAGAGAGAGAGAGAGAGAGAGAGAGGAGAGAGAGAGAGAGAGAGAGAAGAGAGAGAGAGGGGGGGGAAGAGAGATAGAGAGAGAGAGAGAGAGAGAGAGAGAGAGAG
>CM054157.1:33142270-33144770 GCA_028751875.1 Rapana venosa | reverse complement strand
GTCTATCTCTCTGTCTATCTCTCTCTGTCTGTCTATCTCTCTGTCTGTCTATCTCTCTGTCTGTCTATCTCTCTGTCTGTCTCTCTGTCTGTCTATCTCTCTGCCTATCTCTCTGTCTGTCTATATCTCTGTCTGTCTATATCTCTGTCTGTCTATATCTCTGTCTATCTATCTCTCTGTCTATCTCTCTGTCTATCTATCTCTCTGTCTATCTCTATCTGTCTATCTATCTCTCTGTCTATCTCTATCTGTCTGTCTATTGTCTGTCTGTCTATCTCTGTCTGTCTGTCTATCTTTCTGTGTCTATCTCTCTATCTATCTCTCTGTCTGTCTCTCTGTCTGTCTCTCTATCTGTCTATCTCTCTCTCTGTCTGTCTATCTCTCTGTCTGTTTGTCTATCTCTCTGTCTGTCTATCTCTCTGTCTATCTATCTCTCTGTCTGTCTATCTCTCTGTCTATCTCTCTGTGTCTATCTCTCTATCTCTCTCTCTGTGTGTCTATCTCTCTCTGTCTGTCTATCTCTCTGTCTATCTCTCTGTCTATCTCTCTGTCTGTTGTCCTCACAGGACGGCCACCTACCTGACTTCTGGGTACACAGGTCCAGGGGCACCGCCGCCTCACAGCGGCCAGGGGACAGCACCGGCTCCTCCTTCCCTCCGCACGGCTCCCCCACCACCCCTCCCTCCCACTCTTGGGCAGACGACGTGGGGATGAGGCTGGGAGGGGGTGGGAGGGAGGGGGAGATCTCGGGCTGGAGACGGGAGGGGCCGGGGAGGAGAGGGAGGGGCGTGAGTTCCAGAGGCGGTATGGGCATGTCGTAGGCTGAGGAGGACGAGGGGGTGGCTGCAGTCTCTGTGCTGCAAGGTCCACAGACGGCTGAGCTCTCTGTCACTGCAGCACTGGGGCCAGACCTAGAGGCCAGCATGCACACACAAAAAAATACTAACGTGAACATATTGTCATAGATTGGTGACTTTGTTTGTGGACTTCCTGACTACAATCTTTCATACACTTTCTTTGTGGACTTCCTGACTACAATCTGTCATACACTTTGTTTGTGGACTTCCTGACTACAATCTTTCATACACTTTGTTTGTGGACTTCCTGACTACAATCTTTCATACACTTTCTTTGTGGACTTCCTGACTACAATCTTTCATACACTTTCTTTGTGGACTTCCTGACTACAATCTTTCATACACTTTCTTTGTGGACTTCCTGACTACAATCTTTCATACACTTTGTGGAATTCCTGACTACAATCTGTCATACACTTTGTTTGTGGACTTCCTGACTACAATCTTTCATACACTTTGTGGACTTCCTGACTACAATCTGTCATACACTTTGTTTGTGGACTTCCTGACTACAATCTTTCATACACTTTCTTTGTGGACTTCCTGACTACAATCTGTCATACACTTTGTGGACTTCCTGACTACAATCTTTCATACACTTTGTGGACTTCCTGACTACAATCTTTCATACACTTTGTTTGTGGACTTCCTGACTACAATCTGTCATACACTTTGTGGACTTCCTGACTACAATCTGTCATACACTTTGTGGACTTCCTGACTACAATCTGTCATACACTTTGTGGACTTCCTGACTACAATCTGTCATACACTTTGTTTGTGGACTTCCTGACTACAATCTTTCATACACTCTGTTTGTGGACTTCCTGACTACAATCTGTCATACACTTTGTGGACTTCCTAACTACAATCTGTCATACACTTTGTGGACTTCCTGACTACAATCTTTCATACACTCTGTTTGTGGACTTCCTGACTACAATCTTACAGACACTTTGCTTGTGGACTTCCTGACTACAATCTTTCATACACTCTGTAGACTTCCTGACTACAATCTTTCATACACTCTGTAGACTTCCTGACTACAATCTTACAGACACCTTGCTTGTGGACTTCCCGACTACAATCTTTCGTACAATTTGGTCTGGTTTAAAAAAAATCAACATGCAGGTTTTCTGTGTTCTCATATTAGCCAAGACATGAAAAAAGAGTGTCATGAAAGGAGGGATCAGAGAGAGGGCGTACACTTGATGTGCACATCGCTTACACAATCAAGTTGAAAGTACCCCACCCCCTACTTATGTCTCTGATCTGTTTTCAAATACCATTGTTCGATCACAGCACGAACATTATCTGGGGGATGTTGTTTTTGCTTTAAAAGACCCGATATGACTGTCTCTTGATATATAGTTATGTCATCTGAATTAGAAATACTCTTAATTTTCGTACAATCAAACGCACACACGATCGTGTGATATTTGAAGTGTGTTAATTACAAGCCCAAAATATTCCTTCTGTACAGAGCTGGCAACAGCCCGTGTGTGTGTGAGTGTGTGTGTGTGTTTTGTTTTTGACAAGCTTATCTAATCGCCGTCATCAGCATATAACCCGGAATAACAGAACAAAGACCCAGCTCTGCGATTGGATCAGTGGGAACGCTCGTTGGTTTTGTTGTTGCTGCT
>CM054157.1:33132270-33137270 GCA_028751875.1 Rapana venosa | reverse complement strand
CACCCAGCATGCACGGCTTCACAGCGTCTGTCAGACTCCACGATGATCGATCCACTAGCAGGCCGTGTACCGCACAGCCAGGTCACCCCTGCACTTAACTTACTGGAAACTCCACACTCTGGCTTTACGGGATGTTGTTACCACTGCCGAAAGAAAGACAACTAACACTGCAGATGACTGAAAAACAACACACCAGCAATACAGCTAGAGGTCGTGACTGTAATTTCCTACAAGGGATGGAGAGATGAGCACACATAAACAACAACACCACCACAGACCCAGGTCCAGGTCACTGTGGGAGGGTCACCAGACTCCAGTAGTTCACAGACGACAGGCCGCCACCTCCACTCTGAGGAAGGTTAGCGCACACCCTCTGTCGTCGTCGTTCTCTCACGTCAGACGTCGCTGTTGTCTTTGATTTTACAACAACAACAACAGCGATTGTTGTCAGAGACCTTGGACTAAGTTGTATGCTATGACTTTTGGGTCTGAACTGACTTCTCTCCACTCTGAAGGGAGTCACTGGGGCAGCACTGACACTGACACTGTCACTGTCAGGCCGTGTGTTTGTCTGGAACAGGTGAAAATAGCTGAGCCCATTCCTCTTCAGGCTGCAGACTGTCTGTTGGCTACGTCAGGTTGTCATCCAAAGCTCCGTCAATAGCTGGCCCACTCTTCTACAAACAGTGCGTAAGAAGTTATGATGCCTCCACACACGGAATCTGAAATGATAGGTTGACCTACAGGATCTGTGACGGACAGGAGAGAGGAACAAACAGCCCAGCAGCATGGTCTTCTGCTCTCTATTTGTCTGTTCACACTGTGTAAAAGGTCAAGGGGTCCCATAACCTATCAGGTCGTAGGGGAGCGAGGCGTCAGAGACTCACTTCTCTAAGGGCCAGCGTATTGAGGGCGGCGCCCATCTCCTCTCCCTCGCTGCTTTACCTTCCCTGACCCTAAAGAGGCAGGTACCCATTTACAGCTGGGTGAACTGGGAGACTGTACTGAAGCCAAGGCGCGGAAACGGTCGCCTATCCAAGTGGTAACCACGCTCGATGCTGCCTAACCTTTGCAAGGGGGAAAGCGAGTGCTCTGACCACTGAGCTATCTGTCCCGTCCCCACCACGCTGTGTGGCGTGCAGGAAAAAGACACCAACTAGACCTGCCGGCCGTCCTCCATGCTACACTGGTGATGCCGGAGACGCATTAATCAACCCCTTGAAGTAGTCAAACACCTGCTCGGTCTACACACAGCAAAGAAGGGCTTACGCACGCCTGGCTCCTCCCCTGATGTCCACTGAAACAGAATTCTTCCTCTGAGAGGACCGACACGACAGACAGGAGCAGCCATCATGGTGGCTGCCAGCATGTGCCTCTCAGAAGCCCTTCTCTCCGCTACGATACTGGAGGAAATTATTGTGTTGTCCAAACGTGTTGATAAAGAGAGTAATACACTCACGTGACGGGGCAGAAAGTAGGCAAGAAAAAAAAGATAGCAGAAGGTAAGCACACCTAGGCATAAACATAGAAAGTGATAGAAAAGAGGAAACAGGCTGAGCATTTCTAGAAGGTGATACACATGTACACAAAGCTTTTTCACATATATATTTCCGTATATTGTAAAGCTACACGGGACCTCATCATCATCACCACCACCACCACCACCACCACCACGGAAGAAGAGGCCGGCGTCTAACCCTCCCGAGTTGTGTGCGGCTCAGTGGGTGACTGAACCATACCGCGTCACTGCTCATCTGCTATGCACCCCCACGTCCACATAAAACGGCACTTAGATGCTGCACACACCTCCTCCTTGCCGTACGTGCCTCGAATGCTTTAGGGACATTTTGTTGCCTAATTCCGTTTGTGTGTGTGTGTGTGTGTGTGTGTGTGTGTGTGTGTGTGTGTGTGTGTGTGCGTGCGTGCGTTGTGTTTTGTGTTGTGTGTGTGTTGTGTGTTGTGTGTTGTGTGTGTGTGTGTGTGTGTGTGTGTGTGTGTGTGTGTGTGTGTGTGTGTGTGTGTTGTGTGTGTGTGTGTGAAACTAAGATATTCCGACCCGAAAGCGTCAGTTATGTGATCACGAATGCTATGTAAGAAAATGTGCACGACTAATCTTGTAAGGGTTTGTTTTAATTCGTCTTTTCACGAAACAAACTTCAGCTTTATTATATTACATGGCGCAGGATTACAGGACTGAGATCTTCTATACATTACTTGAAAAACTTCACGTGTATGCTTAACAGAATTTCTGTGATATGACACGAAAACCTAATTTCCTTGTAGATAACAAAACAGAGAGAAACCAGATTTCCTAGTTTCTGCAGTAAAGTATGGCAAAACATTGGGTGGAAATAACTCGAATTAACTGTAAACTAGCAGTTAAGTATGATAAAATATTGGGTGGACATAATTCAAATATATTGTAAATCAGCAGTTAAGTATGATAAAATATTGGGTGGAAATAATTCAAATTAACTGTAAATCAGCAGTTAAAGTATGATAAAATATTGGGTGGAAATAATTCAAATTAACTGTAAATCAGCAGTTAAAGTATGATAAAATATTGGGTGAAGATAGCTCAAATTAACTGTTAATCAGCAGTTACGTATGATAAAAATACTGGGTGGAAATAACTCAGATTAACTGTTAATTAGCAATGACAAAATATTGGGGGGAGATAACTCGAATTAACTGTTAATTAGCGGTTAAGTACGATAAAATAGTGGGTAGAAATGACTCAAAAGCTCAAAACACATAGATGACGTTATAATCTACAACACAAAAAGAGCAGAGTGGACGACAAAGGCCAGAACTAAGCTATGGAAATGTCGATATGGTTTTGCTTGAGTGAATATCAGACACACGCATACCGTTTTCTTAATGATATATCTGTGAAAAAGAGGATTTGACGGTAATAAAAACAACTTTCTTGGGCAAAAATGGGGACAGATTTATCTCATACAGTATGATCGTCAACTGACGTTGTCTGCCAACTGACAATGTCAACGTATATTGATCGACATTTCAAGCGTTTCACGACAAAAAGATGGTGTTTCTGATATTTTTTTTTCAATCTGATTTGTTTTATATTCTGCGAGTTAATCAAACCTGAAACGCACTTTTGTGTTCACCAGCCCAGGTTTTATCAGAGAACATTTAATTCCACAGAAATAATTTTTCTCTGCTTTCTTTGTTCAAGCCTCTTGCATTCATTTCTTCAATAATTTGCTAACAAACCGTTACCAAGCACTTCTTTCCAAGGTAAAATGTTAGCTGAACATAACGGTGTGAATGTTAAGCACAGGAAACACTCCTATCCTTTCCATGTTCGTTCCTGATAGAGGGCCATGGCCATTAGGAACAAAACACCACAATCTGTCCAGGCGTTTGCATCTCTCTCTCTCTCTCTCTCTCTCTCTCTCTCTCTCTCTCTCTCTCTCTCTCTCTCTCTCTCCCCTCCCTCCCTTTATCCCCCTCTTCCTCCCCTCTCTCTATTTTTGTCTGTCTGTGTGTCTCTTCCTCTCTTTCCCCCTTTATCCCCCCCCCCCTCCCTCACCCCCTCCCTCTCTCTCCGCTCCCCCTCTCTTTCCGTTTCTCCCCTCCCCTTCTATCCCCCCCCCTCCCTTTCCCTTCAGACTGTCATTACTATTTGCCACAGACAAGCTAACACGTCTATGTCACCCCCCCCCCCCCCCACCTCCCCCCACCCCATCCACCCTCATGACACTGAGCCACCCACATCCACACCCAGCCTCCTTCTGTCCAAGTTCCAGCCTCAGCTAGCGATCCCCAGAGAGCTATCACTGCCAGGCAGCCTTGAGGCCATCAGTTGGCGGAAACCCTGCACCGCTACTGGGGCGCTTCGGAGGTGTTGAGTGTTGCCTGCCCTGATCTACCAACAACACAGGCAGGATGCCATGTCAGCTAAGAGACAGGCAGAGAGAGAGCGAAGAGAGAGAGAGAGAAAGAGAGGGGGAGAGAGAGAGAGAGAGAGAGAGAGAGAGAGAGAGAGAGAGAGAGAGAGAGAGAGAGAGAGAAGAGAGAGAAAGAGAGGGAGAGAAGAGAGAGAGAGAGAGAGAGAGAGAGAGAGAGAGAGAGAGAGAGAGAGAGAGAGAGAGGAGAAGTAAGGAATTTAGAACTTGAATTTAGATTCCTCACGATTTCACCCACAAGCACCCATATGTGTGTCTTCAATTTATACGTCTGTTCACTTAAAGTGATATTAGAAGAACACCCATATGTGTGTGTGTGTGTGTGTGTGTGTGTGTGTGTGTGTGTGTGTGTGTGTGTGTGTGTGTGTGTGTGCGCGTGTGTGAGTTCTTTAAAAAGGTTAAATTACAGACGAATCACGTGCGCGCGCGCGCGCGCACACACACACACACAAACATATAAAGACAGACAGATAGACAGACAGACACACACACACACACACACACACACACACACACACACACACACACACACACACACACACATACAGAGTCCTTCGGATGAGACTATAAACCGAGGTCGCGTGTGCGAACGCGCGCAGAACATCTTGCACACACGCTAAAACCTGTTCCACTTTTCGGAAAAGTAGGCCACTGTGTACCCGATGGGAACGGATGAAAAGAATTTACAAAACTGCAAGGGGACTGGATGTAAAAGAAACAACATACGACTTGTCATTCTATTATCCTCGAAATAAAAAACCCAACTAAAACAAACAAACAAACAAACAGATACGGTAATACTACCCCCCCCCCCCTCCTCCCACACCCACACTCTTCTCACTGCCACATTGAACGGAAAACAAATTGTCTACACTGCAATAACAGCTGAAATTCATTTTGTCTGTCTTCTTTTCCACGAAAAGTTCTACACTTTCTTTATTGGTGTTTTTTCCCCCCTTCTTCTTTCTACAACAGCTAGTCCTCTTCATATAATCTTTTCCCTAAAGAACAACTGAACACCATTTTTCATTCGCTGGTCAGACTTCAGAAAGAGAAAACCCAAGTCAA
>CM054157.1:33109770-33129770 GCA_028751875.1 Rapana venosa | reverse complement strand
ACCAACCCCCCCCACGCACACACACACACACACACAGAGGTAAGAACAGAACGAAATGATAAGCAGCAATGATTTCACACTTGAAATATTGACCCGGTTTTTAGTTTTGTTCAGTATAATAGGTAGGGTGAAAAAAGGTGTGGTTAAGCTTGCATGTATGCATGCATGTGTGTATATATGTGTGGTGTGTGTGTACAAATTAAGACTGTCATATATATCATCAGCATCACAAAGTGTGTGTGTGTGGTGTGTGTGTGTGTGTGTTCGGGGGGGGGGGGGGGTGGTGTTGGGGGGGGGGGGGGGGGGGGGGGGGGGGGGTCGAGTCTTTATGCTTACCGGTGAGCAAAAGGGAAAGAACGTGTATCGGGGAAAGAGAGGGAGTTACGTGGGCGTGTAACATGACCGCCTATCTGACATTGTGTTGGAGATTATGTAACGTGTATAATCTGTATTTGTATTTTTTTTTAACGACTGAAACAGCTTGTTAAACTATAAGCTGCTTTAATTTTTTTTTGGAAAACTGTTCTTGTGCGTATTCTGTATTTGGTTGTTGTTGGTTTTTTTAACGACTGAAACAGCTTGTTAAAGTACAAGCTGCTTTATTTGTTTCTTTGTAATACACTTGCCGACCAGCAAAGGAAAATAAAATAAAAAGAATGGGTGGCGCTGCTCTTGTGGTGACATGCTTTCCCCCGGGAAGAACAGCCCACATTTCATGCAGAGCAGCCGACCGTGACTAAAGAAGGGTATACAGTATAATATTAATAATATTAAGCGCTTCGATTTGTTTGTTTTTTAAGCGCTTCGATTTGTTTGTTTTTTAAGCGCTTCGATTTGTTTTTGTTTTTTTTACAAGATTCAGCGCTATATAAATTCCATATATTATTATTATCATTATTAATATTAATACAACACGATACAATAGAGTACAGCACAATACAACACAGTGCAATCCAACACAAAGCAATCCAACACAGTGCAATACAACACAAAGCAATACAACACAGTGCATACACACAAAGCAATACAACCCAGTGAAATACAAAACAAAGAAATACAAACAAAGAAATAAAACCCAGTGCAATCAACAAAAAACAATACAAACACAAAGCAAAAAAACACTGCAATCCAACAAGTGCAACCCAACAAAAAGCAACCCAAACAAAGCAACCCAACCCAGTGTAACCCAACAAAAGCAATAGAACCCGTGTAATCAACACAAAGCAAACCCCCATGAAATAAAACCCCAAAAGAAATACAACCGTGCAATACAATATAATACAACAGTACAATATAATACAACACACAATACAACAAAATTTTACAGTTTCGAAACAATACAGTACAACAAAACCCCACTACATTACAGTACAACACAGTTAATACCCCAAAAAGCACCGCATACAACCCCTACAACCCAAAAACCCAAATGCCAATCCAATACAAAGGGAGTCGAATTGGTCCCCCCCCCCCCCCCCCCCCCCCCCCCCCCCCTCTCCTCCCTTACTACTTACTACTGGAATACTCTACATCTCAAGCCTTTTCAGAATTTCTAGCACGTTCTAATTCCCCTTCTCTTCTTCTGTTTATTATTCTTTTTGTTCTGGATAATTATGTGTCTCAACATGGCCTGCAGCGAGTGGAAGGCAGAATTTTTGCACTCTCCCAGTTAGGCGCACTCGACTCCCCTGCCGCTGGATATGAAAATAGCGCATGAAGCCTGTGGACACGGGGCTTTCTTTTTTGCCCTTCAAGTATTGATTGATCAGAAGCCTCTTCTTTTTCCCCCCTTGCCGATTTGCAGGTGTGTTTAGCAAGGTGTGACAGCAACACTGCAGTTTGTGCAATTTGGTTGTATTTTTGTGTGTGTGTGTGTGGATGTTGTCCTATCTGGCCTAGGCAAACTGACATGTATCGATTACTGAAATAAGCGGTGTACCATAGCGCGCACAGCTGTCAGTTCCCCCACTTTCAGCTAGGCCTACTGTCAGCTGCTAATGCAGCCCAGCCCATCTCAGCCCAGCCCAGCTGGGGCTAGCTAGTTGTAGTGGGAACTTAGACCAACCACACTTAGACTGGGTGAAAAAAGGAAGGGGTGTGTTAATGTTAGCTATGGGCCCTAGACCCTTGACTGAGTTTAAGTTGGATTTGCGCTTCTATCTATCTATCTATCTATCTATCTATCTATCTATCTATCTATCTATCTATCTATCTCTCTCTCTCTCTATCTATCTATCTATCTATCTATCTATCTATCTATCTATCTATCTAATCTATCTATCTATCTATCTATCTATCTTGTCTGTCTATCTATCTCTCTCTCTATATGTATCTATATATCTCTCTCTCTATATATCTCTCTCCTCTCTCTTATCTACTCTCTATCTATCTATCTATCTATCTATCTATCTATCTATCTATCTATCTATCTATCTGTCTGTCTGTCTATCTATCTCTCTCTATATGTATCTATATATTCTCTCTCTCTCTATATATATATCTCTCTCTCTATCTATCTATCTATCTATCTACCTATCTATCTATCTGCCTATCTATTCTCTCTCTCTCTCTCTCTATCTATCTATCTATCTATCTATCTATCTATCTATCTATCTATCTATCTATCTATCTATCTATCTATCTATCGTTTTGTGTTTGCATAGCGCGCCAACTGTTGGGTAAACATACTTCGTCTACCACCACCACCACCACCACCACCACACCTCTGCTGCTGTCACGAGAGAAAGAGACAGAGAGGCGTGTAATGTATACCCTGGTAAACGGACCCCGGGGTAATGATTCTTGTGAGTGTAAGTCTATCCTCATGACCCATTAAAATCACCGTTATCGCTATAAGAACACCCCCCATGGCCAGGCAGCAGTCAGTCAGGAGGCTGGCTATTCCTGGCCTGTCTATTTGGGTGGCCCATGCTGCTGGAAGCGGTGGTGGGATTACACACGGCATCATTCATTCTGCCTGAAGATACAGTGTGCTCTGAACAGGGCTGGCTAGATGACTCATTTTGTTCTTCACACCCTCAACTCCGCCCCTCCCCCCCCCCCCCCTTCTTTATTCCCCTTTTCTCTTGTGCGCACATACACGCATGCATGCATGCAAACCGTACTCTCTGCCTTTTCTCTCTGTGTGTGTCAAACACACATACACACCCACACAAACATATGCCTGCATAATTGTGTGTGCGTGCGTTCACCTTTGGCTCAAGATACTGCGTGTTCCTGTCTATCTATCCTCTGTCTACTACCTCAAAGCTGTACATTTATGAGCCAACACTGACTCAACCCCCAACTTACATATCTGGACAACCATGTAGACCTGCTCTAAAGTGGTCTTTATCTGACAACTTTATACCTGACTAAAAGCAATCATTATCTGTCCACTATCTGATCTTCCTCAAAGCGATGTATCATTCTCTCTGTCAACTTTGTTTTTCTATCTCAAATCCCCCTGTAATTCTTGCACTACCTTCCAGCCCTAATTCTCTCTGAGTGTCAACATTGCAGATATCTCAGCATTCGTCACTCATCATTCTGTCACCTTTGTTTCTTCCTTATGTCTATCAGATCAATTTGCAAGCTCTGCACTACCTCAAGGCTATGTGTCAGCCTTGCGCCTCTGAACAGCTATCATTTATCAGCACTTACCCTGAAGCTGTTCTTCCTAACAGCTTTGATGTTTGGGAGGAGGCAGAGAAAAAAAGGGAGAAGGGAGGAGGCTTCTTCCTCAACAGTCCTCAGCAAGTGACTTTACCCACAGCAGTTCATGCTGTGTTACCTGTTGCTGCATAGCTGTCTTCATGCTTTCTTTGAAAGTAGTAACATGACTGCCTGCAATGCTGAGAGCGAGAGAGAGAGAGAGGAGAGAGAGAGAGAGAGGAGAGAGAGAGAGAGAGAGAGAGAGAGAGGGAGAGAGAGAGAGAGAGAGAGAGAGAGAGAGAGAGAGAGAGAGGAGAAGAGAGAGAGAGAGAGAGAGAGAGAGGAGAGAGAGAGAGAGCGAGAGTCTGATGCTTTGAATAATTTACTGTCATTGCCTAAGGTGGCCTTTTGACAAGAGGAGTGAGTGACACATGACCATTTGCCAATGCAAATGAAGAACAGATAAAAGTACATGATGCTTTTGATAGTATAAAAAACAACTACTTATGTATGGCTATCACTATAACATTTTGGCGTCAATTCGGTTACCAACTGAATAGAAATAAGAATAGAAGAGTAAACAAGAAAATAAACAAAAACAACAACAACAACACCAACCCCCAAACAATACAAACAGATTAAAATACTGTAAACATGACTGATTCAAATTCGACCATCCAATCAACTTTTTCTCTCTTATTTTATTTACTTATTTATTTATTCTTTTTTAACACTCTTTTGTATCAAGGACAATGGCATAAGCACTCATGTGCTTTTTTCTTTTTACATCCAGTCCCCGTGTGTGTGTTTACTAAATTTCTACACTGAACATTATTGCAAAAGAGATATTTCTTTAGGTGTGTTAGTCTGTATTAAACTAATCGATGATAAGTTGTGATTGTCTTACTTTTATGCTCCACAACATCACTATGGGACGACAATACAGAAAAGATAGCATCATTGTGTGTGTGTGTGTGTGTGTGTGTGTGTGTGTGTGTGTGTGTGTGTGTGTGTGTGTGTGAGTGAGTGTGTGTGTGTGTGAGTGTGTGTGTGTGTGTGCGTTCGTGTGTGTATGCGTGCCTGCGAGCGTGTATGCAAAACCAACACGCGGAACAATGTCTCCCCTCCTCCCTCCCCCCCCCCCCCCCCCCACTCCACCCCAAGAAACCTCAAAAGCCCTTACCTGCCTTCCTACCTCCCTCAAGGCCTAAACATTTTCCCATCTCTCTCTCTCTCTCTTTCGTCTGGTGGGCAACAGCAGAACAGAACAGAACAGAGTCATCACAGCTCACTGCACAAGCCCTGATAATAAGGATAGATAGCAAGCCCCACCACCACACTGCTGAAGTGTTGGGGCCCCAGGCTGTGTGTGTGTGTGTATCCAGCCAGCTAGCTAGCTTAATAAATGTGACAGAAGAACAATCACAGACTGTTAACAATGAAGATGTGAGGGCAGATAGATAGCCTAGCCCCTAAAGCATGTATACTGTCTCTCATATCATTTCACAGAGTATTCCTGCATGCTTGTAGAGGACATTCCACTCCGTAGTGGATCGGTGGTCTACAGGTAACGACGCACCTGCATAGAAAGCGTAAAGTCTCGAGTCAGAAGTGTGCGGTGGTTTGATTCCCGTTTGGGCCCGAAACTTTCCCCCAATCCATTAGACCATGAGTGGTGGTCTGGGTGCTATCCTTTATTAAGTCTTTGATAAACCGAGGTCCCGTGTGTTACACAAAATTATTTAGCGTGCGTAAAAGAACCCTCGGCAAGAAGAGAGTTGTCCCTGGCAAAATTCTGTAGAGAAAAGGCACTCTGATAAGGAAACAAATACAGTTGCAGACAGGAAAAAGAAAAAAAAATTCGGTGGCGCTGCTCTTGTGGCGACGCGCTCTGTCCGGTGGAAGAGCACCCCGAATTTCACGCAGAGATATCTGCCGTGACTTAAAGTGGTAAAATAATAAAATCATAAAAAACCCACACCAAAATGCAGATTCTTTAGTAATGTGACAGAAGACCAGTCACTGACTGTTAGCAATGAAGATGTCAGGACAGATAGATAGACAGCCCAGCCCCTGAAGCATGTATGTATGTATGTATGTATGTATATATATACTGTCTCTCATATCAACTCATATATTCCTGCATGTTTATCGAGGACATTCAACTCCCTCCCTCCCTCACTAGAGACTAGGATGCAGTCATACAGCGGTCACGGTCAAACCTCCTCTCCTCCTCCTCCTCCTCACGCAAGCTGTTTCCTTCGTGCAATGATTTCCAAGGCAGTGGCGTTTTAATTTTGGTTTGGTTTGGTTTGGTTTGTCATCTACTCGGCTCTTCCTTTTGATCACATGGATGGTCATGGTGGTGGTGTGGGGATGAGGGGTGGGTAAACGGGAGGGATGGGGGTTGGGGGGGGGGGGGGGGGTGGTCACGACCTACTTTGCATAGGCAGCAGCTTGTTTTTCATGCTCATCTTGTCAAGGCCTGTAGTGCGCCCTGGGGGGATCACACCGACACAATTCTTTGTTGTTGTTGTTGTTTGTGTTTGTGTTGCGGTTGGTGGAGGTGGTGGTGGCGATGGTGGTGGTGGGGGTGATGGTGGTGGTGTGTGTGTGTGTGTGTGTGTGTGTGTGTGTGTGTGTGTGTGTGTTGGTGTGCGTGCGTGCGTGCGCACGTGCGCCTGAGTGTGTGTGATTGGAATACTGAGCAGATTATGTAATTAATTTGTGATATAATCACGAGAGTGTATTTATAAATAAAATCTTGCAGGATTATCACAGTGAACAAATCTTTTTCTAAAACATAGCTACTGGATTGCCTCTCGTCAGTGGCGCTATAACCACCACTATGATTGGAGTGGAGTGCAGTGGCTTGGAGTGAATCAGACTAGCCACTGAATTTCTGACTGCAAACAAGTCAAGTCCCGCTGGGAACAGGGCCAACCAGACTTTGTGCGTGGGCTCCCATTTCCACATCACCACCAACCCCATGGTAGACACACCTTGCTTTGGCGGACGTTATAGCCGAGTGGTTAAGACCGTTAGACTTCCATCCCTATTGTCCATGAAGTCGTGGGTTCGAATCCGGGCGGCGTCTGGTGAATTAAGGGTAGGAGATTTTTACGATCTTCTAGGTCAACTTCAAGTGCAGACCTGCGAGTGCTGTAGATTCCCTTCGTGTATACACGCACGCAGAGGATCAAATACTATCATGCACCTTAAAGATCCCGTCATTCCTGTCAGCGTTCGGTGGGTTTATTACGGAAACACGAACATACCTAGCATACAGCCCCGCAGTCGGAATGCAGCTACCTTCAGGGCGCTCCACTCTGTGCAAGCGGGTCTACTTTAGTATCACCTGGTTGTATGTTGATCTCAAACGATGTTCAAAGGGGCACATCTCATGAAATATTCAACAACCTCGTTCGTTATGCGGCTGCAGTAGCCATAGTTGCTATCCCCACCTTGTGGCGCGAATATTCATGATTTCCAGTATGACACTTCAGAGGAGAGGAGCGGTGTTTATCAGGCCTTACAGATCAGTACTCAAAACGATCGCTTTCAGCCCATCTCAACAGCTTGTAATAAAGACCCGCGGGACAGTGTCAGACAATGAAAGACAATGAATCGAGAGCAAAAAAAAAGGGAGAACATGATGACAGACAGGCAGACAGACATAAAGAAAGAAACGAGCAACAGAAAGAGACACAAAAAGTGCAGAAAGAAATATTTAGAAAAGAAAAGAAGAAAGAAAGAAAATGCAAATGGTTAACGAATAAGCTAGTGAAAGAAAGAAAAAGAAAAGAAAAAGGGAAGGAGTTTTGTTTTACAGAAATAAAAAAAAAGCACAAACGCATGCACACTTGTGTCGTATCTAGACATCAGCCCCGAAGTCGGAATGCAGCCACCTTAATGGGGGCAAAAATGGTTGCATACGCGAAATCTCACCATGGGTGAACCTGGGAGCTTGAGTCGAGGAACAAAACAAAAAGAAAAAAAATCGATCCACACTCCCCCACCGTCGACCCACCTGCATACGTTTTGCTCGGAGGGTACCCCCGTGGGGATGTCGGGGGGCCTGTCAGTACAAATAGCATCCCCGCATTCTGGAAATTATTTGCTACGAACCCCCTCTTTTCTATCCCTTTCTTTTTTCTGCCTTGTTCCTTTTCTTCCAGTGACCTCCCTCTCGTCTATCTTCTGCCTCTTTAGTCCATTCTCCTGCCTTAACAAAAAAAAAAGACTTAAAAGGTAACAATCCTCTCCCACGCCGATGTCGGATACGCTGGGCCTGACTTGTCAGGGGCTTAACGGCAGCGCAAAGCATTTTCACTCAAATGACAGACAACAATGGTTGCTGTCTAATCATTGGACGAAGAAGAAGAAGAAGAAGAAGAAGAAGGAGGAGGTGGAGGAGGAAAAGGAGGAGGAGGAGGAGGAGAAGAAGAAGAAGAAGAAGAAGAAGAAGAATGAGGAGGAGGTGGAGGAGGAGGAGGAGGAGGAGGAGGAGGAGGAGGAAGAAGAAGAAGAAGAAGAAGAATGAGGAGGAGGTGGAGGAGGAAGAGAGGAGGAGGAGGAGGAGGAGGAGGAGGAGGAGGAGGAGGAGGAGGAGGAGGGGAGGAGAAGAAGAGAAGAAGAACAAGAAGGAGGAGGAGGAGGAAGAGGAGGTGGGAGGGTAAAGGTGACAGGGGAGACGAGTGACCCTGAAGTGTGGCAAAGTGCAGGACAGACCTGTGCACTGTTCCGCTGAGCTGAACTGGACGTTGGCTAGGGCAGGAAAGCTACCCATGCTTCAGTAACTGATTGATGGACTGAAGCTACGTAAAGCAACATAACAATTATCGGTCATCTTTTCCGGCACCGGGAAACTAGGACGATGCCGTGCTGCCGCGCGCTGACTGTACTACTGCAGCAGATCAATCAGTGACTCTAATGAGGGGATTATAGGCAACACTGACATAGACAGACACACAGACAGAAATACACACACAACCCCCCCCCCCCCCACCCCCCCGAAATGGTAGTACAGCCCAGGAAGCGGAGTTGTCCATTCACGCTATATCTCTGCAGATGTTTCACGCACGGCATCAGTTATCTCTGCAGATGTTCACGCACTGTATCATTCAAGTGACACATAGTTTTTTTTTAATAAAAAGTACAGTAAGGAATACTATAAAGATAACGCCTAACAACCCTCTTCAAAATTGGAAAAAGATGTACAATGGTTCTTTCGATATCTAGCTCGATTTCCTACCCTTAACTCATGTGAATAGAGAAGCTTAGGTAAGGTAAGGTAAGCTAAGGTAAGGTAAGGCTAGGTAAGGTAAGGTAAGGTAAGCTAAGGTAAGGTAAGGCTAGGTAAGGTAAGGTAAGGTAAGCTAAGGTAAGGTAAGGCAAGCTAAGGTAAGGTAAGGCTAGGTAAGGCTAGGTAAGGTAAGGTAAGGTGAGGTGGCACTGTTCGCCTAGGCTGGAAGTTCTTTTCAATAGGACCAAGGATGGTAAAGCAGCGAGGGGGAGGAGACAGGTTCCACCCTCAAACCGCTGGCCCCTAGAGAAGCTGAGGTCTCTGACACCTCATCTCCCCGACAGGACCTGCAATAGATGACAAGGGCACACCTTTCCCTTTAAGGGCACAACTTCGCCTTTGCTGAAACTTCCCTTCTGGCTTACGAACACGAAATCTGTCAGATCTCAAAAGGGCGAGAAATTCACGCAAGCATAGCTAAAAACAAGTAAACATGAAATATCGCAAATCAAGATCACAGACCCAGGCAACCCATTCCCCCCGCTTTAACATGTTTTCATCCGCATATGGACACATGCAGCGCTATATAAATTCCATATTATTATTATTATTATTATTATTATGCATAAAAACACGCACACTTCTGACCTAAGACAAAGGGATCAGGGGTGCAACCAGCGACCAGCAATGACAGCAACCGTGACGAGGGCACTGCAATAATTATCTGTCATCACACACAGTGTCATTAAGGAAGGCTTTGCCTTTGGTTAATTCTTCAGTGGAAGGAAAAGGGATGAAGCGCTGTCGCAATAGAGTGCACTCGTGTCGGTTCTGGTCAGTGAGAAATCATGGCCCAGTCTACCCATCATCACTCATGACGGCACACTGCTTTGTCCTGCATCTTCCACCACACAGCCAAGGTTTTTGTTTGTTTGTCCGTCGTGTCCAACGATGACCTCCACAACAGCAGAGGAGGCAGCTGCTGTTTTGGAAATTGGGCAGAAATTTGATTATAGTGGAGATGCCTTGCCCACAGTACATCCCCACTCTCTCGGCCAAGTGGGCATAAGGACAGTCAACGTTGGAGATGTTCTCCAAAGGCCAACCAGCCCCCAGGGCTGCAGCACATAAGGACTGTGCGAGTCAAGCCTCCTAGTCAGAGAGTCATAGTCGATCACTAAAGACTAAGCTATAAAGTGGAATTCCATGAGTGGGAAAGCCACTGGTCATACAGCCTCTCACTTTGCTGTTGCTGCCCCCGGCGTCAATGGTTTAATCAAGAACTGTGATAAAGCCCAGACACTGCCAAGTGGAGGAAGGTTTGCATCATGGTCAGGGCTGCTGCACCACTAAAGATGCACCTGTCAGTGACCACAGAGAGGAGAGAGAGAGAGAGAGAGAGAGAGAGAGAGAGAGAGAGAGAGAGAGAGAGAGAGAGAGACGGGGTAGAGGGGAGAGTGAGAGAGAGGAAGAGGGGAGGAGGGAGGGAGGGAGAGTGAGAGAGAGAGAGAGAGAGAGAGAGAGAGAGAGAGAGAGAGAGAGAGAGAGAGAGAGAGAGAGAGAGAGAGAGAGAGAGAGAGACTGAGAGAGCTCCACCCAACGCCAGCAGAGGCTGCCAGAGAAAGAGACAGAGAGCTTGCAGCATTTAAACCAAGAGTGCTTTATCAGCAGCGCGAGGAAATTAGCCGGTGGTTAAAACAAAAAAAATGCCTTGCAATTTGTCCATCAATACCTGAACCACAAAAAGAGCTCCTGCCTGCAGGAAGGCACTGCCATTACCAACGGGGCCCAGAAACAGGGACACACACACAAACAGACAGACACACAGACCAGACAGACAAACAGACAGACAGACAGGCTGACTAGTTTGTCCCTAACAAGCGCGCAATGTACGTCAATCGTGACCTCATTAAGCAGCCAGGCCTATGAAACAAGGACATGCAGCAATGTCTGAGTGGGAAATTACATTTCTGAAATCGGAGTGGCACTTTCGAACTGAAACACTTAACAATGTCGAACAAGACTTTTCAGATGTAAAGACAGAGGCCATACAGTAAGTGTGCAGCCATAAAGTATTGTGTAGGAAAATACAAACATATCTGATATGATAGTCCACCCTCTCCTTGCACATGTTTTAAGTTAGTTTTGCTTGTTTGTTCTTTTGGAAGATCCTAATTTAGCTTTCCAGTCAATATGCCAGCATGACTTTACCCTTGTTTCTTTAATCTTACGCGCGCGCGCTCTCCCGCGCGCCCGCGCACACATATTATATATATATATATATATATATATATATATATATATATATATATATATATATATATATATATATACGAACACACACAAAAATACACACGCACGCACGCGCGCGCGTACACAGGGACACACTCACTCACTCACACACACACATACACACACACACACACACACGAACACACGCACGCACGCACTGCTGACAGAGACAGAAAATTGTTCCAGAAGAAGCCAATGGCCTTGAAATGGCAAACAAATGGCGAACAAGCGGAGAACAAGTGGCATCATTGGCCAAAAACCACTTGTCTTTCACAGACACAAGTTTAAAACACAATGCACGCTGACGTCAATGGTCAAAAACATTGTTTTTTAAAAAAAGGGATACAATTTAAAGCTTCCCTACTGGTGTGTGTGTATGTGTGTGTGCGTGTGTGTGAGGAGAGAGACTGAGGAGAGAGAGAGAGTGTGTGTGTGTGTGTAAGAGAGAGAGAGAGAGAGAGAGAGAGAGAGAGAGAGAGAGAGAGAGAGAGAGAGAGAGAGAGAGAGAGAGAGAGAGAGAGAGAGAGAGAGAAAGAGAGAGAGAGAGAGAGAGAGAGAGAGAGAGAGAGAGAGAGAGAGAGAGAGAGGAGAGAGGAGGAGGGTGGGGCATGAGTAAATGAATTATCTTTATCGCGCAAGAATAAAGATTTTAGGCCAAACCTATTCTTACAATCTGTCCTTGTTAAAAAAAAAGTCAAAGCGATCGAACATGGAAATTAACACACACACAAACACACATCTATATCTACACACACACAAACACATCTATATCTACACACACAAACACACATCTATATCTACACACACACAAACACATCTATATCTACACACACACGAACACATCTATATCTACACACACACAAACACATCTATATCTACACACATCTATATCTACATACTCACTCCTGGATTACTACAGCCTCTCTCCCAGAAAGCTTATCATTCTCGGTGCCTTTAACTTCCACTTTGATAACCAGTCTTCTTCTGATGTCAAACGTCTTTCTCTCTCTTTGTCAAACCACTCTCTTTCTCAGCTGGTAAACGAAGCAACGCACAGATCAGGACATATTTTAGACTGGCTCATTACTGATGTTTCCAAGATCTGACACCTGTACCTATCACTGATGAACTACTTTCTGATCATTCCGCTGTTCTTTTCTTTCTAAACATTGCAAAGCCTATCAGAAAGAAAAAGCATGTCACCCGTCGCAACCTCAAGGCCATAGATATTCAAACTTTCTCTACACAAGCTGCTGAACGCCTATTACAAACCTCTGACAACAACAACCCCTCTAAACACTACAATGATGATCTCAGCCAACTGCTTGATGAGCATGCACCTCCCACTGACCGTCTCCTGCCTGATAGGCCATGTCCGCCATGGTACACCCATGACATCCTGGTCGCAAAGCGCAAACGCAGGCAACTAGAGCGGCAGTGGCGAAAAGCTAAAACGGAAATTAATAAACAGCTCTTTCGAAAACAAAGTCAAATCTTTAATTCTTTCAGAAAAAACAAAGTATTACTCTTCTCAAGTTCTTGATGCCACGTCTATGAAATCTCTATTTTCCTTCACATCTACTCTTCTTGGATCTGTGACGGCAAGCCTTCCATCCACAACCACTCTGAACTTCCTTCTATATTTTCTGCATTCTTTTCTGAAAAAGTCCATAACATTCGCTCCAAATTGGATCAGACTCCTTTCAAGCCTGCACTTCTTGATCCCCAATTCTCTGGTACTCCTCTCCTTTTCTTTCATCCGACAAGTGAAAAAGAAATCATGACAATTCTGAAAGAAATGACTATAAAATCATGTGATCTTGATCCCATACCTGCTTCTCTTTTAACACAGTGACTACCACAACTTAAACCCACTATCACGAAAATAGTGAACTCATCTCTTGTTTCAGGAAATGTTCCATCAGCTCTCAAAACTGCTATAGTCACACCTCTACTCAAAAAGCATGACCTTTACCCTAACATTCTGAAGAATTATAGACCAGTTTCCTATTTACCTTTTATGTCTAAAGTCCTTGAAAAAGTAGTTCTCAAACAGCTCAACAACCACCTTCTCTCCAACAGTCTTCTTCCTGAGTTTCAGTCTGCCTATCGCTCAACAACAGCACTGAAACCACCCTAGTACACACCTTACACACGCTTCTGACTCAGGGAAAATCTTCCTTCTCACTCTACTCGACTTATCGGCGGCCTTCGACACTATAGACTACTCAATTCTTCTCTCCCGTCTTCAAGAAACGTTTGGTGTTACTGGTACAGCCCTCACCTGGTTCAATTCATACCTTACTGACCGATTCCAGACAGTTGCAGTAAACAAGATTCAATCAGTACCTGCCAAACTGAAATGCGGAGTCCCACAAGTCTCAGTTCTAGGCCCTGTTCCTTTCACTCTTTACACTGCTTCACTGTCACATATAATAAACCGTCATCAACTCAACCATCATTTCTACGTAGATGACTCTCAGATTCAAAGCAGTGTTACTCCTGAAAATCTGCCTTCTCTCCTGACAAATATGGCCCACTGCTTTGAAGATATTCAAAACTGGACGACACAGAACAAATTACAGCTAATTGCAGATAAAATCGAAGCCATGCTCGTAGGGACCAAACACAAACTCCCTTTCATTACAACAGCTTCAATAGAACTCGGCAATACATCAGTTCCTCTATCCACTGCTGTGAAGTATCTAGGTGTTGTTATCGACAACACACTCTCTATGCAAAAATTAATCACCCAGACCTGCCAGTCATGCTACTATCAATTACGGCGTATTAGTGCACTTTGAAAGTACCTGTCCACCGATGCAACATCCAAACTTGTCACTTCTCTCATTCTTTCACGTCTGGACTACTGCAATTCTCTTTTGGCTCGTCTACCAGCATCATCTATCCATTCCCTTCAACGTATACACAACTCTGCAGCTCGACTAGTCCTCAGAAAGAAAAAGTCTGAGCATCATTACCCCTCTCTTGCGATCTCTCCATTGGCTGCCTGTGCCACAGAGAGCAAATTATAAGATCAGTACCCTCTGTTACAAATGTCTCCACAAAACAGCACACTCCTACCTCTGTGAATGTTTTCACCTGTACACTCCTTCACGTTCCCTCCGCTTTGCTGCAGATACCTTGTGCTTAAGAATACCTAGATTCAACCAATCCACCGTTGGCCGCCGCTCTTTATTTCGGGTCCGTCGACCTGGAATGAGCTCCCTCTCTCTCTTCGCCAGAAACATAGTTATGACATTTTAAAATCCAGCTTCAAGACATATTTATTTCAAACCTTAGATTTTCCCCTCCTGTTTCATATCAGAACTGTCCCACCTTCACTAACCCATGTCCTATCACCCTGCTAAAGTATATGACCTCTGTGTGTGTGTGTGTGTGTGTGTGTGTGTGTGTGTGTGTGTGTGTGTGTGTGTGTGTGTGTGTGTGTGTGTGTGTGCTTTTGAAAAACATTTGAATATTGAAATTTTATTTCATAGATTTGGTCTGCAGCAAATATCTGTTAAAACTATTGATTGTTTGTTATTAGTTGCATGACTGTGTAACATTAGGTTGAATGCGTGCGCTTTGATTTGTCTTTGCAAGATATAGCTCTATATAAGTTCCATATATATATATATTATATATATATATATATATATATATATATATATATATATATATATATTAATATGTGTGTGTGTGTGTGTGTGTGTGTGTAAGTAAGAAAAGCGTGGAGAATAACTGTGAAGTACACGCACACGCACGCACGCACACACACACCACACACACACATACACGCACACAAAACACACACACACAAACACACACCACACACACATTTACGCACACACACAACACACACATACACGCACACACACAACACACACACAGCCTGATGACTGTTTTCGTTCTAAGCCTCACAGGCATACAGCAGGATGGTGAACGCTCCTGCACGGTGATAGCCCTCAACTGTGCGGTAACACTAAGTCCTCTTCGTTCCAGACGTTTTCTTTGAATCTCTCTCTCTCTCTCTCTCTCACACACACACACACACACACACACACACCACACACACACACACACACACACACACACACACACACACACACCACAACACACACACCACAACACACACACACAAACACACCACACACACACACAAACACACCCACACACACACAAACACACACACACACACACACACACACACACACACACCACACACACACACAACACACACACACACACACACACACACACACACACACGCACACCAGGGATTCAGATCGTATCTATCCCGAAGGCTTACTGCGGCTACCTTCACGGTGGGCGAAAACGATGGCAGAGGCCAGCTCTCCGCATTGCTGAACCTGGAGCTCCAGCACAGGAGGGAAAAACACCGTGTCCTGCACTACCTTTAGTCACAGCAGATTTCTCTGCACGGCATTTGGGCTGCCCCTCCCGAGGGAGAAACCGTCGCCACAAGAGCAGTGCCACCAACTAAAATAAAAACATGTCTGCATATGTATTTGTTTCCCTATCAAAGAGGCTGATTATTATTATTTAAAAAAAAAAAAGAAAATTGTCAGGGACAAATCTCTTGTTGCCGGAAATTCTTTAACGTGCGTTGAATGCGTGTTGCATGCGAGTCCTAGTTTTTTGGGTTTCATCTGAAAGACTAGCACTCAGACCAGCACTCATTTAAGGGAAAAGTTTGGGCATTAAAGGGAACCGAACCTGGGTGGGTGGGGTGGGGTAGGGGGGGGGGGGGGGGGCGGGTCACCCAGAAATACGATTTGTTTGTCTTTTTACAAGATTCAGCGCTATATAAATTCCATATATTATTATTTTTATTATAATATGCCACTGTCTTACTTATTCCACACAGGAAAAAAAGTAAGCACATGCTGGATGAGAAGTTTGCGTGTATGACCGTCATCGACATACACCCACAGCCAAACAGACAGCTACACCCACCCCGCCTTGAATAGACCACAAAAAACAAAATGCTGGAATCCAAATTGGGTTGTTTGTTTTTCGTTAAAGTTCACCTCAATTTTCCCTAATTGAAACATGCCAACGCTGGTTGATATAGATTTTCTCCAGGTCACAATCTCACGCTAGCCACCTGCAGCCCCGCCACAGCTGGTAGTGCCACTGACAGCAGGAGGCTGTGCAGGGAGGCAGAGTAGCCAGTGCTTTGAGCGCTCACTTCCTGATGGTCTGAGCAGGATCGAGAATGTGGGTAGACTTCTCTGATTTCGTTTTCTATGGCTTTTTTTTGGTTGTTCCTAGGCCCTCTAGCTCCGAATTTTACCAGTGGCGTGATTTTGCTTATGCGACCGTTTTTAACCTCCATTAAGGCAGCTGTATTCCGACTTTGGGAATAGAATGCGGGTCTGAGTCTCAGCTGAGGTTTTTTCAATGGATTTTTTCCCTGAAGTTCACACTGGCTTCGACCCTGTTTTCCTGCGAGTCTTTTCGGATAAGACTGTATTGTTATTAAATCAAGGTCCTCTGTGAGAACGACAGCACGACATTCTGCGCACAAGGTAAACACACCCACCCACAGGTTGAAGAGGAGAGTGGAGCAGGCAGCTATGGCTGGAGGTCTGAGTGGTTTGACACCAACACACCTAGAATGCAGTCTACGACTGGCTGGACGTCTGAGTCATTTGACCCGAACACACCTAGAAGGCAGTCTATGACTTAGCAAGGGATGGGCTCCGCCAGGCTGACCTTGCTTCAGACACGGCATGACCGTGTCAGTACCGGGCCCTAAGGGTTTCACGGGGCTGAGGAAGAAGGGGAGCTTCTGTAGGACAGTGTTCGTCTGTTTGTGACAACGGGAGAACATGAGAAGGTTGTGGTTTGGTTTTTTTAAACTGCAGTTTGAGAATGTCAAGCTCTTGTGTTTCCAAAGCCTAAACAGCTGGGTCAAAAATGACCCTGATGCTTGCCAGTAAGTCAGAATACCTTCACCACATGTTGCCGTGTTCACTGTCTCTTTTAATTAATGTCCCACGTAGCAGTTTATCTCCGGCATTTCTTTTCCCACATTCTCTCCACGCCCACCTCACCGCAACTGATGTCATTTTGTATAACTTATTCTTAATTTTTCAACACGGTGCTACATTGTGTGATTTACCTTTAATTTTGTTCCTATGTACTGGGATGTTACGTTGCATAACTAATCTTTTAATTTTTTAATATATTTTACATTGTATACGAAGGTAAACATGTTCCCATAACCTATGCCATCGTTGGGGAGCGAGGCGTCAGAGACTTCAGCTTCTTTTGGGGCCAGCATATTGAGGGCGGCGCCCATCTCCTCTCCCTCGCTGCTTTACCTCCCCTGACCCTAAGGAGGCAGGCATCCATTTACAGCTGGGCGAACTGGGTGGGGTAGGGGTGGGGGGTGGGGGGCTGTACTGAAGGCAAGGCACGCAAAGGGCCACCCCTCCGCGAGGCAACCACACTCCACGCTGCTTAACCTGAGCTTGGGGAGAGCCAGTCTTCTGACCTCTGAGCTGTCTCATGCCCCCCCCCCCCCCCCCCCCCCCCCCCCCCTCCCCGCACATTGTCTTCTATCCTTATTGTTGCCCCTTTTGTGTTGGTGATATTTCCTTGCACAGCGTATCCTGACACAGTTTTCCACGACCTGCTGTTACAGGGCATGATGGTTTGGACATAGCTTTTCCACGACCTGCTGTTACAGGGCACGATGGTTTGGACATAGTTTCCCACGACCTGCTGTTACAGGGCACGATGGTTTGGACATAGTTTTTCCACGACCTGCTGTTACAGGGCACGATGGTTTGGACATAGTTTTTCCACGACCTGCTGTTACAGGGCACGATGGTTTGGACATAGTTTTTCCACGACCTGCTGTTACAGGGCATGATAGTTTGGACATAGTTTTTCCACGACCTGCTGTTACAGGGCATGATGGTTTGGACATAGTTTTCCCACGACCTGCTGTTACAGGGCATGATGGTTTGGACATAGTTTTCCCACGACCTGCTGTTACAGGGCATGATGGTTTGGACATAGTTTTTCCACGACCTGCTGTTACAGGGCACGATGGCTTCTTGCCTCGTCCCGCTAGCACTGCTTGCCCTGGTATCATGGCTGACCCTCTCATGCCCTTTTTCTCTGGTTGTGTGCCTCATGTGTATTTGTCACATGCTGCCAAAAGACAAGTGATGGCATCAGCCTGATGACTGTTTTCGTTCTAAGCCTCACAGGCATACAGCAGGATGGTGAACGCTCCTGCACGGTGATAGCCCTCAACTGTGCGGTAACACTAAGTCCTCTTCGTTCCAGACGTTTTCTTTGAATCTCTCTCTCTCTCTCTCTCTCTCTCTCTCTCTCTCTCTCTCTCTCTCTCTCTCTCTCTCTCCTCTCTCTCTCTCTCTACCACACACACACACACACACCACACACACACACACACACACACACACACACACACACACACACACACACACACACGCACGCACGCACACACACCCACCGTGATATATGATTCTGTGCACGAAGCTAGGTGATTTACCACAGCAATCATATGACTCAGCCTGACACCAACGTAGAAAGAAAAGTCCCATTTGGCCTACCGCCTTATTTTCTTCTTTTTCACTCTTCTGGTTTTTTATATATACATATCTTTAAAAAAAAAAAATCCAGAAAACATGAGCAATTAAACAGCAATTATCGAACGCCATGCGAGGCCAGTGAAGCGCCAGCTGTCGCCTGTAGGTGGTGGTGACATACACCGCACACGTCAACCCTCAGTGAGCAGTAGGCGGGGTGGGGGACCGCGTGGAAAGGCCACCCTTCGTCACCCTCCACTGAACGTCATTGACCACCCTCCTCCAGTTACCGGCAATCACGACTGCTCTACATACACCGCACCACGTCTGTCCAGGCCCTCTGCACTCAGGCCGGCATTTACACGAGGGCAGTTCTTTCCCTCGAGACTGACTCTGTCCGGGACCCAAGTTCACATAACCACCACGCGGTTTTACGCCGAAAAATATCTCCTGGGCAAAACTCCTGCTTCAGTTCTAGCGGGTAGGTCTCTTCAAGACGCCTGCTAGCAGACAATCCTGACCAGTTGGGTTTTTCTGGGATAGGTAAGTCTTGGCAACACGTCGGTTGGCACTTTGAGGACCAACGCAAAAAGGACAATACTCGGCATGCGTCCACTGCCATCAATAATCCATTTCTGCCATATATTCCTCATTTGCCAAACTAATGGCAACAGAGCAGTCTGAAATGTGTGGATATAAGAGTACATTGCATAATGAGTAAGGAAGGGAAAAGGAAGAAGAGGAGATTGAGGATATTGATGATAAGGGGGATTTAATTGGTTAATTACACACACACACACACACACACTTATCATGTATCAACAATGTTCCTTTTTTCTTTCGTTCTTTTTTTAAAAAAAAAGCCCAAAACATTGCATTTACAACACCGCAATGATCAATCAATTCTCTACCATCACTTGAAAAAACAAAATACGGACAAAAGGACCAAATACACGCATTGCAAACCAGTGACACCACTTTCGGAAAGTACACGACGACTGCATTCATACACTTCACAGTGAGATCGACCAACACCAGTGCAGCAGTAGCGAAACAAAGCTGCTCTTATAGAGGAATAATAATTCCCAAGAAAAGGAGATTCGGGCTTCTTTCTTTCGGGAGAGTGTGTAGCTAATAGTGCAGCGCCACTCGTTTTGTGTGTGTAAGTTTTGTTTGTTTCCTTTCGTGCGCGCGTGCGCGTGTGTGTGTGTGTG
>CM054157.1:33092270-33099770 GCA_028751875.1 Rapana venosa | reverse complement strand
ACCACACCAACACACATACTCGCAGTTTCTCCCGGGTTTCTCAACACCAGAGCACTCACGAAGGTGCCCCCACCCCCCCACCCCCGTATTGACCGACACCACACCACCATCACTCTGCTCCCTCACCTAGCGGCCCCCTGGACTGTCCACTAATGTCCAAGTAATGATGACAGACCGGTGCACAGCCACTGCACAGCCGCCTTCCAAATGGACAAGCAATGGTCCGAATCAATGACAATGGCTCCCCACACCTGGTGTCGTCAGTCACTGCAGTCTGATCTAATCATCATGCCGCCTACAGGCCCGCCACCACCGTCCTCGTCCAAGGTTGGCGCTGCTACCACGGTAGTTGAGGCGAATCGAACCCATGCAGCGATGGTTCACAGGTACGTCGATCTAATGTATCAGTGTTGAGAGGAATCAAATGAAATGCATCGATGACCTAAAAAGGAATGACGTCTTACGGATTAATGTTAAGGGGAATCAAATCAGTTCATCAATGATCTACAAATACATGACGTCTTAAAGTATCGGTGTTATGAGGATTGAAATCAATGCAACAATGATATAAAAAAAATAAATGACGTGTAATGTTATATCAATGTTTAGACAAATAAGGTAAATACATCGACAGGTTATAAAAAGAAATGAAGTATAATGTATCACTATTCAGACGAATAGCATTAATACATTAAAAAGTTAAATACAAATAAATAACGTGTAATGTATCAATGTTCAGACGAATAACAATAAGACATCAACAGTTTAAAAATAAAAGAGTCTAAAGTATCAAAGTTCAGATGAACCAAATCAACACACCAATAGTTTATAAATGATTAAAGTGCAATGTATCATTGTTCAGACGAAGCAAAATCAACGTAAAGGTAAAGGTGTTCCATAACCTATGTGCTCGTAGGGGAGTGAGTCATCAGAGATCTCAACTTCTCCAGGGGCCAGCATATTGAGGGCGGCGCCCATCTCCTCTCCCTCGCTGCTTTACCTTCCCTGACCCTAAAGTCGCAGGTACCCATTTACAGCTGGGTGAACTGGGAGACTGTACTGAAGCCAAGGGGCGCAAACGGTTACCCATCCAACTGGTAACCACGCTCGATGCTGCTTAACCTTAGCTGGGGGAAAGCGAGCGCTCTGACCACGGGACTATCCCGTCACCTAACATCAACGTACTAACAATAAATCAAGTGTGATGTGCCACCATGCAGACGAACCATATCACTGCATCAAGTATAAAATCTAAAATAAATCACCATAATCATATCGATGTTCAGACAAACATAATCGATGCATCATTATTTCAGTAAACAACCAATCGATTCTAATGTATCACTGGTCACATGAACCAAAACGATGCTGTACTATATGTAAAAGGTAAAGGTGCTCCCATAAACTACACGGCCGTTGGGGGAGCGACACAAAGTGAACCAAAGTCCAGCCCTGAATGCACAGGAGATTTCTCGGGTCAACAGTCTCCTCAGTGAGGGTCAAGAAGAGACTGAGACAATGTAGCAAAACAACACCTGCTCTCTGTCTGTCTCTTTGTCTGCCTGCCTCTCTCTGTGTCTGTCTCTGTTTCTATCTGTCTGTCTGTCTCTCCTCTCTCTCTGTGATGGATAAAAAAAAGTCTTTGTACTTACTATTTGTTCAACAAAAAATCGTTTCGTTTCGTGTCGTTTCATTTTTCAAGATTCAGCGCTATATAAATTCCATACATTATTATTATTATTATTATTTCATCTCTCTCTGTCTCTCTGTCTGTCTCTCTCTCCTACACCTGTTTTCCATCTATTGTTCCCACTCCCTTCCTTCCCGCCCCCATCTTCATGCTTTCTACTGTAGGGAAAGCATACGTGGTTGTGGTATCTCTGCATAATGATGATCTATCACCTCAGGCATCGGCTAATAGCTATAGACGGGAAGGCGGGAAGGCAGTTGTCACATCCTCACTGGATATCATCTACCATCTCATGCATATATGCAGGAAGACAGCTGTCATACCCTCACTTGATATCAACTTCCATCTCATGCATATGGACAGGTAGACAGCTGTCATATCCTTATTTGATATAATCAACAATCTCATGCATATGGACAGGTAGACAGCTGTCATATCCTTATTTGATATAATCAACAATCTCATGCATATGGGCAGGAAGACAGTTGTCATATCCTTATTTGATATAATCAACAATCTCATGCATATGGGCAGGTAACCAGTTGCGACATCACCTCAAATTATCTCCCTCCTCATGCACCAGTTAACATTGATAGGAAGACAGCAGTGGTATCACTGTCTATAACCTACCACCATGTGCATAATAAAAAGGGGATTCTTTTCTTTCAATGATAGTGGTATAAACACTTGTGTGCTTTTTTTATTTTTTACATCTAGTCTCCATGTGTATGCAGTTTTTGTAAATTGTGTCAGTGGTTCCCACAGACACAAATGACCTGGTCCTCCAAACGTCACAACATGGTTGTTGTTTTAACATGTGCACAAGATGCTCTGCGTGTGTTTACACACGGGACCTCGGTCACCACTGAAGGACTTTCAACAGAGTGCAGTCGGCACTGATGCTAACTCTAGGGGAAAGAAATCTCCATGTTCGTTCGTGTAGTGCTATCACCGCATTATCATCTATCACCTCACGTGTGTGTGTCAAGTCAAGTCAAATCAAAATGACCTTTATTCAGTGTGTATGTGTGTGTGTGTGTGTGTGTGTGTGTGTGTGTGTGTGCGCGCGTGTGCGTGCATGTGTGAGTGTGCGCGCTTGCTTGCTTGAAACCTGGGCTTGACTCTGGGCCGTCCCATCGCGAGCGCTACGCAACACCGCTCTAACCGCCAGGCTGTCCCGTCCCCCACCACACGGCTGACCATGATCACAATGAGGATCAGGAAACGTCATTGTGATGAAGACGTTGACAGGAAGCCAGTGGTGGTGTCATCACATCCAATCTACCATCTCAGGTACAGGGGGGGGGGTTAGGGGGGGGGGGGGGGGGTGATGTGGACGTGAGGACGACGCGTCAACTTTGCCTTCACTGTCGGCTGACATTACAGCACTCGGCACAGCTTTCGTCTGCATGCCTTCAGTTTCGCCATTACACGAACTCCAAACCGCTATGCAGATAGAGCTCTTTTATGATTCAATCACCCGGTCACAGGATACCCCATCTGCAGAGCTATCATGTTTTATCGTCCAATAATTCAGTCACGATGTACATACATCTGCATAGGGAGAATGTGTGTGTGTTTTTTAAAAAAAGTTTATTTTTTAATTTTTTTAAAATCCCGTTTAGTTCTTCATCTTCGAGAGTCTGTAGCACTTCTAAGTTTTGTGAATCGTACTTAAGGTTCCCTCTGTCTCTCTCTGTCCCTCTCTCTCTCTCTCTCTCTCTCTCCTCTCTCTCTCCTCTCTGTCTCTCTCTGTCTCTCTCTTATATATATATATATTGTGTGTGTGTGTGTGTGTGTGTGTGTGTGTGTGTGTGTATGTATGGTCTGTGTGTGTGCACGCGCGTGTGTGTGCATGTGTGTGTTGTGTGTAAGCGTACGTACGTACTGTACGTGTGTGTGCGTGCATGGTGTGTGTATGTGTGTGTGGGGTGTGTTGTGAGAGAGAGAGAGAGAAGAGAGAGAGAGAGAGAGAGAGAGAGAGAGAGAGAGAGAGAGAGAGAGAGTTATATAAGCTCGGATCATTTATTTCCATCAAAACATATGTTCTATTTTGCACATAAGCCATGGTATCCACACTGATGACAACTGATGCTCCACTTTCGTTCTTTTACAAACCCATCTGTTTTGAAACATTAGAAGAGAAAACCTGGATTAAAATTGAATAAACACTCTCACACACAGACATATATATGCATAGCGCACGTACGGACGCACACACAAAAATACACAAACACACACACATGCACACTGCCAATACCACTAAGAAAATGCCACCCAACTAAATATAATACAATCTGTACTCCCCTACAAAAAAGAAGCAAAAGCTTAAAACCACACACCGCGCGCGCCGCGCGCGCGCGCGCGCGCACACACACACACACACACACACACACACACACACACACACACACACACACACACACACACACACACACACACTCGATATAAAATCATAAATACTATCGTCAACACACACACACACACAACACACACACACACAACATACAACACAACACAAACAACAACAAGGACAATATTGTGGACATGCTATCACTTTCCAACGCTCTCTTTCTCTGTCAAGTGCTTCTTTTAGTGTTGCATTCTGCTCATATCCAGTAAATGAACGAAACACATACATCACGAGTCAACAGTGATATGGACCACCTCACATGCACCACACTGTTACCAGTACAAATATCAATACAACGTGTTACATTTATCTCCCACACACAAAACAAAACACCAGAAATAATAACTGTTGTAGTATCGTTTATGATAATAATACTAATAAATGGAACTTATATAGCGCTATATCTTGCAAAGACAAATCAAAGCGCATGCATTCAACCTAATCTTACACAGTCATGCAATCAATGATAAATAATCAATAATTTGAACAAACATAATTTACAAACATGGTGCGCTGCAGACCAAATCTATGAAATAAAATTTCAATAGTCAAATGTTTTTCAAAAGCACACACACACTCACACAGGTCGTATTCTTTAGCAGGGTGATAGGACATGGGTTAGTGAAGGTGGGATAGTTCTGATATGAAACAGGAGGGGAGAAATCTTAGGTTTGAAATAAATATGTCTTGAGGCTGGATTTAAAAGTGTCATAACTAGGTTTCTGAGGAAGAGAGAGAGGGAGCTCATTCCAGGTCGATGGACCCGAAATAGAGAGAGCGGCGACCAACGGTGGATTGGTTGAATCTAGGTATTCGTAGGCACAAGGTATCTGCAGCAGAGCGGAGGGAACGTGGAGTGTACAGGTTAAGACATTCACAGAGGTAGGAGGGTGCAGTTTTGTGGAGACATTTGTAACAGAGGGTACTGATCTTATAATTTACTCTCTGTGGCACAGGCAGCCAGTGGAGAGATCGCAAGAGAGGGGTAATGTGCTCAGACTTTTTCTTTCTGAGAACTAGTCGAGCTGTGGAGTTTTGTATACGTTGAAGGGAGTAGATAGATGATACTGTCAGACCAGACAAAAGAGAATTGCAATAGTCCAGACGTGAAAGAATGAGAGAAGTGACAAGTTTTGCTGTTGCATCGGTGGACAGGTACTTTCGAACTGCACTAATACGCCGAAATTGATAGTAGTTTATGAAACATTTTATAAAAAAACCCAACAACAAACAATATCAAGAAAACCTGAAGCTAAAAATCCCAGTGTTTGATATTGGACAACAGAAAAGTTAACCGGGTCGACGGTCAGAATTCTCACCAGCTGTTACTAATTACTTTTTTGTTTGGTATCAAGTGAATCAAATATCTCTTTGCATCTAGCTCAGCTTTCCCCTTTTCCCCCACTGAGCTCTAATATCCCCTTTTGTGGAGATCCGTTATCCATTTGTGGAGATCCGATATCCATTTGTGAAGATCCGATATCCATTGTGGAAAGGTTCCCGTATCCATCTCACCTAGCTAAACATCAATATCTGGTTTGACAACTTGTGCTAATATCCTTTACCCATCTGGCTCGAAATGCTTTTTCACTCGGCTCAAATATTTGTTTGTTCGTTTGTCTGTATCTTTGCTCTATGGCTTACTTCAAATTCCTTGACAAAGCTCGCACTCTTCAGTACTCTTTTTGAATTATGCTTTTAGACAAAAGATAGGACTAAGCCTGAGTTATTTTTGTCCTGTACATTTTTTTCTTCTCTCTACGTTTTGCCTTAATCCGGCTAAAAAGGACAAGGCGGAATTAGCAGTTCTGAATACGGAACACAACACACACACACACTTCTGAAAACTGAAAGTAAGCGCGCGCGCACACACACACACACACTATCATTTGTGTTTACTGTGATTAGTTGTTCAACAACAAACAATTTCCTGTCTCCCTTTTAAGTGTCCGACAGTGCTATAACGTTACACACACTTTTTCCTCTGAGAAAACAACACCATTATGCTATATACAAGATAAAAGAAACAATGTCACTTCTGTTGGAGATTAACTTTGCTTTACATGTCGAGTTCTGCGTACATATATGACAGCTGGAGGTATCAGGTTTTGTGAGACTGAAATATGATCCATTGCAAATAGCCAGAAACATCCATGATCCATTGCAAATAGCCAGGAACATCCACGATCCATTGTAAGTAGCCAGAAACATCCATGATTGCAAACAGCCAGAAACATCCATGATTGCAAATAACCAGAAACATCCATGATTGCAAACAGCCAGAAACATCCATGATTGCATACAGCCAGAAACATCCATGATCCATTGCAAACAGCCAGAAACATTCATGATTGCAAATAGCCAGAAACATCCATGATTGCAAACAGCCAGAAACATCCACGATCCATTGCAAACAGCCAGAAACATCAATGATCCATTGCAACACGATCCATTGCAAACAGCCAGAAACGTCCACGATCCATTGCAAACAGCCAGAAACGTCCATGATCCATTGCAAACAGCCAGGAACATCCATGACCCACTGGAAACATCCAGAAACATCCATGATGCATTGCAAACAGCCAGAAACGTCCATGATCCATTGCAAACAGCCAGAAACGTCCATGATCCATTGCAAACAGCCAGAAACGTCCATGATCCATTGCAAACATCCAGAAACATCCATGATGCATTGCAAACAGCCAGAAACGTCCATGATCCATTGCAAACAGCCAGAAACGTCCACGATCCATTGCAAACAGCCAGAAACGTCCACAATCCATTGCAAACAGCCAGTTGCTCCTCCATGGAGTCTGACCCTTTCCCAACCGATGTGTATGGCACCGAGTTCGTTCTTCTTTCTTCTCTTTGTGTGTGTGTGTGTGTGTGTGTGTGTGTGCGCGTGTGTGTGTGTGTGCGCGCGCGCGTGTGTGTGTGTGTGTGTGTGTGCAGTGTGTATTTAGCTGATATCCTTCGACCTCATGGTAACTTTACCTCACATACACTTCACACTATCATGTAGCAGCTTGTCTGTAGACAGAGCCGGCCGCACAGTTTAAACTGTCCTTGATCACTCTACATTCGTGGAGGTTCAAGTGTCAGCAACTTGAACCTCCCAACAGAAACCTTCCTGGGCCAAAGGACTGTCCCTGTGTTCTCACGGGCTGTGGGCATTTCCATGAACGAGGCATGTTTTCAATGTAAAAGTATCTCTTTCACTCAGCAGCCAAGGTACACGGCCGTTGAGCTTTCAGACCCATGAGTAGATCCCTCCGTCCATCTCCCGCCCTGTGAAGAGTGTGATTTGTGCACTCACTTTCTGCTCTCTGGCAACTTTTTTAGCATCAGGATTCCCGATCTTTGACCTGAAAAGCTTTCGGAACACACAAGACCGAGC
>CM054157.1:33079770-33082270 GCA_028751875.1 Rapana venosa | reverse complement strand
AAAGCAGGTTCAATCCCTGGTTGTTCTCGAACTTTTCCCCTATCCACCTGACCTTGAATGGTGGTCTGGGTGCTAATCTTTCCGATAATACGATGATACAACAGGCATTCGATGCACACAAAAGAACCCATAGCAACAAGACTATTGTCCCTGACAAAAATCTGTAGAAAAAGTCACTCTCATAGCGAAACCAATACCCATGCAGACAGGAAACTTTTTTTTTATGGGTGGTGCTGCTTTTGTGGCAATGCATTCTCCCTGGGGGAGAGCAGCTTGGATTTTATGCAGAAAAATCTGTTGTGACTAAAAGTGGCACACAATACAATACAACACGTACACACGCGTGCAAGCGCGCACACGCACACACAGAGAACACACACACACAGAGAACACAGACAGAGAACACACACACAGAGAACACACACTCCCCTTATAATTTTACATTTGAACAGCAGCTGCACAACCTCTGCTGAAGTCTTGTGATCGACAACAATGAACAGAGACAGAGAACTGTGGCCATGTGAGCGGATCATTATCGATCTGATCTCTCCCCTCCCAGATTGACACACACGACACTGGGAAGCTGAAAACAGAGGTACACTTTTATCATCGCGAGATCCTCAGCATATCTCCTCTGTGGGTCTCATGTCCTCTTCTTCTAAGCACACAGGCTGCCCTTCACATGGTGACACAGATCTCGTAGGGCATGAACAAGTGTTGTGGTCGGCTGGGCAACAAACACCGTGGATGATGCAGTCCCAGGCCTTCACAAGTTGTTAAGGAGGTGAGGATGTCTGCTGATGCTATTTTCTGATCTGATGTCATGACCCACTCTGGACTCTGTCCTCTTCCCCCCTCTTTCCCTCTCCCCTCCAGGTTTTAGTCCCTTTACTGTCCTAGTTTTATGTTGTTGTCCAGACCATTCCACTTTGATGCGCGCGCGTGACACACGCACACCCCCCCCCCCCCTTCCCTCCCACATACACACACTTTTGCACTCTGCATGAAACAACAGCTGTTTAAATAAAGTTGAAGTTTGATCTACAATAGACAGATAATATTTGTCCATTGATTGATTTTCGCCTAGTGTCAGGTTTACATTTTGAAGTTGAATAATGAGGAAGATCTTTTTTCTTCTTCTTTTTCTGATTTTCACCTAATGTCAGGTTTACATGATGAAGTTGAATACTGAGGAAGATCTCTTTTCTTCTCCTTTTTCCGATTTTCGTCTAATGTCAGATTTACATCATGAAGCTGAATACTGAGGAACATCTCTTTTCTTCTTCTTCTGATTTTCGTCTTATGTCAGATTTACATCATGAAGCTGAATACTGAGGAACATCTCTTTTCTTCTTCTTCTGATTTTCGTCTTATGTCAGATTTACATCATGAAGCTGAATACTGAGGAACATCTCTTTTCTTCTTCTTCTGATTTTCGTCTTATGTCAGATTTACATCATGAAGCTGAATACTGAGGAAGATATCTTTTCTTGTTCTTGTTCTTCTTCACCCAACGCTCAGACAGCAACTACTGTTGTCTGTCAAATGAGCAAAAAATAATGCGTTGTGCTGCCTTTAAGCGCCTAATAAGTCAGGCCCAGCACATCCCACTTCATTATTTTCATTCCTCAGCTACACCATAGATTTTTACCAATGGAGAGATTTTGTGTATGCCGCCAATTTTTCCCACCATTAAAGTAGCCAAAATTGAACTTGGGGGACAGATGACTTAATCACCGTGAGGTTCTAACCATATCTCATCTTAGGGTCTCCAGTCTTCTTCTTCTAGGTGGACAGGCTGTCCTTCACACAATGACACAGATGGGAAACGTTCTTTGTGGTCGGCTGGGCGGTAAAGAAAGAAAGAAAGAAAGAGGTGTGAGTGCTGTAGGATCCTCCCACAAACTGCTAACGAGGTGCCGATGTCTGCTGGTTCTATTTTGTGATCTGATGTCATCATTCTTTGTGGGCTTCACCCTCCCGTCTTTCCCCTCTGGCACTTTTGCTCTTAACCGTCCCTTTCACTGTCCTACCAACCTCCTTCCCCCCCCCCCCCCCCACCACCACTCCCCCCCTCTCTCTCTCTGACACACATACACACGCACGCACACACGTACGTACGCGCGCGCACACACATACACATCAAGCCGAAGTCGGATACACTAGGCTTCATTTGTCAGGCGCTTAACGGCAGCGCAACGCGTTTCCGCACATATGACAGACAATGAGAGTTACGTCTGAGCATTCAACGAAGAAGAAGAAGAAGAGAAGGAGAAAAAGAAGAAGAGGAGGAAGAGAAGAAGAAGAAGAAGAAGAAGAAGAAGAAGAAGAAGAAGAAGAAGCAGCAGCAGCAGCAGCTGCAGCAGCAGCACACATAGACACACGCACACACTACAGACAGAAATGGAAGCATTGAGTCGCTGCATCTCACGAAGTTCAAAGCTGCACAAAGCAATCGTTTTATCGTGTGGTCGTCAGAGTCATCAGAAAACAACAAGCT
>CM054157.1:33062270-33074770 GCA_028751875.1 Rapana venosa | reverse complement strand
TTTAATGAAATAGTTCTCTGGCACTACACCAGTTTATCTGAACTCTCACCGCGACACTTGAATTGGAATGGGCTAAGGACTGACCCCATTAATTCACCCGTTTTCTCAACGTACTTAATTAACCCTCTACCTCCCAGTTATAAAGGCCGACAGTAACCGCTTCCAGACGCATTAAGACAGCACAGAAAGAAGCAAATAGCTGCAAGGCACAGACTTTGAACTTCAGCGGTACGTGGTTATATTTGCTTGTTTTTAACTCCGGACCAGTTTTACTGGCTTCCTTTACTGAGAAGCACTTTAAGGCTACATTTGAGCACCAGATTTTATTGAACCTAAGGGGTTAATTCTAATGCCCTTATGTATTACAAGATTCATCATTATTATTGAGTACATTTTAATGGTATATACGTTCACTGGATGCTAACATTCAGAACTTGTTTTTTCATGATATATAAATTTCTTCACAAAGTCTCTAGCACAACACACAGTCTTAAATGGTCAAGTTTGTTCACAACATTTTGACAGGGGAAGAGAGGGACATTTAACAGACATCTTCATCAACAACACTGGAACATTCTTAAGTACCTACCTTCCACAACAATGGTGTTTTTCCCCCCAAGATCCTCTATTCAGTCCTTATGCATACAGCTGTGCTATGTCCAGGACAAGTCAACTTCAATGGTTACTTACATCCATGCACAATGTACCTAGGGTTTCTCCCGCTTCAAAATCGGGGGGGGAAGGGGGATGGAGAATCACAGAAAGCTGGCAGACTTGAAATATAAGCAGGAGAAACAAAGAACAGGTGAACACAGCAGTAGACACACACACACACACACACACACACACACACACACACACACACACACACACACACACACACACACACTGTGCAGTCTGTCACGACTGAAACAAAATGACCACTGGGTTACTGGCTCACCATCACTGTCCACCAGCACTTTTCTCCCTTTAATCCTTACACCAACACGAATAAGCGCGCACGAACGGCCGCACGCACGAGCGCGCGCGCGCACACACACACACACACATTTTGACTCTATATACACACACGTGCACGCGAGCACTCACACACACACACACACACACACACACACACACACACACACACACACACACACACACACACACACACACACACACACTCACTCACTCACACACGTGCGCGCGCGCGCACACACGCCTCATCCTTCGGATGAGACCAGAAACCGAGGTTCCGTGTGCGATCGCACGCAGCATATCTTGCGTACACGTTAAAACCCGTTCCCTTTCCGAAAGAGTAGGTTAATGTGTGCCGGTGGGAACGCATGACAAAATTTACAAAACTGCAAATACACACAGGGACTGGATGTTAAAAAGCACTTGAGTCTCTACTCCATTATCCTCGAAATAAAAGAATAAAATAAAAGAATAAAATCAATAAGATAAAAATAAATAACACACGCACTAACCTGAAATCCCCTTCTCCAACAACAACAACAACAAACAAACACACACACACACACAACACACACACACACACACACACACACACACACACACACAACACACACACACACACACACACACACACACACACACACACACACACACACACACACACACACCCACACACACACACACACACACACACACACACACACACACACACACACACTCACACACACACACACACACACACACAAACACACACACACACACACTAACACAGCCAGCACCACACAACAGAAGCCAGACTCACACACCAGGCCAATCTGCCTTCACCCAGACAAATGTCAGGCTCCGAAATGCCACAGACATCAACTTCTCTGGACTGTATATCCTCCTCCCCCTTCCACACCCCCTCCTCCCCTTCCAGCCCCCCCCCTCTCCTCCCCGCCCCCAACCGGCAGACCTCTTCTTCACCGCCCCCCCCCCCCCCCTCCCCCTGCCTGTCCTCGGCATTCCACAGAGAGAGCCAGCCCAGGCCATGTCAGTCTCATCACTGTCTCTGCCGTCATTATCCTCCTCCCACAGTCGCCCTCATCACCTCTCGCCAGGCCAGGCCAGGCTAGGCTAGGCTAATACCAGGCGGCGAAGGCGGCGGCCGTGGTGGTGGTGGTGGTGGCTGCGGCAAGCCTTTGGTGGTGGGCTGCTCTTTGGCAGGTCCCTGTGTACGGGACAGTCGCTGGGTGAAAAGGTCTGGGTAGTTTGTCACCCGGGGTTTTTTAGCCTATCTCTTCACCAGTGAGATGATATGAGGTTGGTGGTCCAGCGGCTAACCTTGTAACCGTGTAGAAAAGCCTGAAAGATGTGGGGTGTCCCATCCCTTGATGAAAGATGTAGGGTGTCCCATCCCTTGATGAAAGATGTGGGGTGTCCCATCCCTTGATGAAAGATGTGGGGTGTCCCATCCCCTTTATGAAGTTGTGGGGTGTCCCATCCCTTGATGAAAGATGGAGGGTTGTCCCATCCCTGTCTGAAAGATGTGGGGTGTCCCATCCCCTTGATGAAAGATTTGTGGGGTGTCCATCCCTTGATGAAAGTGTGGGGTGTCCATCCCCGTCTGAAAGATGTGGGGTTCCCATCCTTGATGAAAGATGTGGGGGTGTCCCATCCCTTGATGAAAGTGTGGGGTTTTTCCAACCTTGTGGGAAAGATGTGGGGTGTCCCATCCCTTGATGAAAGATGTGGGGTGTCCCATCCCTTGATGAAAGATGTTGGGTGTCCCATCCCTTGATGAAAGATGTTGGGTGTCCCATCCCTTGATGAAAGATGTTGGGTGTCCCATACCCTTCCTGAAAGATGTGGGGTGTCCCATCCCTTGATGAAAGATGTGGGGTGTCCCATCCCTTGATGAAAGATGTGGGGTGTCCCATCCCTTGATGAAAGATTGTGGGGTTTTCCCATTTCCCCTGTCTGAAAGTGTGGGGGTCCCTCCCTTTTTATGAAAGTGTGGGGTGTCCTCCCCTTTAGAAGATGTGGGGTGGGCCCCCCCCCCCCTTTTAAAAATGTTTTGTCCCTCCCTGTTGAAAAATGTGGGGGGTCCATTCCCCTGATGAAAGATGTGGGGTGTCCCATCCCCTGTCTGAAAGATGTGGGGTGTCCCATCCCTTGATGAAAGATGTGGGGTGTCCCATCCCCTGTCTGAAAGATGTGGGGTGTTCCTTCCCTTGTCTGAAAGATGTGGGGTGTCCCATCCCTTGATGTGGGGTGTCCCATTTCCCCGCCTGAAAGATGTGGGGTGTCCCATCCCCCGCCTGAAAGAGGATTTTTCCCCCCTGTCTGTATTCCGCCACCCAAGAGACTGTAAGTTGTGGGTGTTGGTCGCCTTTTTGGGGATGAGACGGTTCCACGATGTGATGACAGCTAGCATTGTGATGGTGAACATTGGGGGACCTCGTTGGCTGGCTCCTAGATCCAAGGGTCACGGGTTTGATTCTCACACTGGTTGTCAGGTTGGAACAGACTGACACCCCCCCTCTCTCTCTCTCTCACTCTTTTCAGAGCCAACACAGACTCCATTCCTGTACTCCGTTCTTGGGATGCTACTTTCAACCGAGATCCCATTGTGTGCACACATGTAGGGATGAATCATCTTGCACGCTTTAACGTTAAACCCCGCTCCACCTTGTGAAGAAGAGTAGACGATGATAGCCTTTGCAGGAAGGGTCCACACACACACACACACGCGCGCGCGCGCGCGCAAACACACATACATACACACACATAGGTCCACACACACACACACACACACACACACGCACACACGCACACACACACACACACACACACTCTCTCTCTTCTCTGTCTCTCTCTCTCTCTGTCTCTCTCTCTCTCTGGTGTCACGTTGAAACATCATCATCTCCGAAGACAGAAAGTGGCAACCTTAACGGTACAGGCAACAACAACAACAACAAAATGGTCGCATGCTAAAAAAAAGAAAAAAAGTCCCCTACGGTACACGGCTGACCTGTATGTAGTGAAGGCAGACAGACAATGGAGACGGGGACAGTGCAGACCTTTAGACGCCACAAGCTTCCCATACCTTTTCCCCCTCGCACTGCGGTCCCAGACAGGCAACCGCAGCAGCCAAGAGGAGCAGAAACAGCAGCAGCAGCAGCATCGACAACAGCGCAGTAACAAACAACAGTAGCGGTATGTCTGATGAAGAAGAGCGTGGCGACGGTTACGTAAGACACACACACACACACACACACACACACACACACACACACACACACACACACACACACACACACACACCACACACACAGTACGTACAAAGCACACACCAAGCCTTCCACGTCGCGTCAAAAGCAAAACTACTGTAGGCCTACATGTAACACAGACAAGACTCCTCATTGACAAATGTCCACCGCACTTGTCGCCGATTCTTCTCTTGTATACACACACACACACACACACACACTTACCATCGTAGGAATACATAGCAGACCACAGCAGACTTCCCTCTGCATTTGGAGTTTGAAAAAAAAGAAGAAAAAGACAGCAGAGAAAATGCCCACCACCATGAACACGCTATAAGGAGCAGAAAGAAGCAGGGGTTGAAGTCTACGTGTCACACACATACAAGCCAGTCTGCTGCCTGTGCTTCAGACAGCCAGCAGAAAAGAGTATTCATATGATATCGATTTTTTTCCCCTCCAGTCTTTACAAGTAAATGTTTTCAATGCCTACTCTCCCCCCCCCCATCTCTACTTCCTTCAAGCTTTCCTCCCGTCTCTTCCCCATCCCCCCCCCCCCCCTCCTCTGTGCTGTGCCTGTGTCTGTGAAGTGATGGTGTTTTGCGGAGGGCAGAGTAGCGGAATATCTGTGGCCGGTTTTTCTTCTTTTTGGTATGGTGACATTTCGTCAGGACATCGACAGTGGGTGGTGTGAAGGAATGGATCGATCGATAGCGATAGTGTTTGATTGACTGTACTTGTTTTGCTACTGCTTTTTTTGCAGTTCAAGAGAATTGATGGGTTTGTTTGGTTGTTGTTGTTGTGTTGTTGTTTTTTTGGTGACACGTTTGTGTGTGTGTGTGTGTGATTGTGTGTGTGTGTGTGTGTGTGTGTGTGATTGTGTGTGTGTGTGTGTGTGTGTGTTTGTGTGTGTGTGAGTGATATCGTGCGTGTGTGTGTTTGTGTGTGTGTGTGTGTGTTTGTGTGTGAGAGAGATGTTTAATTTTTAATTAAAATTTTATATTTTTTTATTCTTGTATATCGAGGATAATGGAACAAGCACTTATGTGCTTTTTTACATCGAGAGAGAGAGAGAGAGAGAGAGAGAGAGAGAGAGAGAGAGAGAGAGAGAAGAGAGAGAGAGAGAGAGCATGAGTGTGTGTGTATGTATATGTGTTTGAGTATGGATGAGGTATAGATGGATGGAAGGATGGTATGTATGTATGTATGTATGTATGTATGTATGTATGTATGTATGTATGTATGCATGCATGTATGTATGTATGTATGTATGTATGTATGCATGCATGTATGTATGTATGTATGTATGTATGTATGTATGTATGTATGTATGTATGTATGTATGTATGTATGCATGCATGTATGTATGGAAGCATGTATTTATATAAGTATGTATATATGCATGAGTATGCATTAGGTATGGATAGACGGATGAATGGATGGATGACCGACTTTTAAATCCAGCCTCAAGACTTATTTATTTCAAACCTAAGATTTCCCCCCTCCTGTTTCATATCAGAGCTATACCACCTTCACTAACCCATGTCCTATCACCCTGCTAAAGTATACGACCTCTGTGAGTGTATGTGTGCTTTTGAAAAACATTTGACTTTTGAAATTTTATTTCATAGATTTTGTCTGCAGCGCAACATGCTTGTAAATATCTGTTTGTTTAAACTATTGATTATTCATCCCTGATTGCATGACTGTTTAAGATTAGGTTGAATGCATGCGCTTTGATTTGTCTTTGCAAGATATAGCGCTATATAAGTTCCATTTATTATTATTATTATTATTATTATTATTAAAGTGGATGTGTGTGAGTGAGTGCGTGCGCGTCCATGTGTGTGTGCTTGTGTGCGTGCTTGTACGTGTGCATGTGCATGTATGTTTGTGTGCGCGCGTGTGTGTTTTTGCGGGGAACTTTCCCTATTCCCTTTCGTATTTTATCCGTCTCTCCCTATCATGGCTGTAGCGCTATTTCTGCATCATAGTTTTGTGAAGTGTGTCGTTTGTCTATCTATCTCTGATTTGGTAGTAATGTTATTCATCCACTGTGTTATTTATTCTTTCTTTTCTCATACCTGTCCTTGTTTTGTCAATAATGTGATTCGTTCACAATGTTTCCTTCTTTCTATATGCTTACTTTTTCATACCTGTGCTGTTTTTGTCAATAATGTGATTCGTTCACAATGTTTCCTTCTTTCTATATGCTTACTTTTTTAATACCTGTCCTGTTTTTGTCAATAATGTGATTCGTTCACAATGTTTCCTTCTTTCTATATGCTTACTTTTTTCATACCTGTGCTGTTTTTGTCAATAATGTGATTCGTTCACAATGTTTCCTTCTTTCTATATGCTTACTTTTTTCATACCTGTGCTGTTTTTGTCAATAATGTGATTCGTTCACAATGTTTCCTTCTTTCTATATGCTTACTTTTTTAATACCTGTGCTGTTTTTGTCAATAATGTGATTCGTTCACAATGTTTCCTTCTTTTTATATGCTTACTTTTTTCATACCTGTCCTGTTTTTGTCAATAATGTGATTCGTTCACAATGTTTCCTTCTTTCTATATGCTTACTTTTTTCATACCTGTGCTGTTTTTGTCAATAATGTGATTCGTTCACAATGTTTCCTTCTTTCTATATGCTTACTTTTCTCATATCTGTCCCTGTTTTGTCAATAATGTGATTCGTTCACAATGTTTCCTTCTTTCTATATGCTTACTTTTTTAAATACCTGTCCCTGTTTTTGTCAATAATGTGATTCGTTCACAATGTTTCCTTCTTTCTATAATTATGCTTACTTTTCTCATACCTATCCCTGTTTTTGACAATAATGTGATTCGTTCACAATGTTTCCTTCTTTCTAGTTTTCCACCTGGTCCTGATTTGGCCAAGTTTCGTTCCTTCCATGGCTACAGCTCCGAGATAGAACAAAGGTGAGATTTTGCTTATGCGACCGTTTACCCACCATTAAGGTAGCCGCATTCCGTGTTCTTGGTCGTTCCTTGGATAGAGCTTCGAGGTTCACCGACGGTGAGATTTTCGCGTACGCGGCCGTTTCTTTGCCCACCATGAAGGTAGCCACACTCCGACTTTGGGGAGGATGTCTAAAGCTTCGATTTGTTTGTTTTACAAGTTCAGCGCTATATAAATTCCATATATTATTATTATCATCATCATCATCATCATCATTATTATTATTATTATTATTATCATTAATAAACACGACACCCGTGGGCAAGAGTTTTATTTTTATTTACATTTTTGTCATCTTTTCTTACCGGTACGAATGATCTACTCTTCTCAAAGGCAGAACGGGTTTTAACGTGTGCGCAAGACGTTGGGTACGTGTTCTCAGAAGGGGCCTCTGTTTCATCCGAAAGACCTTTGGGGACATGAAGTCAGTACTGATGTTAACTCCAGGAGACAAATAATCCCCTTGGACAGACGTCTCGGTGATGGCTTCCATCTGGGCTCGATCCCTGTCCGTCGCACCAGAAGCGCCACGTTCTAACCACTAGCTCCCCCCCCCCCCCCCCCCCTCACATAGTTTCTTATTGTACTTTCCCTTGACCTATCCATGTTTTGGCCCCCAACGCTATTCGTTCACCATTTTGAACACATTCCGGATTTTCTTCTTCCTCTTCTTTTCGTCGTTGAACGCTCAAACAGCAGTTCTTGTTGTCTGTGAAATGAGCGAAAATGCGTTGCGCTGCCGAGAGACTTGGTATCTTTTAAGTCTCTCTGGCCACAAAAAAAGCAGGAAAATGGACCCAAAATGGACCAGAAAACAGACAAGAAGGAGATAACATGAAGATAAAGGAATAAGACTGAGAGGGAGGGGATAGAGAGAAAAAAAAAAGAAGAGAGAAATCCCAGCACAGGATTTTGCAGAAAAAAAAGGGTGGGGATGATATTTACAACTGATAGTCCCCCATCCCCACCCCCACCCCAGCACCCCCACGGGTGGATGGTGGATTATGATGGTTTAAGAGCAGGGCCATTAGCGGTGGTTCTATCTCCCACCGTCTGTCTCATGATCTCCTAAGTTTCAGAGAGATGCCGGTAGTTGTGGAATGATGGTGCGCGCTTTAATCTGCGTCTTTTTGCATGATGGCATTCTCTGCCTTCTAGCACCTCATCAGCTAACCGTTTCTGGGTTTTAACGGTACTAGAAACGGAGGAAGAGGTGGAAGGAGGGAGGAAGGGAGAGATAGGGGTGGGGAGGGGGGTGGGAGGAGGGAGAGAGAGAGGGAGGGGTGGGAAGGGAAGAGAGAGGGGGAGGAGGAGAGGTGGAAGAGGAAGGAGAGAGAGAGAGAGAGAGAGAGAGAGAGAGAGAGAGAGAGAGAGAGAGAGGAGAGAGAAGCGAAAGTTTTGTTCAAATAGGCTTGGTCCCTAGAAGGGGTGGGTGAAAGTAATCAACATCACAGCATATGCATAAGAAACTTGGAATGATGAATGAGTACGTAACTAAAAAAAGAGAAGGAAGAAGTGGATAAGAAGGCTGCTAGAGAAGAGGTAGGAGAGAGAAAGACAGACACAAGAAAGAAAGATTAGAGACAATACTTATTAAGAAATGACAAAGAAGGAATGACAAGTTATTGGGAGGAGAGAGAGAGGAGAGAGAGAGAGAGAGAGAGAGAGAAGAGAGAGGAGAAGAGACAAGACAGAGATAGAGACAATACTTTATTGTGGTAAGTAATGACAACAGTAAGGTAATGACAACAGTTTATGTGGGTAAGAGAGAGAAGAAGAGAGAGAGAGAGAGAGAGAGAGGGGGGGGGAGACGAGAGAGAGCGGAGGGGAGAAGAGAGAGACAGAGAGAAGAGAGAGCAGAGCCAAAACCCACAGACACACACAGACAACAAAACTCAAAGAAAGATAGAAAAGAGAGAGAGAAGCTTCAAACAAAAAGCAGAAGCTTACTATGCGTCCCCCCCCCCCCCCCCCCCCCCCCCAATAGGCTCCTAATTTCTAGAAAAAAGAAAAAAAAGGAGGAACGGAGATTAAAACGGATCGTTGACCTTTGGCAAACACCTCCGAGTTGGCGGTGATTCTATCATGGGGCGGAGGGGAGGTGGGGGGGGTGGGGGGGGGGGAGGGGGGTGGAGCGGAGTGGACAGGAGAGATGTGAGGTGATAAACTGCTAGGGGCTGGATAGCGGGGAAAAGGCGCGGGGGTGAGATTGTCAATGACCAACTACTTGTGGACGTAATGGGCACTCCAGCACACTTGGCCTTACTGGGAGATTACCCCAAGAGAGAGAGAGAGAGAGAGAGAGAGAGAGAGAGAGAGAGAGAGAACGAGAGAGAGAGAGAGAGAGGAGAGAGAGAGAGAGAGAGAGAGAGAGAGAGAGAGACAGAGAGAGAGAGGAGGAGAGAGAGAGAGAGAGAGAGAGAGAGAGAGAGAGAGAGAGAGAGAGAGAGAGAGAGAGAGAGAGAGAGAGAGAGGTCAGTCAAGTCACTGCTGCCAGAAAGGTGGTGTATGTGGGTTCTAAAGTAGAAGTGAAACAGTGTATGTGTGTGTGTGTATTCATGCGTATGTTGATGTGTGTGTGTGTGTGTGTGTGTGTGTGTGTGTGTGTGTGTGTGTGTGTGTGTGTGTGTGTGTGTGTTGATGTGTGTGTGTGTGTAGACGTTTGTGTGTCTGTGCGTGGATGTGTGTGTATTCATGTGTGTGTATGTTGATGTGTGTGTATTGATGTGTGTGTGTGTGTTGCGCGCGCGCGCGTGTGTGTTAGTTCCTTTATTCAGGTCTGTTCACCTAAGGTGTGTGTGTGTGCACGCGCGCGCGTGTGTGTGAGTGTGTGCATACCAACTAAACACACATACATGTATGCATGCCTCCACGCACACACTCGCACACACATATGCATGCACACACACACGCTCTCTCTCTCTTCTCTTTCTCTTCTCTCTCTCTCTCTCCTCTCTCTCTCTCTCTCTCTCTTCTAGCCATTATGACAGCCGATGAACTCAATTTAATGGCGGCCCCATCTACAACAAACTATGTAACACAGTCCCAGAATCGGTCTCTGCAATATTCCAAGCGTACCGACACAACAACACTGATCATATATATATATCATAGTTTTTCTTTCACTCGCATACTATAATGTCTCGTATCAATCATGCATCAAAAACATGATACAGGAACTGCAACGTCCACATACACACAAAGGCTGAATTCGTTCCACCAAAGAGCACTAAAGCTTCAATCCGTCCTAACTGCCTATTACAACATGAAACATTAAAGACTAATAATACGCTATCCCACGCGCACCGAAGTCAGGATGCGCTGGGCCTGACTTGTCAGGCGTTTAACAGCAGCGCAACGCATTACATTTTCGCTCATATGACAGACAACAATAGTTGCTGTCTGAACGTCCGACGACGAAGAAGAATATGCTATCATTAGCTAGATGAACAACGTGAATTAAGTAAAGCAGTATTCATGTACAAAACATCAAGGCATGACTGACCTAATGACACATGTTCCTTGTTTATTCAGGTCACACGCAAATTAACCTGTCAGAAATTCTATCTTCCTGATGCACGTATTGATTAATATGAATTTAGTGTAGCTTTCAGGGGCTCTTGTGCATGAAATTCTTTTTCGACACAGCTGCAAAACATTTATATCAATTTAGTCTCGCTTTCACAGGCCCTTGTGTATGGGATAGTCTTTTAATTAACGCAGCTGTGAAACGAGCACACACATGTCTTTTTTGTTGTTGTTGCTGCTGTTGTTGTTATTACAAAGATGTTTTCTCTCTTTAGTTTGAGTGTTGATAAAATTTAACATAATTAGGGACGTGTCTGGTTTTGGCCTATATTTTTCATTGTTCATGATATTGAGGGTAATGAGATATATTTAATGTTCGCCTTTTATTGAATGCCCGCGCGTGTTGTTTTATGTGTGTGTGTTGTGTTGTGTGTGAGTGGTGTGTGTGAGTGGTGAGTGTGTGGTGAGTGAGTGCGTGAGTGGTGAGTGAGTGTGAGTGAGTGAATGTGATGAGTGAGATGATGAGTCGAGTGAATGAGTAGTAGTCAGGGAATGACAGTGAGTGACAGAGTGAAGTGAGTGAGATGAGACGTGGAAGAGAGTGAGTGGGGTGTGGGTGTACTGTATATGTGTTGTATGGCAGCAGCGTTAATCAATTTATTCAGGAACATCACAAAGAAGCGGAGACAGACACAAAAACCCAACAAAACCCAAAAAAACAACAGACAACCTCAACACTCAACTTCTTTAAAAACACAACAACAAACAAACCAAAAAACATGGGAGAGGCAAAGCTGGACAGAGACAGCGCTCTCCATCTGTACTTCTAACCAACCAGAGATCACATCACACACTAGGAAGAACTTGAAGAAACCAGCAGCCAACCAACCTCCATTACTTTAATACCCAGCGACACTGAAAAGCGTCACAAGCCTTTATGAGAAACTCTCACCCCCCCCCCCCCCCCCCCCCCCCCCATCTCCCTCCTTTGCATGCTTGTTTCTCTGCTGACGACATCTGAAGCGTTACCCAGAGAGTGAGGGAGTGTGTGAGAATGTTTCTTGCAGGCTTTAGTTGTGTCGTTCACGACATCCTAACTGCCCGTTCCAAGGCTGGTTGAAGAGCAGTAAGGGCTCCTTCAGTGCTCTAGTTGTCCGTTATAGGGCCCTTTTTGTCAGATGTGTTCAGGGTGTGTGTGTTGTGTGTGTGTGTGTGTGTGTGTGTGTGTGTGTGTGTGTTGTGTGGTGTGTGTGTATGTGTGTGTGTGTAGTATGTGTGATGTGTGTGCGTGAGTATGTGGTGTGTGTGTGTGTGTGTGTGTGTGTGTGTGTGTGTGTGTGTGTGTGTGTGTGTGTGTGTGTGTTTCTTTCCACGATACTCTTACTCCCTCATTTCTCCCTTCCTCTTCTTCTCTTTGCTTACTGCATCACGCCACCTATCTGAAGCTCTGTCTGTTTGCTGTCTGTCCGTCTGTCTCTCCCTCCCTATCTCTGTGTTTGTTTGTCTTTTTATTTAACTGAAATTTGTTAGGCAGTTGTTTACATTTGACGTATTTTGCTTTTTCCTCCCCCTTGTGGTTTTTTTTTTTCCTTTGGGAAAAGGGAATGGGAGGGTGGGGGTTGAGGACGTGGTGTAAAGAAGCTGTAAGCTTATCCATTCACCCTCAATAAACATGTTCGTATTCGTATTCATATTTGTATTTCTCTCTCTCTCTCTCTCTCTCTCTCTCTCTCTCTCTCTCTCTCTCTCTCTCTCTCTCTCTCTCTCTCTCTCTCTTCTCTCCC
>CM054157.1:33024770-33057270 GCA_028751875.1 Rapana venosa | reverse complement strand
ATTTTTTAATGGCCTTATTATAGGAAGTATGCTTTAAAAGTTCATAACCCTCTCGCAAGTCTAACGAAATATTGACTATAAGTGATCCTTCAACATTGCGTGCTCCTCGTCGCGCAGCTCTATCGACCCATTCATTAGCAATAATCCCACAGTGGGAAGGAACCCAGCAAAAAGTAACACTGATGCCTTTCAACGACAATAAATGAACAGCATGTTTGATTTCGGTGATCATTTCTACTCTAATATTTTGATTAAAGGAATTTAATGCGCACAATACAGATTTAGAATCAACACATAGTACAATATTTAAATCTTTGTGAGGAAGTGGACCAAAATAGTTGAGAGCCATCAATATTGCAAAGAGCTCTGCAGTAAAGATAGAAACGCCACTAGTTATATGATATATTTTCTCAATGTTATGGGCTGGTATAACGAAGGCTGCACCTACCTGTTTGTTATCAAGTTTTGATCCATCTGTGTATATTTTTAAGTGGTCTGATTAGCGAGTGTCAATATGCGAATTCACCAAGTTTGCAAGAATGTTAGGTGAATCGTTTTTTGATAGATTTGTATGACACATGTCAAATATTGGCTTATTCATTTCCCATTCGGGGATAGCTGAAAAAGACGGTCTAACAGCAAGAACGTTTTCATCAATTTTAGAATCTTTGAAGATATCCGAGGTGTACGTCTTTATAGATGTTAGCGATTCAATTGACCTAGCTCGGTTAACAAAATGTCCGAACTTAAGCTAACTTCTTTTTGTGAATAATTTTCGTTTGAATAACATCTGATGTGTGTGTATGTGTGTGTGTGTGGTGTGTGTGTGTGTGTGTGTTGTGTGTGTGTGTGTGTGTGTGTGTGTGTGTGTGTGCGTGCCAGGATGTGTGTCAGTAGTGGTGTGGGTGTGAAGCATAGCCAGGCCTCAGACCTCTGCATCTGCAGCAGCAGCAACAGCAGCAGCATCCTCATCATCCTCATCAGCAGCATCCTCGTCATCCTCAGCAGCAGCATCCTCGTCATCCTCATCAGCAGCATCCTCATCATCATCCTCGTCATCCTTATCAGCAGCAGCATCCTCATCATCATCCTCGTCAGCATCAGCATCATCCTCGTCATCCTCATCAGCAGCATCCTCGTCATCCTCATCAGCAGCAGCCTCGTCATCCTCATCATCATCCTCGTCATCCTTATCAGCAGCAGCATCCTCATCATCATCCTCGTCATCCTCATCAGCATCATCCTCGTCATCCTCATCAGCAGCATCCTCATCATCAGTATCCTCATCAGCAGCATCCTCATCCTCTCATCCTCATCATCAGCATCCTCATCAGCAGCAGCAGCACCCTCGTCATCTCATCGGCAGTCAGCGCTAGGCGTCAGTCAGTCAGGCCGACACCAGCCCTTGGATGCAGTGTCTCGTGTTGACAGGCCGTTGTCACAGCCAGCCTGGCGCTGTAACTCACAGCCCTCCAATCCAGGCGGAAGATGGAACACTACTAGGGAGGTGGCACTGACTTCATTCCCTGTCGTTGTGTGAAAAGTGCCGCGGCAGCTGCACAGCTGTGGCTGTCTGTCTGTGTGTTTGTTTGTTTGTTTGTTTGTTTGTTGTTGTCTGTCTGTCTGTCTCTTTGTTATGTCACGTGATTTGTGACGAAGCAGGAGCACGCCTTATTATTGTACCGTATTAACTGCAATCCTAGTTGTTTTTCTCTCTCTCTCTCTGAAAATGCCAGTTACTGGTCTTCCACAAAATAATTATAAGGTGGAGAACACCTCGACTGCCCTGCTGACTGACAACGCTGAGCCCGGTTTGGAAAGTGTGAGGCGGTGAAGATCAGACTGGTTCTGTTCTCTGAATGAGGCCAGACAAAGCAACGTCAACACAAGGTATGGCGGATATCCTGCCTTGACCTAACACACACAGGTTCACCGGTACTGAGAGAAAACACCAAGCCAGCAATGTCTGTCGTGACTAGCAGAAAGCAGCAAACCACCAAGAGAAACAAGCGGAAGGGCCTGACGACCAGACCACCCAGAGAAAGAACTGGCTGTGCCTAGTGCAAGCTATCACCAAACCGATACAGACTTCCCCGCAAAGCACAACACAACGTAATACAGCTCTACAGGATATTATACAGTAAGTTTATTTATCTATTATTTTTATTTTATTCTTTTATTTCAAGGATAATGGAATAAGCACTCGTGTGATATTTTTAAAAACCTAGTCCCCGTGTGTATACAGTGTTGTAAATTTTTTCGTCCGTTCCAACCGGCACACTATGGTCTAATCTTCCGAAAAGTGGAATGGGTTTTATCGTGTGGGCAAAGTGTTTGTTCTGCGCGCGTTCGCACACGGAACCTCGGTTCATAGTCTCACCCGAAGGACTTTTGGGGAGAGTGGAGTCGGCACTTATTTTAACTCCAGAAGAAAAATTCTCAACAGGATTCGAACCCGGGTTAGCAGATCTCGAACGCAATGCGCATCACTCTAACCCCAGCCAGGTAATGGCCAGGTGAGCGAAGAGAAACAACCCAGGTTAAACATACATACATACATACATACATACATACATACATACATACATACATACATACATACATACATACATACATCATCATCATCATCATCATCATCATCATCACCATCATCATCATCATCATCATCATCATCTTCATCATCATCAACCCCAGGCATGGTTTGTGTGTGACTCTGACTGTGCTCTTCGTGAAGATCCTCTACAAACTGATTCAGATGTTGAGCTGGCTATAGTTACATCAGTGGACGGTTCAATGTCGTATGGTGAGAAAGTACAAAGCCACATTGACTGATCCATCGTTGGAAACGACGTTTGAAAGCTAAAAGCAGAAACAATAATTCCAGAAAAGTAGTGCTTCATCATGACGATCCCCGTTTGAATTTAAACTTTCCTCCCATCCTAGAGTAGAGGTCTGGGTGCTAGTCTTTCAGATGAGATGATACACCCAAGTCCCGTGTGCTATACACACACTGAGCGCACGTCAAAGAACCCACGGCAAGAAAAGAGTTGTCTCATGGCAAGAAGACAACTTGACCCTGGCAGAATTCTGTTTAAACATGGAAAGAAAAAGCTGCCCATATTTCATGCAGAGAAATCTGCTGTAAGTGAAAGTGATATTACAATACAATGCAATGCCATGCAACACAGAACGATAGAACGCGATGCGATACAATACAGTACATCAAATACAAGTGCAGATTTTAAAAGAACATTTTGCAGAAAAACTTCACATCGATTTTGCAGTTATGACGGCTATTAGCCTACATTTCCTCATGTTGTAACAGATGCCGTCCGTTTTTTTCCCTTGATTACAAATCAATGGAAATTTGTCTTTTTGGGGGGTTTCAAATGGTTGCATATAAGTTACACACACGCACGCGCGCACACACGCACGCACGCGCGCACGCACACACATATATTATCATCATTATTTAAATTTTTTTTTATATAGATGGCTTGATGAAAAAAAGCAACTGCATTGATCATTCAATGTACCATCTGAAAATAAAAGTAAATAAAAATAAAGTTTGACTTTGAATTTCACACACACACACACACACACACACACACACACACACACACACACACACACACACACCACCACATTGCGCTTATGACTATGGTGTGTGCTTGGTTTATTTTTTATTTATTCATTTTTCCACTTTAAGTCAAGGCAGATTTCTCTGCTTGAAATATGCATTTAGAAGACAGGCATTCTGTACACAGATGGACAGCAGAAGGTCTTATAGAGCTGGATACCTTTTTCTTTAATATATATATATAAATCCTATCCTATCCTATCTTATCCTATCTATCTATCTATCTATCTATCTATATATATATATATATATATAAATCCTCTGTGGTGTGTGTGTGTGTGTGTGTGTGTGTGTGTGTGGTGTGTGTGTGTGTGTGTGTGTTGTGTGTGTGTGTAAAAACGAAAGGCAAACATGCTTAGCCGCTTAGTTTAGGCTTTACCAGTGGAAGCCTAGCTGTTCAAAGAGCAGTACGGCTGTTTGCCCTGATCAGACAGATGTTGCCTGTGTTAAGTATTGCGCTTCGATTTTCGGGGATTGAAATGAATATGATCGCTCCAAATAAACTTGAGCGCGCGTGCAAGCGTGTGTGTGTATGTATGTGTGTAAGTGTTCGCGTGCGTGCATATACGCGCGCACGCGCACACACATAGATTAAAAAAATAAACCTCACACACCCCAACACGTTCATACTATAAAAAAACCCAAGAAAGAAAGAAACAAAAAACAACCCCAAACAATACAAACAACAACAAAAATTGGCGTGAGTGGGTGTGCTTACCAGTTGGCGAGCGTGCATAACGTGTGCGTGTGTGTCAAGTCAAATGTATATTTCCAGATGGTACATTGAATAAACAATGCATTTGATGGTTTTTTTCATCCAGCCGTCTATCTCGGAAAGTGGTGCGTGTGTGTGTGTGTGTGTGTGTGTGTGTGTGTGTGTGTGTGTTGTGTGGTATGTGTGTGTATGTGCGCGCGCGCGTGCGTCTGTGTGTGTGTGTGACGAGTGTGTTCTGTGAGCAAATAAGAAGCGGGAGGGGGGGGGGGGGGGGGTAGGGGGGCGGGGGGGACGGACGGACACCTGTATATGTATACCAAGTTCTGTAATCTAGACCGCAGCAACAATAACAAGAGTTGCATCCCTTCCTCCACTACAGCAAAAGCGCTATCGCCGTAAAAGCACTGGTTTTCGTGGCCATCGCTTCTTTTACTTACCATTATATAGTTCTTACACTTTTTATGTGTGTGTCAGTTTTAAGAATTCATATTTACTACCCACCAACGCAAAGCCACAGTCAAATGAACACATACAACCCCCCTACAGGGGAGCCGCATAGCCTAGTGGTCAGAACATGGCGCTCGCAATCTGACGCCCCGAGTTCGATTCCCGTTCAAGGGGATTTTTTCCATGGAGTTACCATCAGTGCAGACTCCACTCTCCCCAAAAGTCCTTCGGATGAGACTATAAACCGAGGCCCGGTGTGCGAACGCACGCAGAACATCTTGCGCACACGTTAAATCCTGTTGCGCTTTTCGGAAGAGTAGGCCATTGTGTGCCGGCGGGAACAGATGACAGAATTTACAAAACCGCATACACACAGGGACTGGATGTAAAACAGCATATAAGTGCTTATTCTATTATCCTCGAAATAAAAGAATAAAATAAAAAACAACAACAACACACACACACAGAGGCGCCCTCGTGTACACACACACACACACACACACACACACACACACACACACACACACACACACACACACACACACACGCAATCAATGCCGATAATGTAACAGTCGTGAATCATTCAGACTTGTGAAAGTGTTTTCACGTCAAGAAGAAATAACTATTTTATAGCATGACACTAAATGTATTGATAACCAAATTCAGCAAAAGTGGTACGTGTCTGTGTGGTGAGAATATCACCAATACTCATATACTTTTGGACTGCCAGAGTGTAAAACATTTCATGCCCCATTTTTCTGAAGACTCCCTCACAACTGGCATTTGAAACTGTGAAAGGTCTTTGGCACAGTCCCATAAGACATTTGTTATAGTTGCATAAACGTTAATGGCGTGCTTTTGTGTTTTTATCATTCCTGTTGCATTGGCAAGTTTCTTTGTGGGATGTATTTTTTTACACACGTTTTTGAATAAGACATCTACTCTTCCCCCTTTTTTAGGGGGAGGGGTGTGTGTGTGTTGGTTTTTGTTTTTTTCCTTATTTTCCCTAGAAGTGAACAGACGTAAAATTGAAAACAACAACAAACAAACAAACAAACAAACACACACACACACACACACACACACACACACACACACACACACACACCACGACACACACACACACAACACACACACACACACACACACACACCTCAAAAGAAGGAGGTAAATAAATGACCGCACGATTAAGGAATAAATAGATTTTAAACAAATGTAAAGCAATGAACAACATGATATTCCTCAACCCAGTCCCTTGAAGAAAAACTACCACTGAAATGCTCTCCATCTCCACCCCCAGGGGGAGGGAGGAGGGGCGGGAGTGGGGGTAGGGGTGGGGGCTCTGAATTCCAAATCGATTTACATATTGTACTTCGGCTTTTGGCCGCAATACAAGTCAAAAGGAAAGATACAATTGGAAAGATGCAGACAGTGAAACACAACTTCTCGCAATCAATAATAAAAAAACCCTGGCGTAAAATCATACACCTTGGCACGTACCCCAAACCGTACTCCTGAATATGCATGTGTCCAAAATCATGAATAAAGTGCTGACTTAGACTACAGGAAAAAAAAAGAGATTCAAAGGAAACTTCGCTCGAATTTACAGGCCCAAAATGGAAATAATTTGTGACTTGATTGGGACCAAAGTTGATATACTTGACAATGTCAACACATGAGCATATAATTATAAAATACAAACATCAAATGCAGAAGAAGAAGAGAAGAAGAAGAAGAAGAAGAAGAGGAAGAAGAAGAAGAAGAAGAAGAAGAAGAAAAAAGAAGAAGAAGAAAAGAAGAAGAAGAACAAAAAAAAAGTGTGTGTGTGTGTATGTATGTGTGTGTGTGTGTATGCACGCGCGTGTGTGTGCATGTATGTGTTGTGTGTAAGCGTGCGTACGTGCGTGCGTGCGTGCATGCGTGTGTGTATGTATGTGTGTGTGTGTGTGTGTGAGAGAGAGAGAGAGAGAGAGAGAGAGAGAGAGAGAGAGAGAGAGAGAGAGAGAGAGAGAGAGAGAGAGAGAGGAGAGAGAGAGAGAGAGAGAGAGAGAGAGAGAGAGAGAGAGAGAAGAGAGAGAGAGACAGAGAGACAGAGAGAGTCAGAGAGAGACACAACAGGCAGACAGACAAGCTGTATTTTTCATAACTTACACATATCATCGAGTCTCATTACCACCTCCACTCCCCCTAAAGTCCTTCGGATGAGACTAATAATTAATTAATCGAGATCCCGTGTGCTAATGCACGTAGAACATCTTGCGCACACGTTAAAAACCGTTCCTCCTTTTGAAAGTGTAGGCCATTGCGTGCAGGTAGGAACGATGGACAGCATTTCCAAAACGCATGCACACTGGTGTCGTGTTTAGATATCAACCCTGAAGTCGGAATACGGATACCTTAGTGGTGGGCAAGCAGCTGCATACGCAAATTCTTATCATTGGAGCTCTAGCTAATGAACGAAAATAACAACATTCCCCCCCCCCCCCCCTATAAACAAACAACAAGAAAAAAAAAGCAATCAGCACCCCGCCCCCTACACACATTCACACACACATACACACACTTACACACACACATTCCACACACACACACACACACAACACACACACACACACACACACACACACACACACACACACACACACACATCCCTACGCTCTCAGTTTCCGTCAGATCAGGAAATCAACGTAGAACCCCGGGCTATTTCAGCCCCAATATATAATATCGTCACATCCGACTGTAGCATTCTAGGACAGAATGGACACTGTTTCACAGAATGAACGCACAATGCACCAGTATTTCTACGGGACCTACCGGTCACTCGAGGGGATACAGATGCTGGACAACAGCTGCACAAACCAGCACACAACACACTGGTGGCTTCCGCAAGAGGCAGCACTGCTGAGGCACGTAAGCATTTCTGTGGAAAATGCCTTCACACTTCCAACAAGCCATCACAACGAACTCGTACGTATGGACAGAATATATAATTCTTTGATGTTTATCAGTCACATCAGTTTACGCGCGGAGGCATCTGCGTTTTCTGTACCATTCAAGTCATTCTTTGACGGTTTGCCAACACTGGGAAATATCATAAGGGCAAAATAAAGTAAGAGACACTCAGCACCCTAGTGTTTGGCAGAACAAATCTTTTCCTTCTCAGGCTAAATGATCGTTGTCGTCTAGGAATAGCTAGCGCATTCAAAAGGTCGCCGATACATGAGATGTATCAGTGTCGTTTTAGGCAGTCACCTTGCAAACCTACACACAAGGCAATGCAAATTATGTCTGTCAGTTTGGTTTTGATACACAGTGTATATAGCAACCCATACATATCATGTCTTCCGTGCAGTTACCGCCCATTTAAGACCTGTGTTGTCTGTCTGTCTGTCTGTCTGTATGTCTGTCTCTCTCTCTAACTGACTATTCTAATTATATGCACACATAGTGTGTGTGTGTGTGTGTGTGTGTGTGTGCGCGCGCGCGCGTGCGTGCGCGAGTGTGTGATTGCGCGCGCGTGTGTGTGTTTGTGGTCAAGTGTGTGTGTGTGTGTGTGTGTGTGTGTGTGTGTGTGTGTGTGTGTGTGTGTGAGAGAGAGAGAGAGAGAGAGAGAGAGAGAGAGAGAGAGAGAGAGAGAGAGAGAGAGAGAGAGACTCTTTGACAGTTTGTCATTGCCCAACTAGGCCTTTTGACAAGGGAGATAACTCAAATATGTTTGTGAAACGGTAAATAAAAGTTAAATACGTGATCAGTACAATTAAGTTTGTCAAAAAGAAAGGATCCATCCACGTATAGCACACTAATTATAATGATAACGTTGGCGTATATACATTTACAAATCACCTAGTTCATACAAAGAAAAGAAAAAGGAAAATCAAACTGAAATCCAAAAACAACATTCGAATCGACCATCCATTCAAATTACAAGTGATATATGTCTGCCTTTTTAACTCTGCTTACTTGAGAATACATTGCTCTTTCTGCCCAATTTCCGAAACAGCAGCTGCCTCCTCTGCTGTTTTGGAGGTCATCGTCGAAAACGACGGACTAACATACAATACAGTACAATCGTTACATATTTATATAGTTGGTGCTGACATGGCTTTGTCTTAATTTTTGTGCTTCTGCAATAAACTTAGCTACAGATTTAATTACATTTTCGTTTGAGAGAGAGAGAGAGAGAGAGAGAGAGAGAGAGAGAGAGAGAGAGAGAGAGAGAGAGAGAGAGAGAGAGAGAGAGGAACTCGAATGATATATTCACCTAAGACCACTGGCTCATATATGAAGGGGATAGCCGACTATTTAGAGCGCTTTGATTTGTTGCTTTACAAGATTCAGCGCTATATAAATTCCATACATTATTATTATTAATGATTTTAGAAACACACAAACACACACACACACCCACACCCACAGAGTTATGTTCAATTTGCTCAGTTTCAGACAGTCAATGACAAGTGACCCTAAGATACTCCCTGTTTCGAAGGATGTCAATGCCAAATATGCACAAAATGGGACACTGGTGACATTGGTGAGCAATTTCATAATCTTTTTTTCTCTCCAATTTTCAATTACTCTTCAAAGAAATGTGTGTAACAACATCTGATTCTAAATATCCAACTAATCAAGTCAAGTCAAATTTTTGTTTCTAGATGGTACTCTGATCTATAAGCAACTTTTTTTTCCCTCAACAAACTGGAAAATACCACAGAGTATTGTTCAGCTGGCTGATATTATTTGATATAACATAACACATATCCAAGGAATCATGGTAGGAAAAGAAGCCGAATGATGGTTTGTGAAGAAACAGTATGACTGAATAGTGTGCCTCAGTGTTGCTTCCCTATAATTATAAGCTGTTCAGTTTTGATTTTGGGGGGTAATGTTTCGTAGAAGGCTCAATATCCACCAAGGGATAATAAGAATTAAAGTCTTATAGTCTGCCTCAAAACAATAGCATAGTCCTGCTACTACTCCTTTAATGCTTCTGCTACTCCTACTCCTTCTACATATACATCGAATGATGGTGACGATTCCTGTTAAACGCAAAAACTTACAAAAGCAACACCAACACACACACGCACACACACAAACACACGCACGCGCGCGCGCACTACACACACGAATGCACGCGCGTATAGAAATGAGCCCGTTACCAATCCTGTTTATTCTCACAAATAAGCCTTTAGGGAAAAAAATGAAAAAGAAAGCCTGTGGAAATACATGTCTTCATACTGTCGTGAACTAAGAGGATTGGGGTGTTGCGTGGGTTGGACCACACTGAATTGCACATTAGTGACACAGTGAAACTAAAAGGTCTGCTCACTCAGCGTTTCATCGTGTGTTTAGGTAGTTTCAGCAGCTTAATAAAAGAACAAAGACATTTGCCTGGACACAGTAGAGCCGATAGATGCAGCAAAAAAAGTTAATCAAAATGACGGATTGTAGGAACTGCATATGAATAACCGGCAACAATCGTTAACATGAAACCAGTAAAGTTGTATCAAAATATCAGCTATGTGTGGGTTTTTTCAAAAGGAGTCTCTAGCAGTAATGTTTGGGATCTGCTGCACGTTAGACACATGTTCCGCTGCACGACCAGCAAGATCTGAGTTGCAATGATCCAAACTGGAAACACGAGCGCAAGCTATGCACACATTTGCATTACCGAACAGAAAAGATCTTACCCATACCACAATTTTATTTTCATAAATCAGGCTTGGCAGATTAATGTTATCAATGTGTTCTTGTACTGAATTTACACAAGATATTTTAAAGATGCTTAACGACAACACTACAATTGCAGATGTTGCTTTGACACACTAACAACCCGTGTGACTTTTGAAGGAATTCTGGCATATTTTACCTCATTTTCATGAGTTTTTCCGGTCCATCTGGTGGAGAATACCAAGAAAACAGCCCTGAGTATTTTTTTTTTAGCAGCACAAACACCAGTGGAGATGCTATCGCATCAGCATACTTGTGAAAATCATACATGCATAACGACACATCTGCAAGTGGTTGGCTTATTGGGTAGACAATACTGAACCTACCACCAAGCCTTGTGACACATCATACACAAAAGTAGCTGATTTTATCTGATCTGCAAGGACTGACTGTCATCGATCTATGAGATGCGAAGTAAACCAGATTTTGGACAACACCAAGAATACCATAGGTTACACAGAGTTTTTGAAACAAGACAGTATTCAGTGTATCAAATGCTGCACTGAAATCACACTCAGTTGCAAAGCAAGCCTTTCATCAGCTATACCACGGAGATGATCAAGGATGCTTCGTACAGCTGCAGTGCTATAATTTCCCAAGGACTCTGACATCACAGCCCTCACAGGTCTGAGAGAGGAGCTGAGCCTGCATTACCCCCCACCCCTACCCTATCACCGTCCTTTAGCACAGGTACTGTCTGCCTGTTAGGGGACGGGATAGCTCAGTGGTCGGAGCACTCGCTTTCCCCCAGCCAAGTTAAGCAGCGTCGAGCGTGGTTACCAGTTGGATGGGTGACCGTTTGCGCGCCTTGGCTTCAGTACAGTTCCCCCAGTTCACCCAGCTGTAAATGGGTACCTGTCCTCTTTAGGGTCAGGGAAGGTAAAGCAGCGAGGGAGAGGAGATGGGCGCCGCCCTCAATATGCTGGCCCTAGAGAAGTGAGGTCTCTGACGCCTCGCTCCCCTACGACCTTATAGGTTATGGGACACCTTTACCTTACCTTACTGTCTGCCACCTCAGACAGACCGAAAACTGAACTGCGTCTATCTGAACTCACTTCACAGCTGCTGCGTACGTGTGGAAGTCAATCTGTCCGTTTTATGTGAAAGTATCGTACATCTGCAAATGAATGCAATCTGTTGCATAGTTTCCGCAACAAGGAAGCATAGCTTGATGCTGACGAACAAGACACGACAGCAAAAGGAATTCTGTTCCATTCACGCTCTTATGCACGGCTGACCACGCTGTATCCAATAAAAAAAGCCCACTGCAATAACCCAACGTGTCACCCTCATACACGTAGTTTCTGTTGTTCAGAGCTCACTGCCACGTTGTGCAGCAGACATTGTAACAGTGTGCAACAGTTTGTCAAAACAGCGTGGAGTATCATTGTCACGTCATAAACCCATTTTGAACAAATCTTCACGTTCTTTTAGCAACATTGGTTATTCAAGTTTCGTCGGTTTGGTTGGTGGTTTTTTTTTTTACATCTATTAGGATAGGAACGAATATTTTCGGTGTAATATCACTTGTTGGAAAACATTGGGATGTACTTTTTAGGCCTATTAAGATGAAACTGAACGTACTCTCATGCCTACTGTGGATGTTTTGAATATTATTATTAACATTTTGAGCATAATATAAGACTTATCAGGAATACCTTGACGTTATTATCAAGCTAAATATGGTTGTTTTGAAGTTATTGTCATGCCTCTTTCGAATGTTTCGTTTAATTTATATCAGCCTACTAAGAGGGGACGGGGTAGGTCAGTGGTCGGAGCACTCGCTTTCCCCCAGCCAAGTTAAGCAGAGTCGAGCGTGGTTACCAGTTGGATGGGTGACCGTTTGCGCGCCTTGGCTTCAGTACAGTTCCCCCAGCTGTAAATGGGTACCTGCCCTCCTTAGGGTCAGGGAAGGTAAAGCAGCGAGGGAGAGGAGATGGGCGCCGCCCTCAATATGCTGGCCCTAGAGAAGTGAGGTCTCTGACGCCTCGCTCCCCTACGACCTTATAGGTTATGGGACTCCTTTACCGTTACCTTTTTTTTTTAAAACTAAGAATATGTTTAAAGCTTTATCCAGCCTAGAACCAACTTCTTTAATATATTTTCAGGCTTTTTACAAATGTTATGAAAACAGATCAGGTTTACTACGGATATTTTGAACGCATTTTCGGGTCCACTGGAGAAATTGGGAACGCACCATCAGGTCCAATAAGCATCTGTTTTGTACAAACCCGTCTATTACAGATATGTAAAACTTCACATCATGCCCAATACAAATACTTTAAACGTATTATCGGACCCAGAGCAATAGTTTTCACGTACGTAGTATCAGTCCTACAGCAAATACTTGGAACGTATTATTCAGGTCTAGTACGTGTATTCTGAACGCATTACAAGGTGTGTGAGGAATATGTTGACTGTGCTGTAGGCATATCAAAATGATTTAAATTGCCTGGTCTTCAGACCAAGCATGTTGTTTACGGCCATGCCGACCACAGGCCTTGAGGCTCCATGAGTACTGAAACCCCATGAAGAGTTACAGTGCTGATGAAGACTGTTCAATTCAACCAGTACAGGTTAAAGCAACAAGATCAAAAGCAAGTGTTTCAGCCGATTCTCACTGCCCGAGCCATCCATATGGGCCACCCAAAGACAGTCACCCAGTACTGGAAGAACCACATAGACGTCACTTTAAATGAGACAAAACCAGCACCCCAAATCAACTGATAATATAAGTGTTAGTTCTAAGTTCTGCGAAGTAATGAAATGAGCAATATCATTTTTTCTAGGATTCATCGTAGAAAGATCCGTAAACTCACCAACACAAGTCTCTCTCTCTCTCTCTCTCTCTCTCTCTCTCTCTCTCTCTCTCTCTCTCTCTCTCTCTCTCTCTCTTCTGTGTGTGTGTGTGTGTGTGTGTGTGTGTGTGTGTGTGTGTGTGTGTGTGTGTGTGTGTGTGTAGAGTGTGTACTTTGTTTGCCTGCAGACAGAGATGGCTAGGACAAACGATGCATGTTACCGATTCAATGTACAAGAGGAAAAAGATGGATGGTTGATCCAAAGAAAAAGCTCAGACGGCAGACAAAAACTATATTAAGTTGTAATAAAATTTAAGAGATGAAATGGAAACAAAAAGAAACGGTAGACTCAGCACGTACGTACGTACGCACGCACGCACACACAACACAACATCACAGAACATGACTGTAATGAGCAATATAATTTAAGATTCATCGTAGAAAGATCCGTAAACTCACCAACACAAGTCTCTCTCTCCCTCTCTTTTTTTCTTGCGCACACGTTAAATCCTGTTCCGCTTTTCGTAAGAGTAGGCCATTGTGTGCCGGTGGGAACAGATGACAGAATTTACAAAACCGCATACACACGGCGACTGGATGTAAAAAAAGCACATAAGTGCGTATTCCATTATCCTCGATACAAAAGAATAAATAAATAAATAAAATAAACAAAGCCAAGGCAGACTTACCAGATTCATCAGTCAGCCGGGTTCCTTCAAAGATTCTGTCTGTCTTCTCCTCCTTGCTACTGGCCTCAGGCTCTTTGTCTGGCTTTCGCCTTCGCTTGCAGCCTCTCTTCGCCTTCTGAGAGGCCTGCCGGGCCGCTCTGGCCGGTGCTCTGGCAGGCACCGAAGTGATGGCGATGGTGGCTCTGTTGCTGACAGCTTTGGGCATGACGGCCTTGGTGCCTGAACTCGTGTCGGAGGCATAGCTCAGAGTCTTGGTGGAGGCCTTTGGCTCTTTGGGAAGAGGAGCTACGTTCGGCAACCATGCACTGTCAGACTCTGAGGACTTGCTGGATGATATGTTGGCCGACACGCCGTGCTTTGCTGCTGCGGGAACAGGCGGGGACGCAGTCTTGGCTATGGCAGTTGGGGTCTTTGTAGGAGGGAGCTGCACAGCGGGTTTACTCATGGCGGCTTTAGGTGCGTCTTTGGGTCTTCGACTTGTCGCTTGGTGTCGTTGTTTGAAGAGGGGGTGTCGTGTGGCGCTCTTCTTCCTTAGCTGCGGCTTTTCTCCTCTCCTGCCCCCGCCTTTCGCCGTCACTGGGATGTCGATGAGCTTCGTTGTGGAGGCTGGCCTACCTCTCGCCTTTTTGGGCACGGGTTCCGTTTCAGAGCCTGTGTCGTGTGTTACGGCTGATGAGGCGACAGTTTTCTTTGTCCTAGTGGTTCTCCGCTTCCTCTTCTTGGATCTCCGCTGCCTCCTTGGTTTGCTGGCTGGCTTGGCTCTCTCTTGCTTCTCATCCCGCGGATAAGGTAGCGTGGCGTCACTGTCATCTTCAAACTTGTCGTTGTTCTGTTCCATCTCTGTATGACGAATTCCAAAGCAAAAGCTGTCTAAGGTGGTCTTCTTTGGGGGCTGTGAGGAGTCACACCCAGAGGTGGGTTTCCCTGTGTTTCTGAGTAAGGACAGGCTGTGCAGAAAGGCTTCATGGGGTATGGGGACGTCCCTTTCGTTGACAATGTCAAACACCTCATCAAAGTCTTCGTTGTCCTGGCGTATCTGCACTTGGCCCATGATCTCGCCCTCAAAGCTGTGAAGCAGATCTGCCTCTTCTGGTGTCATCAGTATCTCCTCCCCCACAGTGTGTCCCTCACTCTGCAAGGCAACAGCGGCGTTCCCATGCTGCCGGTCAGCTAAGGACTCTCCTCCAGCATCCAAGCTCTCACACAGGCAGTTCTTTAGCCCAGGCCCTTTTTCTGCGGGAACACTCTGTGCACGGCAACTTTGAACTTCTGCTTCAGAATCTTTCAATACTGTGGATATATGGGACCCTGATTCCATGGCATCTACAGATGTTTGGAAATTCTTGTCGTCTACAACAAGTGAAGACATAACTATGTCTTTGTAAGCATCTTTGTCAGTCCTTTCGTTATATTCGGACAAACTTCGAAAGTTTGCCCTCTGACGGCCAGGGGATGTCTTTGTGGAGAGAGTCCTGGAGGCATTGGTGTTGACCATGAGAATACCTGTGTTGAGTAGGTAACTTTGATTAGAGAATCCGTCTTCACTCTTGGTCAGTTCACCCACCTGCCCTCCTACTATCAAGGTAGGCATAACGTCAGTGTCGGACTTTGATACAGTTATGCTCTGTGAGGAGTCGCCATTACGGGTTGTGGCTGACTGACTTCCAGCATTACTTCCATTGTCAGCTTTCTGACAGCAGCCTGACACACTGGTTTCTCGGGCAGATGGCAGTGTGCTGTAGTAATAGTTCTGCATCACTATCATGTCACTCTCCACCATCTTCTCTTCCTGATGGGGAATGACGAATGCCGGTGAAGTCTTCTCAATGCAGGTGATGGCACACTCCTGTCCCTGGGCAGCCAATTCCTCATTGACTTGGACGGTGACAACAGACAGAGAGGAAGCGGGGCTGCAGGGCCCACACTTCGCTCTGGGAGCCACATCCACAGATTGAGGCTGCGGCTTGGAGCTACCAGCGAGATCCTTGCTGTTACCACATGGGGGGTTTCCAGGTTTGAGGCGTTGTGGTATTGGACAGGCACTGAAGTTTGAAGGAAGAGCTGATCTTGGCACCGTTTTACCTTGAAATCCAGTCTGCAAACCGTTCCTCATCGCCTTCATGTTTGCATCTGCCGGTTTGGCCTGAGCTGGTGACGATCTGTTCAAGCCATTCTTGAGTCTGTGAAGGTGTGATAGTGACTGTGCTTTCAATGTTGTGTCTGCAGGAGCATTGTCTCTGAGCTCCTTCGATTGACTGGATTCCAAAGCGTTTTTCTTATCTTTGGAAGATCTGGCTGCCAGTCTGGCAGACAGAGGTGGAGTGTTTCGAGATGCTAAAGGCACACAAGTGGACGTGGATTCAGCAGCACTGTGATGAGCAGCATTTTTAGGGACAGCTATACTCTGTGACGGGGACAAGGCGATGGTCTCACTCACCTCCTCACCAACAGCAGACAGTTCTATGTAGACAGCACCTGCAGCCATTCTGCTTTCCTCTGAGCAAAGCTGGGACAGATGGTTTTCAGCTCTACGCGTTACAGCACCACTATGTACAACAGCTGGGGCCGACATGTCAGCAGAACTGTTTTGTGATCTGTCATGAATGTCGTCACCTTTTTCTGTGTCATGTTTCACCACACCCACACTTTCTGAGACAGCGCCAGCAGAGTTAAGTAACACTGGCCGGCTCTGTGACTGGCAGTCAAAGATGACGTCAGGACAGGCCTCCCACCCATCCACAGCTGGTTCTTTCAAGGGTGACCTGCTAGGGCTCGTGTGCAAGCCAGTGCCTTTACTCACGCTGCTATTTTTCAGTGAAGATTTACTGCGCCTTTTTACAGCACAAGCACCATGTGCAGTGTAGGAAGTGGGGCCACTGCTACCATGTTTAGAATGGGGGTCAGTCACTTTCTGGGGCTTGCACATTTTTCCTTCATTGTTTCTTGCTGACCGTTTATCATTGTGCCTTGAATCCAAAGTCTGAATGGATGTCTGCAGCAGTGGTGGATCTTGTTCAGCAGTTTCTCTCGTGTCTAATACAACAGCACTTTTACTACCACTACACACAGACTGCACTGTAGCTGATGCAAAACTGTCTTCGGATTTAGCTGTTACTCTGGAGTCGGCAGACTGTGCCTGTCTTTTAGGGTCGCTGTTTTCGTCCAGCACCCCAGCAGCTGAGGATGAGTCTCCAGAGGCTGAGGCTGTTAGTGCAGACTTGCTCCACATCCTGGACTCTTCAAGCATTTGATTTAAAGGGGAAAGTCTTTCATTGAGTAGTTTTGATCGGTGTTTGTAGTTTTTGGTCTGTTTGCTTTGATCGTCACTCCCTGATTGTAGATGGGTCGGGTCTTGGCTGGAGTGTTCCACACTAACAGTCAGCTGCCTGCATTGCCACTCACCCTCTTTCTTCCCGCTTAAAGGCAAAGCTTGCATGTAAGAGTCTACTATGCTTTGGGGCAACCGTTTCAAGATCACCACCGGCGTTTTTCTCTGCGCACCTTTTGTTCCAAGCACTCCTTTTGTGGAATGTATGGCACCATTTTTCTCGTCGACAGTCTTCACTGCATTTGAAGGGAAGCTACAACTCGAATCTGCCCCTGTGGAATTTGTCTGAGCACTGTCTGACTGCACGCTAGTCACTGATGGCACACACTGCTGGCTGTCGTCAGCTTCTCCCAGCCCAGCATCCAGTTCGGGCTGAAGAACAGGAAGCTGTAGGAGGTCTTCATCTCCTGACATGGACAGCAGGTCTTCAGCATTTTGCTCCCCAACGTCCACAGGCTCCAGCTGGGGTGGATGGTGTGAGGACGTGAAGAGGGACATGTCGGGGGTCTTGGCTGACTCCACAGGTCTCTGACAGTCGGCCAGGATGGCTTCTTTGGCCACCTGCGGCTCCTCAAGGCCTCCTGCCTGCCACCGTTCCATCTCCTCCAGCTGTCCGGGCATGGAGGCGTCTGGGCACTTCAGTCTGTCTGACAGCTTTTCATACTCTGAAATGTCCCCAGTCAACAATTTCAGACCGAGGCTTTCTTCCTTCCTCTGATGAGCTTCCTCTGGAAGAAAGGGGATAGCCTTTGGACTGTTGTCAGTCCGCTGTTTCATCTCCAGCTGTGGCAGGCTGGAGCCTCTGCCGTCTTCTGGCTGCAAGAGTAAAGAGCCTGGCAGGGCCTGCACCTGACCTGACACTATCTCCTCTGACATGCTGTACATCGTCCTTCACTGGTTACTGAGCAGCACAAAGATGCCCGCGCCACTCTATCCAAGAGTTCAGTAGTATGACCTGCCGCATCCCAGACCCAGCTTAGTCCATTCAGCAAGGCTTCTTCTTCACTTTTAGACAGCTCCTCACCAACAGCGCCTCTACTACTGCCCACGTTATACAACAAGAACGGAATTGTGCACAACACCACAGAGCTGAGAAAGGTCTTCCCTGCAAGGTGGAGGGGGATGGCAGACACTTCCTCTGTGACGGATGACACAAGCCTGGTCAGCCTCTCAGCCATGTCATTTGACTCGCTTCCAGGCTCTCTGCCACTGAGTTAGTCAGTACCCGATCTGTTCAACACACATCTACTCGCTCACTGTGACAGTCCTTACTTTCAACAAACTCACCATACCAACAGAAGTTGAAGCCAGTTTCTGCTAAAGTTTCTTTTACATCATTTCAGGTTTTTAGCAGATGCTGGTCTAGTTTTGACAGATGTCTGGACACCTCCCAGCAGCTGGGGTATCAGGCACACCAGACACAGTCTTCACTTCAACACACTGTAGCAAAGACGGAGACACTGGCTTCATGACGTCACTTCACTGCACAGCTCAGGAGTACTCCCACCGTTTATTCACAGAGCAACGTATCCCCTGAATCCACCACTGTCGCCTGCTTTGTAGGATACTCCAGTGGAGGAAGATGTGGTCTGCAGACACCATGAACGATGGCAAAGTTACTCTCGTGGTGGTGTGTTAAGGTCTTTACAACGGATCCAGCACGTCTCTGCTTCTTGCCTTCTTCTGCAACAACAAAAAGAATGGATACCTAGGTTATTGAAAGCAGATAATATATATATATATATATATATATATATATATATATATATATATATATATATAATATATATATATATATATATATATATATATATATATGTCATTGAAACACATAACAAAAGATTACCTCTCATCCTCCACAACACAGTCTTATGGGTACTGATTTCCAGACCCTTTCTGGCTGATTTCTTTGTTGTTTTTTCTTAGGTCTGAAAAAGTTTGGTTTAGTCTTGTTGACTTACTGTCAGACCATTATTATCATCTGCGAAGCAAAGGTTCATGAAGGTTCTTACTCCAATGCTGGCTGGATGATGGATATTTTCTTTCTTGGGTCGAGAGAAGATTAGTACTTGTCCATAATATAGGTCACGTCCTGCTGTGCCAGATTGTGTTGCTGATCACATTCATCAAGTCGAATACTGCTACTCCGATGTATTCTAAGAGTTCTACAGGGATGGTGTCAAATCCTGCAGTCTTGCCATTCCTCAGTTACTTCGATGCTGCTTTAGCTGCGCCACAAAGTACAGAGAAGCCATCATCATTATCTTGATGATTCTTGTACTCTAGATACACTAAGATCTATTATGCTCTGTTTGTTGCTGAGTTCATAGCAATTCTCTGTTCATCCTTATGTCATGTTTCTTCTTGAGTGAGTCAGCTGATGTCTTTGTCCTCAATAGTGCGGATTTGGCTTTGTTTCTGTTTGTCAACACCTCCTCTGCTGACTGTTTAAGCTTTTTCTTAACTTCATATTTGTTATCGGTCTATTTGTCGTTTCTTGGCTAGGGCCGAGTGGTCTGCAATGGTGTGATTGTGCGTATGAAACCGTCTGCCTATTATTACGGTCGCTGCATGCCGACCTCCAGAATAGTGTCTAGACACGACACAAGTGTGCATGCAGCTTTCTTTGTTTTGTTGTTGTTGTGTGTGTGTGTTTTACACTTTACCATCCTTTTCTACCAGCAAGCAATGGCTCGCTCTTTCGAAAGCTTTTTAACGTGTGCGCAAGATGTTCTGTGAGCGTTTTCCCATGGGACCTCAGTTTATAATCTCATACAGAGAACTTTCGATGGAGCTAGGCCAATACTGATGGTAACGCATGGGAAAATCCCCTCGAAAAGGCATCTCGGAGGTAGCTGGAACCCATGCTGTCAGATCTTGAGCCCACCACTCTAACCACTAGCCTATCACGCTCCCCTCTCCCCCGTGTAGTATAAATCCATTTCCCACTATGCGCTCTTCATTTCTTGACAAATGGATTGCTGTTGGCGGGGAATTGTTCTTTGTCTTTCTTAGCTTCCTCCAGCAGTTTCAGTCTCTTGCACGTGTCACATAATTCCCTCTCTGATATTGCTCACGATTCGAGGTGCGGTGTGGCTTTCCATAGGCATCTCCCTGAAGACTTCTACTCGGATTTCAGCCATCCCATGACTGACCTTGTCGTCGTCTTCTAGGAAAGGGCAACGTTTCCTCCTCTCTCAGTTACTTTCCTGATACTCTTCAATCGTATTTTGAACTCTCTCTCTCTCTCTCCTCTCTCTCCAACTGTCTTGTCATATACAGGACTGTAATGCTCAATGGACATTAAACTATGTCAGTGGCAGTGTCTTGTCTTACAGACTGTTTCACAAGTGAATTCCTCCCGTGGGGATGCCCAGGGCCTCTGAGTGTAGAAAGCATTCCCACCATCTGGAAATTCTGTGCTAGGAATTCCATCTTTTCTATTCCTCTCTTTTTCTGCCTTGTTGCTTTTCTCCCTGTCACCTCCTTTTTGTGTGTTTCTGCCTTCTTAGTCCATTCTTCAGCCTCCATCCCCCACCCCCCCAAAAAAAGACTAAAGAGATAACAATTCTCTTTCTCGCTGAGGTCAGATGCGCTGGGCCTGACTTGTCAGGCGCTTAACGGCAACGCAACATATTTTCGGTCATATGACAAACAACAGTTGCTGTCTAAGCGTTCGACTGAAAAGAATTAAAAAACCGAGAAAACCATGTGAATCATCAATGCGCTCAAACACAAACTTTAATACTGTGCAAACGATGAAAAAAACAGAATGATATCAAGGGATGTTGCCTGCATGAACTATGTAGTAAGAATGCTTCCTCTGCGTGCTTTCAGTGGCTCAGCAGTCCCATTATTTATTGGAATGTCTCATTATTGTCTCTTTTGTTTGCTTTGGCTAAATCCTTGCCCAGTATATACAGGGCCCAGTATATTTTTCTTCTGCGTGCTCTATATTACGTTATATATGTTACTGATGTATTCTGTTGTTTGTTTGTTTGTTTTGTTTTTGTTGTTGTTGAATCGTTGTCCAGTATCCAAACGACTGAAGAGAACAGTCTTTTTCTCGATTGTTTTATCCATATAGCCTGTTAGTGAGGGAGGGAGGGAGGGGGAGAGAGAGAGAGAGAGAGAGAGAGAGAGAGAGAGAGAGAGAGAGAGAGAGAGAGAGAGAGAGAGAGAGAGAGAGAGAGAGAGAGAGGATCAGATGAAAGACTGGCCCAAGGTAAGATTAACAGCTGTTGCCCTTCACTTGCCTTTATATCTTAATCCTTTTTTTATATCGAGGATAATAGGATAAGCCCTCGTGTGCTTTTTTGTTTTTTTTACATCCAGTTTCCATGTGTATGTGGTTTTGTAAGTTTTTTCCAGCCATTCCCGCCAGCACATAATGGCCTACTCTTCCGAAAAGCGGAACAGGTTTTAACGTGTGCGTATGATGTTCTGCCTGCGTTTGTACACAGAGCCTCGGCTTATAGTCTCATCCGGAGAACTTTTGGGAGGGAGTGGTAGTGGAGTCGGCACTGGTGTTAACTCCAGAGGGAAAATCCCCTTGAACGCGGTTCGAACCCAGCCAGGCCATCAATGCGCAACACTCTAACCACCAGGCTATCCCGTCCCCTTGAGGAGTTTCCTCACTGGCTCTTTACACACAGCGAATCGTGGGCAAGATAACTGGAGGATGCCGTCGTCCTTCTCCACGACAAAGGCACTGCTGGGTGTGTTCCTGCCGCTCATATCATCAGCCACAGCTGCTTTTACTTCTACGAAAACGGCATGGGCTTTAAAGGTGTACCAGCTGTTCTGTGCATCGAGCACAAGAGAAGAAAGGCTGCAGCCCAGGCAGACAGACCAGCATTGTCAGACTTCATCTGCGCCCTCTGCCTCTGGGACTGTCATTCCCGTGTGGGACTGGCCAGCCACACCCGACGCTGTACCAGAATGAACATCTAGAGCGCAACTCTAAAGTCTTCCGTGACTGAAGGCTGCCAGCCAGTGAGCGCAAGGGACCTTCTGTATAGTCTCGCCCACAGGACTTTCGGGACAGTAGAATCAGCGCTAATGGGAACTCCAGCAGGATAAAAAAAAGACCCTTGTAGGGACACCTCATCAAAGACTGGAACCCACGTCCACAGTAACTGTCAGAGTATAAGCTTTGACGCTTTGACCACAAGCTTACCTTGGAGCCCTTCCCACTTCCCCCCATGACTCATAATGTACAAAACAAACAAGCAACAAACACACAAACAATACACAGCTCAGGAATCTACGACTCTCGTATTTTTAGTAATGGGGCAAAAAGTCTGCACTTTACCTTTCAAGAAAATTCGTGTTCTCTCTCTCCACTCCACACACATGCACAGATGGTACAGTCTTCATCTATTCTACACCTCCATCAACAGTCAAACGACACTCACTGCTGCTGCAGACTCCTACTCACTGATTGATGAACAAGCTGTTGCCCGACCTTTCGGCAGTGGGGCTTCAAGCTTTCTCCATGCATACAGAAACTGGAGTAGGGGATGAATAGTTAGCTCTTGCTAATTCACCTACTCTGTTGCACTCTCTTAACTGATCAATGTCGCCAAAGTGAGGAAAATGAGTAGTGATAACACTTGAGAGAGAGAGAGAGAGAGAGAGAGAGAGAAGAGAGAGAGAGAGAGAGAATCGTTGAAAGAATGGCCTCTTCAACTGAGATTGAAAATTTCTAGCTGTGGACGTCACTAGATCATTTCACGATTTCGTTGTAAGAGTGGATAATTTTCCTTTAGAATGAGATCTGTCTGTCTCTGTCTGCCTGTCTGTCTGTCTGTTTCTCTCTCCAACCCACCCCCTCTCTCTCATGTTTGTTTTTTTCCATTAAAACCCCCTCAAACAACTGACTCCATAGAAACAGACACGGAATAAGTTTTTCAATTCATGCCAAAAACTGTTCATCTGCTCTTTGAGTGGTTGTTATTTGATAAAGGGAACGAATCATTCCACTTATTTTCCTGATGTTTCTTTGATGTTTAGCCTAATGGCCGATCCTGTTTTTACAACTTGCTTTTCAAGTGATATACTGTCAACCTGTTCCACTACTTCCTTTTTTCAGCATTCAGAGAGAGGTTTAGAAACCCACTGTTGGATACAGACAAAAATGAGGCCTTACACCAGCAGCCATGGCGCAGTGGTTAGCGCCGAGGGTTACGGCCTTGAAGGTCGCGGGTTCGAATCCTCTAAGAGTCATATGGATTTTTCGGACTTCGGCCGGCTCCTACTCAGAATAGGTTTATTATGGGCTCATTGGGAAGACTGGGATTACAAAGCCGAGTTTCATCCACATCACGGATGCGATTTTGAGAGCGATCCTCAAATTACCAGATCAGCACTGTTTGACATCGAGATATGATAGGAAGCGTAGAGTATAACCTATCAGGCAGTCTCAAAGCACGAGCACTTTCACAGTAGCATTATTACATCATCCTCATCCCAAACTGATCATCATGCAATAAAAGGAGGTAGTCTCTGATTAGGAGGCAAAGAACTGGTCTCATGGTGATCTCAGTTTTGGTGTTGCCATACACTTCTGTACCCGTGGTGAGTTTGTGTCAAAGTCTTCAGGGTTGGAGGTTTACGGGAGAAGGTCGTTAGAGGGATGTTGTGGTGGTCGTCACATCAGGTGGGTGTCTCACAATGTCTGGATCCGTGACTGAACTTTTACATTCCTCAGTACGGGGCTTACCAGGTGGTATTCTGTGCATGTCAGCTAAGAACAAGTACCATTGAACATCACCAAAATGACCTAACAGGGCAGGTCCCCTCTGGTTGGTGAGCCCACGGCGGCTTGACATTGATGTACCTCATAGAGACTGCTGGTCCTAAGAATGCGACATAACGAATCTAGATATGACTGGGACAGAGAGATTGAAAATGAGCGGCGTATGGACAGCAGACAGGAACGTTACAGAAGATGAGGTAGCCCCTTGAGAGAGAAGAAAAGAAAAGAATGAGTCAACACCGTTATAAACTCTGGCTATAAAGTTTGAAACTTGCCTTTGATATAAACAATATTATGTCTGGGTTATTTTTGTTGGTTTGTTTTTTTACTGGATACTTGCTCTTTGGTGTGTAAATAATATAACTAGATCCTTTCCGACAAATATCTTGCAAAAAACAAAACAAAGCAAGTTGTAGCCCTCAAATGCCTAAATCGAATACGAACTGCAGTCATTTATCTCTCTCTCTTTTTTTTTAGGAGGGCCTTTTCTACACGAGTTTACACTGCGGAATAAACGACTGGCGTTTTCTTGGGGTACATGTACAGTTGCAAAATTTGTTCGATGCTTTAATACTGTTTTTGTTCTGTCTGTAGACAAAGGCATTTTTGCTTGCAATATTCTCCATTCATATCGAACTGCATTTACCTTCAACAGAAGCAGAAACATTTTCTGCTGATCAACTGCCGTCTCTCCCTGAACTCCCCGAGCAGGTGCTGGGGTACTCCGCTGAATATTTCAGGCCCTGTCTCTTGGGCAAGTTGAACCCGGTGGAGCCCATTCTTCTCTATGTACAGGGAGCATGCTGGGTATGTTTGTATTTCCATATATCACTGAACACTACCATGAATGACAGAATCTTTAACGTGAATATTTATTTGATCTTCGCATTGCCTGTCAAGGAAAAGAATGAAGACACTGACAAGTCTGCACTTAGGGCTGATCCGAACGATCGTAAAAATTCCCTCCCTTGATTCAGCAGACAACGCTCCAGAGATGAAACGCCGCGACTTCATGGACATACAAGATGGAATTCCATGCTCTAGCCACTTGGCTATGGAGGCAGTTCTGGTACATTTCTGCTTCTAGACTTTTCTTTCTTTCTGCGTCTGTTTATTAGCGTCACTCGCACACACACACTCTCTCTCCTTCTCCTCTCTCTCTCTCTCTCTCTCTCTCTCTCTCTCTCTCTCTCTCTCTCTCTCTCTCTCTCTCTCTCACACACCCTCTCTCCCCATGGCTCCTTAACCTTCCCTCACTCCCTCCCTTTATCTCTCTCTTCCACACACACACACACAAATATATATATACACACACGCACGCACACATGCACTCTCTCTCCCACAGAGAGAGAGAGAGAGAGAGAGAGAGAGAGAGAGAGAGAGAGAGAGAGAGAGAGAGAGAGAGAGAGAGAGAGAGAGAGAGAGAGAGAGAGAGAGAGGAATGGGTTCAAACACAACCACCAACAACAAAGAGACAGTCAGAGAGACAAATATATATATACTATAGTAGACAGTCACTGCTCTGAACACTACCATCACGACTACCACTGTTCCCATTGCACACAGCAACAATTACAAGAGCTGTCCCTGCCATGCCAAGTGTGCATGGAGTGGGCTGAAGCCTCGACCCATCAGTGAAGGGGGCCCTCTGCTGCTGAGAGGAGGCCTGTCCTCCACTTGGCGAGCTCCGCAGCACCCAATGTCATGCAGGTGTTCACACAATGACACCACTTGAGTCTACGTGTCATACTGCATCCCTTCCCCCTCTCTCTTTTCTCTTCTGGCAGGGCTGAATTCTGTCTGTCTGTCTGTTCATACAGATGTACTCCTCTCTCTCTCTCTCTCCTCCTCTCTCTCCTCCTCTCTCTCTCTCTCTCTCTCTCTCTCTCTCTCTCCTCTCTCCCGCCCTCCCTCTGTGTCTATGATAAAGCTAATAGTGATGTAAATACGTATTTACAAAGCAGGAACTGGCATGCGATACCTTTTCTGTTGTAGACAAATCTCTTCGTATCTCTGTCTGTAAGTATGTCTGTCTGTCTATCTGTCTGCCTCTCTCTCTCTCTCTGGTTCACACGTCACATGACGCAAAGAAATTCAAATGAAACGCGCCGCGCGCGCGCACACACACACACCACACACACACACACACACACACACACACACACACACACACACACACACACACACTGCACAGGCACGAAAGCCACAGCAAAGTTGTGGGTTCATGGCAAAGGCCAGGCTAGCTGCCTTGACTTCAGCACGAATTCTGGGAGAATTCCCAGGCGCTGAAGACTTCAGATACTGTGTCTTGGGGAACTGGAAGCGGAGCGGAACCAGGCAGAGCTCCATAATGATCTCTGCGGGTCATGGATTGCATGCCAGATATCGTCATCTGATCCATACCACCAGCCACGGCTGACTGCCCTTCTATAAAAGCTGCACAGCCTGGTTGTTAGCTTGTTCGTGAGATATTATGCGTGCGTTCAAATTCTGAACCTCTAGCCTTATGGAGAAGGCCTTGAAAGAATATGAAGCCAGGCCCCAATGATGGGGGCAGGATAGCCTAGTGGTTAGAGTGTTCAGTTCGTGATCTGGCGGCGCAGGTTCAAGCCACCACGGAAACACTCATTCAAGGGGATTTTTTCCCTCAGGAGTTAACACTAGTGACGGCTTCCCTTCCCCAAAAGTCATTGGGGTGAGTCTATTAACCAAGGTCTGGTGTACAAACTCATGCACGACATTTCACACACACGGTAATAGCCGTTCCCTCTTTCGTAAGAACGGACGAAAGAATCTAAAAGAGAAAAAAACGCACACACACTGGTATCATGTTAAGACATCATTCTCCAAGTTGGAATGCCGCTAAGTTAATGGTGTGTGACAGTCGCATATTATGCAAACATCTCACCATTGGCAGACCTCGGTGCTTTGGGCAAGGAACGGGAAAAAAGAGACCCAATGATAATTTTCAGGGGGGGGGGGGGGGGGGGTGGGGGGGGGGGGGGGTGGGGGGGGGGGATCCTTAAAGCGGATATAAGAGCGCTGACTACAAGTCCAGCTCTCAGATTACCTTCTGTTCACAAGTGTAGGGCTCCACACACACACACACCGCGCGCGCGCGCGCGCGCGCACAGCGTGTACAACTAGGATCTTAAAGATATTCAGATACAGAAAAACAGACGCATCGAGAGAGAGAGAGAGAGAGAGGAGAGAGAGAGAGAGAGAGAGAGAGAGAGAGAGAGAGAGAGAGAGAGAGAGAGAGAGAGAGAGAGAGAGAGAGAGAGAACGGCATCCGCGGATGCATGCTCCTTCAGCTGTCTCTATTCCCTTCTGTCTTCGGTCCTTCTATAGATTTCATCTTTCGGCAACTCCGTCCACGTGGCTATGTATGTCCTCCATGTAGGAAATCGGTGGTCTGTCTTCCTTGTCCTCTCTTGCCCTCCATTTTGTCCTGGGCCCCAGTCCTCAAGACATGGCCTGGCAGCTCGGATGTCTCCTAGCGTGACTACAATACTTCATTATCTTTTGCTTAACCAGGCCTAAAAGTTCAGGTCGTTAGTTCAGCTCTTTCAAAATGTTTTGGTTTGTTCGTCGTTTGGGTCCAGCTTATTCTCAGGAGAACCACCTCTCTGCACTTGTGATTCTGTTTCCACCTGCAGCTTTAGGAGTCCATCATTCATTCCAGATGAAACAACATGCCCGGTTAGTGTAAGATGGACCATTCTTTTGTTTGGACTTGAGCAACTGTGGCTTTAATTTCTTTGGCACATGAGGCATCGGCTGATTTGCAGGACCCAAAGTATTTGGAATGTTTCAACTTGGAGGGGTTCTTTATCAACCTGTGTGTCTCAATACATAGATTCATCAATATGCATGACTTTGGTCTTCCTGTCATTGAGTCTAAGGCCGGCAGTTCTGTCTGTTTCATTTACTTTATGACTTTCCGCATATTGCCTTTCAGTCTGAAACGATAGCAGTGTCATTCTCCCGCCCCAACAACCAACCAACCGAAACCAAATGGAAAGCCGACACCCCTAAAAGTACTGATCCCAACTCTGCACACAAGGATACCAGTGCAGTGCCTGCCAAGGTTTTCAGGGCAGAACAGAATAGGAGGGACGCACGGGCTGATGGGAGAAGAACGAAGCCCTGTCACACAGCATTCAGACCGTAACGGGCTTTCAACGTCCTGCCCTCCGCTGAAAGCCAAGCCGGGAAAGTAAGTGGCACTGACATGCACACCCTGGGTTGGGCGATCATGTGGATTGGCTTTCAAGTGGGAATGACACCAACGACATCGTCATAAAACAGAGAGAACCCCCACCCCTCCCTGCCGCTGTCCTGTGACTTCAGTTTGAGTCACGATACAGACGCCACAGCTGAGTGGTTAAGGCTGTGTGACTTCATCCCGTGTATATCTCCATGAAGTCATGGGGTCGTGACTTCATCCCGTGTATATCTCCATGAAGTCATGGGGTCGTGACTTCATCCCGTGTATATCTCCATGAAGTCATTGGGTCGTGACTTCATCCCGTGTGTATCTCCATGAACTCATGGGGTCGTGACTTCATCCCGTGTGTATCTCCATGAAGTCATGGGGTCGTGACTTCATCCCGTGTGTATCTCCATGAAGTCATGGGGTTGTGACTTCATCCCGTGTGTATATCTATGAAGTCAAGGGGTCGAGACTTCATCCCGTGTGTATATCTATGAAGTCATTGGTTTGTGACTTCCTCCCGTGTGTATATCCATGAAGTCATGGGGTCGTGACGTCAATCCCGTATATCCGAAAAGTCATTGTTTCGTGACTTCAATGCCGTGTATATATCCATGAAGTCATTGGCCCCGAGTATCTATGAAGTCATATGTATGTATGTATGTATGTATGTATGTATGTATGTATGTATGTATGTATGTATGTATGTATGTATGTATATATGTATATATGTATGTATGCATGTATGCATGTATGTATGTATGTATGTATGTATGTATGTATGTATGTATGATCTATGTACGTATGTCTGTCTGTATATACGTATGTATGTATGTATGTATGTATGTATGTATGTATGTATGTATGTATGTATGTATGTATGTATGTATGTATGTTGTGGGTGTGTATGCATATCGATGTATGTATGTATGGAATGTGTGTATGGAATGTATGTATGTGTGTATGTATGTATGTATGTATGTAACGTGTGTATGCATGTATGCATGAATGCATGTATGTATGTATGTATGTATGTATGTATGTATGTATGTATGTATGGATAGATAGATGAATGGATAGATGAATGGATGAATAGATTTTGTATGTATGCATCTATATATGCATTTGTGTGTTTCTGTGTGTGCGTGTGCGTGCGTGCGTGTTTGTGTGAGTGTGCGCCTGTTTGTGTGTGCGCGCGAACGCGTGTGTGTATGCATGCGCATGCACGCGCGCGCGTGCGTGCGTGCGTAAGCGCGTGTGTACAAAAGTTTGGGTGGTCGTGAATGCAATTGCTTGCTTGTGCATGCACGTGTACGCATGCACACTTGCATGCCCGTATGCCGGGGTTGCCCTACGACACAGGAAATGCTCTAGTAGTGAGTGTCATCCTGTCTATGAAAGCTGCCACTCTGAGGGAGCGTGTTCACGCCTGTACCACTGTCCTCTAGTCTACACCTGTCCCCCGTACCGCAGATGTGGAAACAAACCCGCACTTTGAGGTAAAAGAAGACCCCAGAGGTGGAAAGGAAAGAGGGGTTCAAAAGAAATGTAGATTGCAAAAAAAAAACAACCAAGAAGAGGAGATGTAACCCCATGTACCTTCTTGTGCAAGGGAAAGTGAAGTTTTTGTTTTCATCTGCAGGTGCGGAGCTAATAGTGTGTGTGTGTTGTTGTTGTTGTTGACTTCAATTTTACGTCTGTTCACTTTTAGTGATATTAGACGCTCCCCCCAAAAAAAACAACAACAAAAAAACCCACAAAGAAAACAACCGGTAGATGTGGATGTGTTGTTTTAAACAAAAATCTAGAAAAGAAACTTGGCAATGCAACAGGAATTTAAAAAAATATATAAAAAAATACACATACACAACAACAACAAACAAAAACAAGTCATTAACGTTAATGTAACTATAACAAATGTCCTATGGGACTGTGACAAAGACCTTTCACAATTTCAAACGCCAGTTTTAGATTACTGAATATGCTAGTGAGGGAGTTTTCAGAAAAATGGGGCATGAAAGGTTTTACACTCTGGCAGTCAAAAAGTATATGAGTATTAGTGATATTCTCACCACACAGGCATTTACCATTTTTGCTGAATTTGGTTATCAATGCATTTAGTTTCATTCTATAGAATAAAGTATTAATTCTCCTTGACGTAAAAACACTTGTACTAACTTCTGAATGGTTCCCCACTGTTAAATTATCGGTATTGATTGCAGTTCTAGTTAAAAGTCTCTTATTTTGCTGATTACTTTCAGTGACCTTTCTCCATGATTGTGTGTGTGTGTGTGTGTGTGTGTGTGTGTGTGTGTGTGTGTGTGTGTGTGTGTGTGGTGTGTGTGTGTGTGTGTGTGTGTGTGTGTGTGTATGTGTGTGTTGTGTGTGTTGTGTGTGTGTGTGTGTGTGTGTGTGTGTGTGTGTGTGTGTGCGTGCGTGTGCGTGCGTAGGTGCGTGCGTGCGTATGTGTTTGAATCATACCTGTACTGTTGTCAGTTAACTTGTTGTCCTATCAAGACTAGCTTGTCTTTTTTGTTGTTGTTTTTTCTTCCAAAACGATTCTGTTCAAACAAATAAGCAGAAGTGGAAATGCATTTCTAACTATACCTTAATATATTGGTAATAACCATGAACACCGAAAAGAGTTTTTTAATGATTAAATCACAATCAACGATAAGAAAAAAACCACATTCAAACAGTAACCGAAGTAAAAACAAAATTACCGAAAAAAGTAAACATACTGCTAACAATACTATTCAAGCAAGAATTTGTTTTTATTATAACAGCTGCGTTAAAGCGTCCAATGTAATCATAACAACAATCAACTGGACCATCAAAAAAATTCACAAAAACCGAGTTTCCAATCCAATCTTGCTGTTTATAGCTAAACCTGCTGACCACAGAGCCTATATCTGGGCTGGAAGGCTTTACCACCAATTAATCATAAATAAGTAACGGACAGGAACAGATGGACAGGAAAACCCCTGATAAAGCATATTATCAACGTTTAAGTGGTGGCATGCTAAGATGTGATTTATTGCTACAGTATCACCGATGTAATCACGTCCAGCATAATTTGTCCTGAAACAATTCCTTATTTTCGTGTTCTTATGTACCCCCCCCCCCCCTCTCTCTCTCTCTCTCTCTGTATGTATGTATGTATGGATGGATGTATGGATGTATGTATGTCTATATGTATGTGTATGTATGTATGTATCTGTATGCTATGCATCATGCAGTATGCATAAAGCAGATATGTATGAGATGTCTTATATGTCATGATGATGCATGATGTATGCTATTACATGCATGCATGCATATGTATGTATGTATGTATGTAGCTTTAATGTATGTATTATATGTGTATGTATGTAAGTGTGTTCGTGCGTGCATGTATGTTTATGTATGTATGTACGCATACATGCATGCTATAGTATGTATGTATTATGTATGTATGTATGTATGTATGTATGTATGTATGTATGCACGTATGCATGTATGTATGTATGTATGTATGTATGTATGTATGTATGCATGCATGTATGTATGTATGTATGTATGTATGTATGTAGTATGTATGTATGTATGTATGTATGTATGTATGTATGTATGTATGTATGCATGATGTATGTAGTAGTATGTATGTTTATGCAATCCCATTTATGTATGTATGATGTAATCAACTACATTATTACGAGCGTACGTCGTACAGTTCCAAACCTCCAACCAACCCCATTCTATTGTAAATAGTAAGAACCGCTCAAACACACATCCATTAATACAAGGCTGTTACTTGCTCAAAGATCAAAGTCACTGAAAACTGGTGCAACTTTGTACAGATAAATAAAAAATAAACCCAACCCCCAAATCCAGATAAAGCTATCATTCTCTCTCTGGTACATACAATCACTCCTGGCTATGAACCTCTCCGGATGACAATCTTCGGGCTGTGCATGCATCATTACTGGCACTATCTTCCTTCCTTCACCCCCCGGGTGGACTCTATGGCGTGCCTGCATGGTACAGTACAGGTAGGATCGTCTTTCTGCAGTCTGCTCGATGATGGCCCTGGCCGGCCACACAGAAGCTGGATTGTGTATCGGGGCTGTAAGCTTGTGTCCGCTGTCTTCTCTGTGTCATATAGTAGGCATGACTTCACGGTGTTGTCTTTTTCTGTGTT
>CM054157.1:32992270-33019770 GCA_028751875.1 Rapana venosa | reverse complement strand
AGTACAGTCCCCCAGTTCACCCTGCTGTTAATGGGTACCTAACTCTTTAGGGCCAGGGAAGGTAAAGCAGCGAGAGAGAGGAGATGGCGCCGATATCAATATTCTGGACCCTTGAGAAGTAAAGTCTCTGATACCTCCTCCCCTACGACCACATAGGTTATGGGACACGTTTTACCGGTTTAAAAAAAAATTTCTGGTAAATTTCTGGTAGTAACTAGTCATTTGTAATGCACTTTTCCCATGGCTCTAACCAGAAGACACAGGGTTATAAAAAGTCTTCTCTTTCTTCCTTCCTACCTACCTACCTACCTACCTACCTACCTACCTACCTACCTACCTACCTATATAGACACACAGATTGTGTGTGTGTGTGTGATAATCGGGCATACACAGACACTAAGAAGAAAAAAACTGAAAAGCAGAGGTTCCTTGCTGGAGATATTAGAGAGGAACGGGTTTTTTGTTTGTCTTTTGTTGTTGTTCGTCGTTCGTTCCTCGGCTAGAGCTCTACAGAAAAAATTGCGTATGCAACCCGTTTTCCCACGAAGGAGGCAGCTGCATCCCGCCGTAGGCGATGATGTCTGCGCATGACACCAGTATGCATAATTTTTATATTCTGTCATTAGTTCATAACGGAACGCGCTGGCCTACTCTTTTAGAAGGCTGAACGGGTTTTAATGTGTATGCAAAGTGTTCTGTGAGCGCGACTGCACACAGAATCTCGGTTTATTGTCCCATCTGAAGGACTTTGAGGGCAGTGAAGTGGGCATTGATATCAACACCAGGGGAAAAAACAAAAACCCATCCCCCTCAAGCAGGTGTCTTCGTGGTAGCTTCAGCCTAGGCCAGCACATGTCGCAAAACACATCACTCTAAGCGCTAGGCTATGCTGCCTCATAAACGAGTATTTAATATCAGGAGGGATTATTATTTTGTATCATGGTACAGTTTCACCAAAAAGTACGCAACCATGATCCTGAAACACAAGATACCCTTCCTGACCCTGCCCCAGCCCCCCTCTCTATATCACGCTGTGGAGCAATAAGGCCAAGTGGGTGTTTTAAAAAAATATTAATGTGACTACCTTTAAAAAAATTGCTCTGCGAAATGCAAGTAGGGCAAAAGAACGTCACCGAGAGAGAGAGAGAGAGAGGAGAGAGAGAGAGAGAGAGAGAGAGAGAGAGAGAGAGAGAGAGAGAGAGGAGAGAGGAACAGAGACAGATGGAGAGAGACAGAGATAGACAGAGAGGGTATTGTGAAGGAAGGTGGCAGGATGGTTAAGACGTTTGCCTGCCAACAAGTAAACCGTGAGGTTCTGGGTTCGATTCCCAGCCTCGCCCTTTCTTCCCAGTTTGACCAAAAAAAATCAAACTGAATGTCAAAGTCCTTCGGATGAGACTATAAACCGAGGCCCGTAAGCGAACGCATGCACAACATCTTTCGCACACGTTCAATCCTGTTCCGCTTTTCGAAAGAGTAGGCCATTGTGTGCCGGTGGGAACAGATGACAAAATTTACAAAACCGCATTATCCTCGATCTATAAAAAAAATTAAATTAAAAAAAAATCATGTCATCTGAGCGCTTTGATTTGTTGCTTTACAAGATTCAGCACTATATAAATTCCATACATTGTTATTATTATTATTGTTTATTGCTGTTGTTTTCTTGGAGCTTTTTTCTCCCCTTTTGTTCCTCGTCTGGAGGTCAAAGATGTTTTGCTCATTGCGAAGGCAAATAGGAGGGACGGGAGGGAGGATTGGGGGGGGGGGGGGGGGAGAGGTGTTTAGAGTTAGAAAGGTTTATTCGAGCCCCCACGAAATAAAGTTTTTTTTAAAAGGTTTTAAAAAACAACAAAAACCCCATGAAACTGATAGCAATTTGATGCTTACAAACAGATGTCTCATTAGAGAGAGAGAGAGAGAGAGGAGAGAGAGAGAGAGAGAGAGAAGGAGAGAGAGAGAGAGAGAGGAGGGAGAGAGGAGGGAGGGGGAGGGAGAGTGCTTTCTTGTATTAGTTACTATATTACATATAATTTCGAGCATCGTTACATGGGCTTCTATAATCTATTTGCTTAGTAGCGATCTCTCTCTCTCTCTCTCTCTCTCTCTCTCTCTCTCTCTCTCTCTCTCTCTCTCTCTCTCACTACACACACACACACGTTTCTCTCTCCCTCTGTTTTGTGTGTGTGTGTGTGTGTGTGTGTGTGTGTGTGTGTGTGTGTGTGTGTGTGTGTGTGTGAGTGTGTGTGGTAGTGTTTGTGCGCGCGCGCGTGTGTGAATATGCATGCGTGCATGTGCATCATCGACTGCACAGAAATGCAACCCCCCAAAAACACACACACACAAAAACCCCAACAAAACCACCAACCAACAACAACAAAACAACCATATATAGTAGCATAATCATGTCTGTATATATGAAAGCTAAAGAAATGAAGAAAAGATACCATATTAGTATCACCACTGACATGTATGCATGTAATTTTGCATGAATGAATGCGTGTGTGTTTGTATATGTATGCACACGTATGCATCTATGAATTATACTCGACATTCAGCCATCACTCCAGTTTCTGTCTACCAGCCTACCCCCTTGAAATAGAAAAATCTAGTCCCCGCACACCCGCGATTTTGTCAATTTTATCATCCGTTCCTGCCGGCACAAATGGCCTTCTCTTCCGAAAGGCGGAGCAGGCTTCAACATGTGCGCAAGATGTTCTGCTTGTATTCGCACATGAGGCCTCGGTTTTTAGTCTCACCCGAAGGACTTTTGTGGAGAGTGGAGTTGGCACTGATGTTAATTCCTGGGGGAATAATCCCCTTGAACGGGTATCTCGATGATGGCTCGAATCTGGGCTCGAACCCGAGCCATCAAATCACGAGCGCAATACGCAGCGCTTTAACCACCAGGCTGTTCCGTCCCCCTATGACTGACTGGTTGACTGACTGACTAACTGACTGGCTGACTGATTGGTTGACTGGCTGACTGATTGGTTGACTGACTGGTTGACTGGCTGCATGACTTGCAGACTGATTGACTGACTGATTGACTGAATGGTTGACTGACAAACTTGACTGGTTGCCTGACTGATTGACTAGTTGACTAACTGGTTGACTGACTGACTGACAAACTGGGTTCTTCCTGATGTCACTAAGGGGTTTTTAACTTTCTTTTTTGGCAGGCAAGTTAAACCCAGAGGACATAATTATCCCTTTTCTGGGAAATCTATATCCTGAGTGTAATCCACTGCATATGCTAAACGTAACACACTGTATATACCGAGTGCAACCCACTTTATAGGCTGAGTGTAACCCACTGTATATGCAGAGTGTAGCCCACTGTATATGCTGAGTGCAACCCACTGGATATGCTGAGTGCAACCCACTTTATAGGCTGAGTGTAACCCACTGTATTTGCTGAGTGTAGCCCACTTTAAATGGTGAGTGTAACCCCCTTTATATGCCAAGCGTAACCCACTGTATATGCTGAGTGTAACCCCCTTTATATGCTGAGTGTAACCCCTATATATGCTGTGTGTAGCCCACTTTAAATGGTGAGTGCAACCCCCTTTATATGCTGAGTGTAACCCACTGTATATGCTGAGTGTAGCCCACTGTATATGCTGAGTGTAACACACTGTATATGCTGAGTGTAGCCCACTGTATATGCTGAGTGTAACACACTGTATATGCTGAGTGTAGCCCACTTTATATGCTGAGTGTCGCCCACTTTAAATGGTGAGTGTAACCCCTTTTATATGCTGAGTGTAACCCATTTTATATGCTGAGTGTAACCCACTCTGTATGCTGAGTGTAGCCCACTGTATATGCTGCGTGTAACACACTGTATACACTGACTGTAATCCACGCTGTATGCCGAGTGTAACCCACTCCTGAAACCCTGTCCTCATGGGTTGACCTTGGGATAGTGTTTCGTGTTCTTAGTATTTCCTTTCTCGTTCCTTGCCATTTCTTCATTTCATGACCTGACATTTACCTTTAGCCCCCCCCCCTCCCCTCCCTCCCTCTCTGGTTTGTGTAACAAAGGCACTAGGACACCAACGGTACAAAGACAGGGAGCAGGGGATTCCTTTTCCAGCTCTTAAGTAATTTTATCTGTTGACAACGTCATGCTTCTGTAAGTAAGATTAACATCATTATATTCTCTGGTGTTGTCGTTTCTCTTGGTTGATTTCTCTGTCGCAAAAAGTTCTATGGTATTGCGTGGTACCGTATTATACTGTCTTGTGTTGTGTTGTATTGCATTGCATTGTATTGTCTTGAACTGCATTGTATAGCATGGTGTGGTATGGCATAGTATGGTATGGTATGGTATGGTATGGTGTGGTGTGATGTGGTATGGTGTGGTATGGCGTGGTATGGTATGGTAGTTATGGTATGGTATGGTATGGTATGGTATGGTATGGTATGGTATGGTATGGTATGGTATGGTATGGTATGGTATGGTATGGTATGGTATGATACCCCGTTTACACTCAAGGCAGATTTCTCTGTATGAAATTAAAAACAACACAAACAAACTAACCACACCCTGCATGCTTATCATTTGTAGGTTGTTTTTTTCCCAATGTGAGTGGTTCTTTTCCCACAACACTTCGCCAGGGACAATTCCTGTTGCCGAGGGATCTTTTACGTGCAATCAAAGCTTGTTGCCTACGGCATCTGGCTTTATGATCTAATTTGAACGGGGAGCACGTAGAGCATCATTGGCGGTCTGGTGGATGGGGCCAAAAGTACTGCCTCGGAGGGTACTGACCTGTCCAATTCTCATGTTGAATTTTGTGTGTGTGTGTGTGTGTGGTGTGTGTGTGTGTGTGTTGTGTGTGTGTGTGTGTGTGGTGTGTGTGTGTGTGTGTGTGTGTTGTGTGTGTGTGTGATCTTCTCCAGCCTCTGACCCGTAACCACAGTGGAGGATATTGAAGATACAGTTAGTAAGTCATTTAGTAGCGGTGGTTTAGGTTCAGTCATTTAGTGGCAGTCGTTTAGTAGCAGTCGTTTAGTTGCAGTCGTTTTAGTAACAATAACTTAGTTGAAGTTATTTAATGGCAGTTGTTTAATAGCAGTCATTCAATTGCATGGCGTTTTAGTAACATATTTTTTAGTAGCGCTTATTTAACGGCAGTCGTTTAGTAGCTGTTGTTTTAGTAGCAGTCATTAAGTAGCAATCATTCAGTAACAGTTATTTAGTTGCAATGAGTTAATGATAATAATAATAAATAATATATATGGAATTTATATAGAGCTGAATCTTGCAAAACAAACAAATCGAAGCGCTTGCACTCAAATCATTTACACGCATGCAACTTTCCTCAAGTAACATAAGATATTTCAAATTTATGCACACACACACACACACACACACAGTCACACACACACAGAGTCCACACCACACACACACACACACACACACACAACACACACACACACACACACACACACACACACACACACAACACACAACACACACCACACACTTAGTGGTGATGAAGAAGATGAAGAATGCTGTTGAAAAGTAGGAACAGATATGAAGGGAAAGTGTCAGGAAATAAGTGCATTATTGAGGCTGGAATTGAAGGTATCAAGTGAAGGCTTTTGGCGAAGTGAAAGAGGGAGATCATTCCACGTGGATGGACCAGAAACAGAGGAAGAGCGACGGCCAACAGTGATTTGTTTGAATCTGGGTGTTCAAAAGCACAAAGTATCTGCAGCTGAGCGAAGGGAACGGAATGGGGTATACAGGTGAAGACAGTTACAGAGATAAGAGCGTGCAAATTGGTGAAGACATTTGAAACAGAGGGTTTTGGTCTTATACTTCAGTCTCTGTGAGACAGGCAGCCAGTGAAGAGATCGCAGAAGAGGAGTGATGTGTTCAGATTTTTTCTTTCTTAAGACCAGTCGAGCTGCAGAGTTTTGTATGCGTTGAAGAGAGTGGGTGGATGATGCTGGAAGACCAACCAAAAGAGAATTACAATAGTCTAAACGTGAAAGAATGAGAGATGTGACAAGCTTGGAAGTTGCGTAAGTGGACAGATACTTGCGAATCGGGCTTATGCGCCGTAACTGATAGTAGCAAGACTGGCAGGTCTGGGTGATGATTTTTTCATAGAGAGTGTGTTGTCGAGAACTACACCTAAATACTTCACAGAGTTGGCCAAAGGAACTGACGTATTGCCAAATTCTATTGAAGTTGTTGCGATGGAGGAAAGTTTATGTTCGGTCCCTTTGAGCATGGCTTCGGTTTTATCAGCATTAAGGTGTAACTTGTTCTTTGTCATCCAGTTTTTAATGTCTTGAAGGCAGGACATATTTGTCAGGAGGGAAGGCAAGTTTTCAACAGTATCACTGCATTGAAGCTGAGTATCATCGGCGTAGAAATGATGACCAATATGATGGTGATTTATTATATGTGAGAGTGGAGCAGTATAGAGATTGAAGAGAACAGGGCCCAGAAATGATCCTTGTGGGACTCCACATTCCAGTTTGACAGGTTCTGATTGAATTTTGTTTACAATAACTTTCTGGAATCGGCCTGTGAGGTATGAACTAAATCAGGTGATGACTGTGCCATTAATACCAAACGTATTTTGGAGGCAAGAAAGAAGAATTAAGTGATCTATAGTGTCGAAGGCTGCAAGTAAGTCGAGAAGAGTGAGGAGGGAGATTTTCCTGCGTCAGAAGCGAGTAGAAGTGTATCTAAAGTGTGGACTAGGGTGGTTTTCAGTGCTGTGGGGCGATAGGCAGATTGAATAGTGGGAAGGACATCATTGGAATGAAGGTGACTGTTGAGCTGTTTGAGAACAACTTTTTCTAGTACTTTAGAGACATAAGGTAAGTTTGAGACAGGTCTATAATTCTTCAGAATGTTGGGATCGAGGTCGTGCTTTTTCAGTAGAGGTGTGAATATTGCGGTTTTAAGAGCTGATGGAAAATTTCCTGACAGAAGAGATGAGCTTACTATTGTGAGAAAACAGGAGCAGGTATGGGATCAAGGTCGCATGATAGAATTGTCGTGATTTCTTTTTCACCTGTGGGATGGAAGGAGAAGAGAGGAGTGGCAGTGAACTGGGGATCAGGAGGCGCAGGCTGGAAATGAGTCTGATCCCGTCTGGAGCATATGTTGCGGACTTTGTCTGAAAAGGAGGCAGAAAAGATCGATGGAAGTTCAGACAGGTTGTGGGTGATAGGCCAAGGAGCTGTTTTTTGCATTTCCAAGGATATTTGTGGTGAGGGAAAAAAAGATTTTATGGATGTAGCGCAGAGAACTTGGGAAGAGTAGCAGTCTGTCTTTGCTGAATGGATTAAGTGTTTGATTTTGTTTATTTGTTTTCGGAAAAGCTGTTTGTTGGTTTCGGTTTTGACTTCCGCCACTACCGTTCTAGTTGCCGGCGTTTGCGTTTCGCTATCAATAAATCGTGAGAGTACCATGGCGCACAATGTCTGTCAGGCAGGAGATGGTCTGCAGGAGGTGCTTGCTCGTCAAGCAATTGGCAGAGGACAGTGTTATAGTGTTCAGCGAGGTCAGTGTGGTCAGAGGTTTGTGAAAAGCATTCCGTGGCTTGTGAAGAGAAGGATTGAATGTCTAAGCCTTAAGATTGCGACGTGTAACATATTTCTTCTATATAGCAGTAGCAGTAATTTAGTACAAGTCAATCAGTAGCTGTCATTTAGTAGCACTCTTTAGAAGCAGTAATTTAGTAAAGTTGTTTAGTTGCAGTCCTTAGTGGTGGTCATTTAGTATCAGCAATTTAGTATCAGTAATTTAGTAGCAGTCAATTAGGTGGTCATTAAGTAGCAGTCATTTAGTAGCATTCAGTTAGTAGCAGTCATTAAGAGTCATTTTGTGGCAGTCATTTAGTGGCAGTCATTTAGTAGCACCCATTTAGTAACAGTCATATAGTAGCAATGAGTTAACAGTAATTTAGTAGAAGTGATTCAGTAGCAGTCATTTACTAGCACTCTTTTAGAAGCAGTCATTTAGTAGAAGTTGTTTTGTTGCAGTCCTTAGTGGTGGTTATTTAGTATCAGTAATTTAGTAGCAGTCAATTAGTGGTGGTCATTAAGTAGCATTCATTTAGTAGCAATTATTTAGTAGCAGTCATTTAGTAGCAATCATTTAATAGCATTCATTTAGTAGCATTCATTTAGTAGCAGTCATTAAGTTACAGTCATTTAGTAGCAGTCATTTAGCGTAGTCATATAGTGGTAGTCGTTCAGTAGCAGTCATCTAGTAACAGTCATTTAGTAACAGTCATTCAGTAGCAGTAGCAACAGTGTCTATTCTTACAGGTGTATGTTCAATCCTGGTAAAGTCGGACAGTGTTGAGGTCACCGGCAAACAAATCCACAGTATTTTAACGGGGGGGGGGGGGGGGGGGTGTATGTAGTTTCGTCTTTCACAGAAAGAGTTGACATACATCAACTAAACCCCTCCCCCCCCTTCCCCCGAGCAGTGTAAAAAAGAAAAAGAAAAGAAGGTAGGTAACGTCAGGTGCATTGCAGGTAACGTCAGTGCTACCAGATTTCCGGAGGACTGAAATATCATTCCACCTCTTAAAGGCTGCAAGAAATAACATTGATAGCATAACAGGGCTAAAGAAACCCCCCTCCCCCCACTTCTTGATCCGTATGAGAACACACTGCTTCAAAATAGATGTGCTATCACTGTTGTGAGCAATTAAAGTCAATGATAATGCGTTTCTTGTCAGCACTATCAGTTTTCGGCAGAAACGATTTGATAGTCGGCGATTCTGGGTTACTCACGGGCGGAAATTTCTGCAGAAATTGGATTGTTTGCGTGATCATGTTGCGAGCCATTGAACCCACACATAGCATCGGTAAGAGAGGGAGCCGAGCCGCAACTTAAATGCTTTAAATCAATAAATGGATAGATGTCTTCAGATATTTTACATGTTCAATTCAACAACGAAACGGTCACTAAAATCTATAATCTTTAAGAAAAAATGTATTGCACTTTAGACTGGCTGAAGACATTTATGGTAACAACAACCACCACCACCGCCCCCCAAAAAAAATCCCAAACCAAAAATACTAACAACCCCAACCAACCAAACAAAACGAAACAAAACAAAACAGAAAAAAGCATGGCATAGCAAAATATAAAACCCGGGAAGATGAACAGAGAGAGAGAGAGAGAGAGAGAGAGAGAGAGAGAGAGGAGAGAGAGAGAGAGAGAGAGAGAGAGAGAGAGAGAGAGAGAGAGAGAGAGGCTTTAACAATTTATTGTAATTGCCCAACTAGGCCTTTTGACAAGGGAGGTAACACACTATTTGTTGTGAAACAATCAATAGAAGGTTCAATATGTAACCATTACAATTAATTTTGGTAAAAATAAGAAAAGAGAGAGAGAGAGAGAGAGAGAGAGAGAGAGAGAGAGGAGGAGAGAGAGAGAGAGAGAAGAGAGAGAGAGAGAGAGAGAGAGGTGTTCGTGTCTGCAGGTGCTTACGCGAGTGTGATGAGCGAGTGTGTGCATACAAAGTATCTGTGCAGGAACCCAACGCAGTTCTCCAAGGAGCAGTTCCCGCCTGGGCAGTTCAGTAACGCTCCGAGTTTCTGGTTAGAACTTCCCAATATTTCTGCATAAATGCATACTGCTGGTGCTAACTCGCTTCCATTAAACAGACACCCAGTATGAAGCGACTCACCTCGTCATTTCGTAAATGTAAATCAGGCTGTTAGCTACAACTTTGTGGCCGTCTCGGGACTGCTTCCGCGCTGTTTGCTTTACAGGATATGAATCTTTAGTAGAACTTTGCTGGTAACGCATCTTAAATGATCTTTGAGACCTGACAGTATTGCTCCAAGTCTCCTGTGTCTAATAAAGTTCAAGTCACACCCATTTCAGATTTAGCAGTTTTCCGTGGCTAATACCATCAACAACAGATAGACAGATGTGGTTTAGTTAGATATGCACAGTGCATCAGGCCGGTACATTCATCCTGGTTAACGTGATCGTAGCCGTTCAGGTTTGGCCTGTAAGTGATAGGTCAGTGTGACAGGGTGCTGGATGGCCCAGTGCTTAGAGCATGGAACTAACCTGCCAATAACTGATGATGCCGTTTTCAAGTCTCCGAAAGGATCTTTCCGCAGGAGAAAATGTTCTTTCTCTGGCAGTTTTTTTGCGTCCTTTTTGTGTCTCCTTTACATCAGGAGATGGGTGTGGTGCAAGAATTTGCCTCTTATTTGTAAAGGGCGCAACACGGCTAAGAATATGACCTGTATGAGTTATAGTCAATTCTCACTGTACACAGTTCTATCAGCAAGCCAATGGCCATAGTTCTATAAGTCAATGGTAATAGTTCTATCAGAAAGTCAACGATTATAGTTCTATTAGAAAGTCAACAGTCATAGTTCTATGGCCATAGTTCTATTAGAAAGTCAACAGTCATAGTTCTATGGCCATAGTTCTATCAGAAAGTCAAGTCATAGTTCTATGGGCATGGTTCTGTCAGAAAGTCAACAGTCATAGTTCCTTCCACGAACAACAACAGTAACAGACATTCTCACTCCTACCCACAAAGGCAACGAACTCATTCTGAATAATGGAGTTCTGACATGTGTAATAACATCATTTCAATAGCATATGTTAATTCAGTCCTTTAAATGTGACCATGAACGGAGTGTCCTTGAGACGAAAAATATGGACCAAGAGGTCATCAGGCATGTGCTACAGCCAAGTTCCTTAACTACTCATGACTTGTAAAGTTTTCAATGCACATCAATCAATCTTTTGCTGCCTTCTACCGTAGTCCTGCTATCAAACACAACAGATATGGCAGGATGGTGGGAAAGCAAAGGCAGGAATGTTCAACCTGGTAGCCTAGGTTTCATTTATTCTTTTTTATATTAAAGTCTTTTACTTCAAAGAGAATGGAATAAGCACTGTGTGTGTGTGTGTGTGTGCGTGTGTGTGTGTGTGTTTGTGTGTGTGTGTGTGTGTGTGTGTGTGTGTGTGGTGTGTGTGTGTGTGTGTGTGTGTGTGTGTGTGTGTGTGTGTGTGTGCAGCTATTTAAATGTTGTCATTCGTTCCCATCAGTACACAAGGGTCTGAGGGAGTCAACCTACGCCATGTTGCTTGGTGGGGCTATAGACAGTGTGACTGGTGGACTGGATACCCCATGGTCTTTTCCGTGACCTAGATCCATTACTTCATCCCCAAAACAACAACACTGGAGACTGCGATTCCACAGAAACTGCTAAATTCTGTGCGAAAACTTTACGAAGGAAAAAACCTCACTTTTTTTTTTTAGGTCAAGGACACTTACGATGAGTGCCTACACTCATCATGTCATATAATCATGTCAGACTCATGCACTATATTTCAAAAGAACTGTCAATTAAAAAGCCAGTAATTATATAAACATAGCATCACTACCTGTATAGGCGTACATATGCACATAGCAATGCACTTCGTGTCCACACAAACACACACACACATTCACAAAGAATCACACATAGACTCACACACACACCCTCGCACAAACGCACGCGCACACAAACGCAAGCACGCATACGCACACACATTGAACAAATAAACATACCCCAAGCACACACACACATACAAACACAAGCACGCACGCTACACACATACACACACGCGCGCGCATGCACGCACACACGCGCGCGCACACACACACACACACACACATTCTGGACCAATAAACAGACCCCGAGTGTATATCCACACTGGTGAAGAAAGCACAACGAAAATACCTGTAAGTTTCTCAGTTTAAATCTGATGCCTCGGCTAGCACCACACAGCAGTACTGACGGTCTTTGTCCCGAGCTTTTATTTATACCCGGTCACTACTCGGACACACACGCTGCACCCGCTCACACCCTCGTCCCATGACAGCGTTTATCACAAGGGACTGGGAAGGAGATAGCTCCCATGCCACTCCACGATGCTCTCACACATATATCAACTTTCAGGGTCACCATGTTACTATCACCATTATCAGTAAGGACCTATCCCTCAACTCTTCATCCTGGTTGTCAACTCTTCATTGTCGTCAACTCATCATCCTTGTCGTCTTCCTCAAGTCACCTACTCACAACAAAGAGCATAATCCTAAAAAATAAAAGCTTGCCATCCGATGACTAACACTGATTTTTTTGTTGCAAGGATGTTTTGATATAAAAAAAATTAATAATCCCTTGTCTAGCGCCTTTCATTGTAAATACTAGTAAGTTAGTCTCGCCCTTATCCTAAACAAATACACCCTTACGGAGAAACCATGTCTCAAACAGATACAAGTCTTGACATACCTCCTGTTTCTATTTAAACAACCTGATTTAGTTTCCCTATCTTTAAAAGTCTTGACGTAAGTCCTTTCCTCTTTAAATATAATAATCTAGTTCCGTTCCCCTTCAAACCGTCCTAATTCAGTTCTGGCATTTTGAAGCATCTTAATTTGATTTCCACATCTTTCAGTATCTTAATTTAGTGCCTTTCCTCCCGACTTAATTTAGTTCCTTTATCTTTAAATATCCTAATTTAGTTCCTCTGCCCCTCAAATATCATAATTTAGTTTGCTTATCTTTAAATTAAACATCCAAATTTAGTTATTCCCCCACCTCCAAACCACCCTTATTTAGCTCTTTTATCTTTAAACATCCCGGTTTGTTCTCGTTCCTGTTTTTTTCTTCCAGTTGTCCTACATTATTTCCTTTATCTTTGAACATCCTAATTTAGTCCCTTTTCTCTTTAAATATCCCGATTTAGTTCCCTTGCCCCCTCTAGCCGTCCTACTTTAGTTCCTTTAACTTTAAATGTCTGAACATAGTTCAACACAATACCAATACTTTTATAATCCTACTACACTGATAACTTTACGTGGGTTACAAGCCATATATATAAACTATGTATGTGTGTATGTATGTGTGCGTATGTATGTGTGTGTGTATGCATATGTATAAACCCAATCAACAGGAAAATGTTTATCACAGAAAATGATAAAGAATTCAACCTTAAAAAGAATTACACACACGCATGAATGCACACACACACGCGCGCGCGCTCACACACGCACGCACATACACACATGCCAAAATGATAAAAATCTCTCTCCGCCACCCCCCCCCCCCCCCCCCCCCCCCCCCCCCCCCCCTCTCACATTTCATTTTCTTTTTTCTCTCTACCCATCAGGGGACGGGATAGTTCAGTGGTCGGAGCACTCGCTTTCCCCCAGCTAAGGTTAAGTAGCATTGAGCTTGGTTACCAATTGGATGGGTGACCGTTTGTGTGCTTTGGTTTCAGAACAGTCCCCCCAGTTCACCCAGCTGTAAATGGGTACCTGCCTCTTTTGGGTCAGGGAAGGTAAAGCGGCGAGGGAGAAGAGATGGGCGCCGCCCTCAATATACTGGCCCCTAGAGAAGCTGAGGTCTCTGATGCCTCGCTCCCCAATGACCACATAGGTTATGGGACACCTTTACCTTTTAGCTACCCATCCTAATTCAGTTCTCTTTATTTTCTCTAACAATCCCAGTGTAGTTCCTTCCCTCTCCATGACATCAGTCAGTCTTTAAACACAGTCACGGCCTCAGGGGGACAGTTGACCGCATCACGTTACTGGTCAAGCATCTCATCAAGGGATTTTATGGGTGGATGTGGTGGAGAATTATGCAGAAAAGCTCTGCACGCTGTTTTACTCTACACAAGCTAGAAACACAAAACTGCCATGCTGTGACTACAGGACATAGTGAGGAAGAAGTTTGTGGATGACAAGCGATTTTCCTTGCCACCGCGGAGCTTTTTCCGCGCAGGGCTGTATGTCTACACTGCACTTTCCGCAGGTGTTGAGGGAGACCTTGGCAGATCACGTCATAACCCGACACATTGCCGACACTTCAAAAGCAGGCTGATTGACGAGCATGTTTACACCACAACAAAAGTACAGGTAAAGGCCGGGCGCGCGCGCGCGCGCGCGCACACGCACACACACAGAGTCAAATACGCAGATACAAATACAAAGAGACAGGCAGACACACACAGACACACACACACACGTTTAAAGGTAGCCCCCTTTTCTTGCAAAATCATAATTTGTGACTCCTCCTTCGCGTCACCCCCCCTCCACACACACACACACACACACACACACACACACAACACATGGACACACACACACACACACATGGACACACACACACACACACATGGGCACACACACACACACATGGACACACACACACACACACACACACACAATTTCTTCACTACACTGATTTGACACCAATGACAAGGGTTTTCCTCTTTGTTGTTTGGGGTTTTCCTTTTAGTTTTGCATAAAAAACACTTCTCCAAACATCATAAATATAATAATAATAATAATAAATGGAATTTGTATAGCGCTATATCTTGCAAAGACAAATCACAGCGCTTGCATTCAACATATTCTTACAGAGTCATGCAGCCAGTGACTATTAAAAGCTTAAACAAATTCAAATGTACGCACCTATACACACACACACACACACACACACACACACACACACACACACACACACAAGTTGTAGGCTTTGTCAGGGTAATGGGATTTGGGCTGTTGAAGAGGCAGTTTTGAGATGAAAGAGGAGGAAATAAGTTAGGTTTGAAATAAATATGTCTTGAGGCTGGATTTAAATGTGTCATAAGTAGGCTTTTGTTGAAGAGAGAGAGAAAGGTCGTTCCAGATGGATGGACCAGAAATAGAGAAAGAGCGACAACCAATAGTGGGTTGGTTGAATCTAAGTATTCTCAAGCACAAGGTATCTGCAGCAGAGCGGAGGAACGAGGAGTGTACAGGTAAAGACATTCACAGAGGTAGGAGGGTGCTGTTTGGTGGAGACATTTTTAACAGAGGGTACTGATCTTATAGTTTACTCTCTGTGGCACAGGCAACCAGTGGAGAGATGGCAATAGAGGAGTAATGTGTTCAGATTTTTTTTCTTTCTGAGGGCTAGTCGAGCTGCAGAGTTTTGCATACGTTTAAGGGAGTGGATAGATGTTGCTGGCAGACCAGCTAAAAGAGAATTGCAATAGTCCAGATGTGAGAGAATGAGAGACGCAACAAGTTTGGATGTTGCATCAGTGGACATGTTCTTTCGAATTGCACTAATACGCCCTAATTGATTAAACATCCCGTCTAACCGCCATCAGTACCATGCCTGTTCCAGACACAAGGTCAGCCCTGACAGAACTCTTGCTGTTGGAGAAGTTCTGAGCAACTTAGCTTGACTCAATTCCAGCCTCACCCCTTACAACTTCACCCAAGATCTTTCAGTTACATTCCCAAAGGGACCAAGAGCCTTGGACTTGCAGCTTAGCTTGGCTTGGCCGCCCGGCTGAGTGAATGAGAAGGATAACCGTCTCTTCTTGAATTCCATAGTCCCGACATCGAATAACTCCCCTGGGACTATAATACAATCCACAACGACGTCCTCAAAGGAGCTAGCAATGGCACGCTGCCCGAGGCTACAAGCTGCTGTTCTGAAGTCTACCTCACTCTAAGAAGTTCAGCACTTTTAGAGCCAACCAATGCAATGCTGGTGCATAATTATTAGCTAAATATGCATGCGACTGTTTTAAACAGAAATCTATTCTTTCAAGAGTATGTTAGTCCGTCGTTTTCGATGATGACCTCCAAAACAGCAGAGGAGGCAGCTGCTGTTTCGGAAATTGGGCAGAAATTTGATTATAGTGGAGATGCCTTGCCCACAGTACATCCCCACTCTCTCGGCCAAGTGGGCATAAGGACAGTCAGCGTTGGAGAAGTTCTCCAAAGGCCAACTAGCCCCCAGGGCTGCACTGCCTGTGCTAAAGCAACACTACCAGAATTATCAGCACAACGACGGGTGCTATAGCCCAATGTTGACCGCTCGACTTCAATCCCATGGGTCCATGAACTGGTGGATTGGAATCGCAACAGCGTCTGGTGAACTAAGGGCGCGAATTTTACGATTTCCCAGGTCAATTTCAAGGGCAAACTGTCAGTGCCTTCGTTCCTGTCGTCTATATACATGTTATTTATCCCCAAATCCATGTCAATGTTCGGTGGGTTACGGATACACGAACATACCCAGTATTTATTACATTCCCGAAGTCGGAATACGGCTACCTTTATGGCGGGCAAAAACGTTCGCATACGCAAAATTTCACCATTGGGTAACCTCGGAGCTCTAGCTGAGGAACAAAACAAAAATCAGCACAAGTATAATTTTTATATAGTTATAATGTACTCGAAAAAAACATATTACACAGAGTGACAGCAGCTACACAATGTAACAACTAAAAAACAAAATGAAAACTTTATGGGTTGAGACTATAACGAACGAAGAATAATGATTTAAAAAGTAGTTTCCTTCAGTACAGCGTTGGATTCTGACCCTGTGTGTTTGTGAAGGTGTACTCTCAGATTTTTGTGATTGTACAATTAACACCTCAGCAGAGATTTCTGATACAGGGGTATCCGTCAGCATGAACAGGTTTACTTGATTCTTTCTATTAGAGAAAACTCAGCATACACACGTGGACGTTTAACCGACCCTTTTGTAAGTCATCCATACCCCGGGAAATTGCAGTTAGCTTTAATATGCAGCCGACGAAGCCAGGATGGTGTTACCTCAGGGAACTTTCACGCCAACAAGCCCATTAAAATGTCAGAATATATTATGAGAAACGCCAAGGGGAAGAAGCTGACCTGTCTCCGTCACACTGTTACGCGAACACGGATTACAGCTGTCACTTTACAAAGGGCGGTTGAAGCAACAGCTATACATAAGAGGGTTACAGTAACAATTTTTCAAAGAAAGGTTACAGTAATCACACACACAAAAAAGGAAAGTTACGGCAACCACTCTGCAAAAGAGAGCAGATTACAGCACCCACTCTACGATATAAACTTTACAAAGTCTACCAAACTTTTGCACGAGCAAACAATTGTACAAAGGAAGGTTACACCATCAAACTGACAAAGAATGGTTACAGCGAAAACTTCACAGAGGTTACAGCAACGACTTCACAGAGGTTACAGCAATACCTTCACAGAGATTACAGCAATACCATTACAATGGTTACAGCAATATCTTCACAGAGGCTACAGCAATACCTTCACAGAGGTTACAGCAATACCATTACAAAGGTTACAGCAATACCTTCACAAAGGTTACAGCAATACCATTACAAAGGTTACAATATCTTTACAAAGGTTACAGCAATATCTTTACAAAGGTTACAGCAATATCTTTACGAAGGCTACAGCAAAATCTTTACAAAGGTTACAGCAAAATCTTTACAAAGGTTACAGCAATACCTTTACGAAGCTTACTGCAATACCTTTACAAAGGTTACAGCAATACCTTTACAAAGGTTACAGTAGCTTTACGAAATAAGGTTGGAGTAGCAATTTTATAAAAGAAAAGTTACAGTAACGACTTCACAAAGGCTACGGTAGCAACTGTACAAACGAAGGTTACAGTAAAATCTGTAGAAAGGAAGGTTACGGTAACAATTTTTCAAAGGTTACAGTAACAATTGTAGAAAGGAAGGCTATTGCAACAGATTTACAAAGGAAGGTTATATCGACAACTTTATCAAAGTTACTGTAACGACTGTACAAAAAAGGTTTTGCAACATCTTTACAAAGGAAGAATACAGTAAAAAAAAACAACCCAACCCAAAACAAAAACAAAACCCTGTACAAATGTTACAGCAACAACTGCGCAAAGGAAGGTTACTTCAACAACGTTACTGGGAGATTTACACCAGCAGTTTTACAGTAACAAATGGAGGAAGACTATAGCATCACGTGTACAACGGGAGTACACAGCCGTAGCCTGATAGCCCGAAGGTCAAGGTAAAAAGAGGAGTCTTTACTGTTGCCATGAATGATGGATCCATTTTCTCTCTAGGCTCGACACTGTGACGCAAAGGAAAGATGTTTCGTTATGAAGAAAACAATCGTTCCGTCATAGTTAGAAACGAAATATAGGACTCAGACGTGCCGCATTTCACACCACACACACACACACACACACACACACACACACACACACACACACACACACACCACACACGCACGCACGCACGCACGCACGCACGCACGCACGCACGCACGCACGCACGCACGCACGAACGCACGCACGCGCGCACACACACACACACACACACATAAATCCATCAAAAATTGGATTTTTTTTTTTACAAAGTGATACACACTGCTTTACTTGATACTGTAAATAAAAACAAAAGTTTGTTCCGAAACTTACTTTAAACAGACAGCGATAGAAATAGACTTGCACGCAAGCTCCAAACAGCCAGGCAGAAACCCCCCAGGAAGCTAAACATCCACTGCCTCCCTATCACCAAGGACGCACTACAGCAGCAAATCCAAGCAGCTCTCCAAGAAACCCCTGCATCGACTGATGTAGAAGAGATATGGGGCACCTTTAGAGACGCTGTATACACAGCAGCAGCTGACACACTCGGCTTTGTACACAGGAGCCACAAAGACTGGTTTGACGAGAATAACTCTGAGATCTCCAAGCTCCTGAACACACTGCACAAACGGCATCAGGATCACATTTTTGATAAAGACTGCCAGAGGAAGAAGAACCAGTACTTGCAAACCAAGCAACTTGTACAGAAGAGGCTGCGTGAGATGAAGAACAACTGGTGGGAAGGAAAGTCCGAACAGCTTCAGTCAGCTGCTGACGCTCATGACATGAAGACCTTCCATGATGGTCTCCGAGCTGTATATGGGCCAAGAACCACAAGATCAACCCCTGTCCGAATCTTGGACCAGACCACCCTTCTGACAGACAAGAAAGACATCCTTACACGCTGGGCAGAGCACTTCAACACCCTCCTCAACAGGGACTCGTCTGTATCTGATGAGGCAATTGCAGCCCTCCCACAGCTACCAGTCAGTGATTCACTAGCTGCCCCTCCCACAAAGGCCGAGACCTGGAAAGCCCTGAAGCTGACAACGTCAAGAAAAGCACCAGGAGCGGATGGAATCCAGGCCGACATCTACAAGTGTGGAGGCGAGGTGCTGACAGACAAGCTGACCGCCCTGTTCCAATCTATCTGGGAGAAAGGGGAGGTCCCCCAGGATTTCAAGGATGCTTCAATTGTCCACATTTACAAACGGAAGGGAGACAAAACATGCTGCGACAACCACCGTGGAATCTCTCTTCTTAGCATCGCCGGCAAAATCTTCGCCCGCATTATACTGAACAGACTGATTGACCATGCCTCCAACACAGTCATCCCTGAAGCACAGTGCGGTTTCCGCTCAGGCAGGGGAACATGTGGCATGATGTTTGCAGTACGCCAGTTGCAAGAAAAGTGCCGTGAGCAGAACATGGAGCTCCACATGGTCTTTGTAGACCTAACCAAGGCCTTCGACACGGTGAACCGCCGTGGGCTGTGGAAGATCCTTCTAAAGTTTGGTTACCCAAAGAGCTAATACAGCTGATTGCGTCACTCCACGATGGCATGCAGGCGAGAGTACAGGAAAATACTGACATGTCGGATCCATTTCCTGTGGTAAATGGGGTGAAGCAGGGCTGCGTCCTGGCACCCACACTGTTCTCTATTCTCTTCTCTGCCATGCTGATTGACGCCTTCCAAGACTGTGACAGGGCCATCTACATTCAGTTTCGCACTGATGGCAAACTTTTCAACTTGCGGCGACTCCATGCTAGATCCAGGGTGTCTGAGGCACTGTTGAGAGAGTTCCTCTTCGCTGATGATTGCACGCTTGCCGCACACACCCATGAGGACATACAGTTCATTATGGACCGGTTCTCTACCTCCTGCAGGTGCTTTGGACTCACCATCAGCCTCAGCAAGACCGAGTCCATGTACCAACCGGCTATTTCACAGAACGCCAGTGCCTTCCCCCCACCTGCAGTTAAGATCGATGACACAGAGATCAGGTCAGTCGACAAGTTTTGCTACCTGGGTAGCTCCCTCTGCAGCAATGGAACCCTTGATGCAGAAGTTACAGTGCGCATCGCCAACGCCAGTTCTGCCTTCGGCAGACTCAACAACAGGCTGTGGAACAACAAAGGCATCAGGCTCAGCACCAAAATCAAAACTTACAGAGCTGTCGTGCTGACCACCTTGTTGTACTGCTGTGAAACATGGACGACGTACTGCCGTCACATTCAACAGCTTGAGCAGTTTCACCAGAGATGCCAACGAAAGATCCTCGGAATAAAGTGGCAAGACAGGGTCTCCAACCTCCAGGTCCTAGAGAAGAGCAGCCTTCCCAGGATCGAAAACCTACTGATCAAGTACCAGCTACGCTGGACAGGACACGTTGTCCGAATGACAGACAGCAGGATCCCAAGGATGCTATTGTACGGCCAGCTGAAGGAAGGCCTCCGAAAACTTGGAAGACCCTACAAGCGCTTCAAGGACACCTTGAAGACAAACCTTAAAGCCTGTGACATAGACATCGCTACCTGGGAAACTGATGCCCTTGATCGTTCTCGGTGGAGGATGCTGTGCTCCAGTGGCATAAAGACGTTTGAAAACAAGAGAACGCTGGCCATTGAGGAGAAGCGTGAGCGAAGGAAGCAGGGCTCAACTTCTGGAGACGTTTTCCCTTGCAACAACTGTGGGAAGTGCTGTGCATCCAGAATCGGCCTCTTCTCCCATATCAGGATACATTCTGACAGATAAGCCTGCCTGCCTACTCATCCGTCGATCCGACGAGAGACTCCATCAAATAAAAACAAAAGTTTGTTCCGCAACTTACTTTAAACAGACAGCGATAGAAATAGGATTAAATAAAACACCTTTGTCATCACGACAGGAAGAAAATATCTTATTTTGTTTGACATTGTACAACCAACGAATTTTATTTATAGCCCCCTACCCCTTATAAAAACGACGAACCGAACAAACACACAAAATAAAACCAAAGATACAACAAATATGGATAGAATACAGGCATGACATAGGTGAAGTCGGACAGTGGACAATATCACTTGTAAGGCCAATACGGTGCGGACAGATTTTCATCTGTAGGGAAAAAATCAGTACTTGATATATCACACTGGTGTAGATATAAAGACTTTATTACTCAAAGTTCTATGAAAAATGTGCCGTGTGCAGACATCGAATCTGTAATTTGGCGTGGTGTAGATTGAATAAACCTCAACTTTTAGAAATTTTATTTAACTCATATGAAGTCATTACAATTTTCAGTTTCAGAGGAAGTCTTGTAGGTTTTCCAGATATGGATGCAGGTCCTATTCCGAGACAATGGATTACAAAGACAATTTTATGCTTGAAAGACGACAGTGGATAAGTATTGCTCCACTACTTACCACTACGAGCTGAAATGGTTGTCAACAAAGACAATCTTGAGAGCCGATAGTGGACAAATATTGCTCCCTAATTACGACTGTGGGTTGAAATGGTTGTCAACACAATAAAACTAAAAACAGCTTTTCTGAAAAAAAAAAAGAATGGAGCATGTGATACATTTATTAGAAAAGCATAAAGGGGAAAATCAAATTCCCCGCTTGTGTGTGTGTGTGCGTGCGCACGCGCGTGCGTGCGTGTGTGTGTGTGTGTGCGTGCGCACGCGCGTGCGTGCGTGCGTGCGTGTGTGTGTGTGTGTGTGTGTGCGCGCGCGCGCGTTTGAAGTTGCGCAAGAAGGCGAAGATACACCTGCATGTGCACGCACATTGCACACAGCCCTTTGACCATGATGCACACGAAATACCCGTACATGCATGCGCTTACTACGTTTTCTTCATCCACTTCTGTGGTCATACATTATTACGTTTTATGATCACAAAAAAACGTGCGCATAATATCTGGCTGGCCAGTGTTGAAACGTTGAGCTTGAGAACGTTCACAAACACCCTCAAGAAAACATCAGAGCACACAACCGAGGCTTTTGTTTGAGGCTTCCAAAAAAATTGCGTGGCAAAGAAAGCACAGCACACCGCCAGACTGCCATCCCGTGCCAGTTAACACTGAGGCATGACATCCAGCCTGCTTTCTGTTTTTCCCAAGGCCTGGGAATTCTGCATCAGCTAACGCGGCTCCTAATATGTCTGTCTGTCTGTCCGTCTGTCTGTCTGTCCATGAACAATACGTGCACTCTTAGGTGAGGGGGTGAATAAACAGGCTGGGAAACGGAAGGAGAAGAGGAGAGGAGAGGAGAGAGAGAGAGAGAGAGAGAGAGAGAGAGAGAGAGAGAGAGAGGAGAGAGAGAGAGAGAGAGAGAGAGAGAGAAAAGACAGACAGACAGACAGAGACAGAGACAGAATGTGTGCGTGCGTGTTGTTGTTGTTGCTACTCTTTAAAGTCTATTGACGCTTGATGGTATTAGGTGTGCGTGTGTGCGCGTGTGTGCGCATGCGTGTGTGTGCGTTGCATTTAAATTTATATAAAAAATCTTTTATATCGTGTATGTTTGTCCGTCGTGTTCGACGATGACCTCCAAAACAGCAGAGGAGGCAGCTGCTGTTTCGGAAACTGGGCAGAAATTTTATCATAGTGGAGATGCCTTGCCCAAAGTACATCCCCACTCTCTCGGCCAAGTGGGCTTAAGGACAGTCAGCGTTGGAGATGTTCTCCATAGGCCAACTAGCCCCCAGGGCTGCAGCACAAAAGGACTGTGCGAGTCAAGCCTCCTAGTCAGAGAATCATAGTCGATCACTAAAGACTAAGCTGTAAAGTGGAATTCCATGAGTGGGAAAGCCACTGATCATACAGCCTCTCACTTTGCTGTTGCCCCCAGCGTCAATGGTTTAACCAAGAACTGTGATAAAAAACCCAGAGGCTGACGGCCTATTTTTATATCGAGGATAATGGAATAAGCACTTATGTGCCTTTTTACATCCAGTCCGCGTGTGTATGCGATTTTGTAAATTTTGTCATCTGTTCCCTCCGGCACACAATGGCCTACTCTTACGAAAAGCGGAACAGGATTTAACGTGTGGGCAAGATGTTATGCGTGCGTTCGCACACAGAACCTCGGTTTATAGTCTCATCCGGACTTTTGGGGAGAGTGGAGTCTGCACTGATGTTAACTCCAGAGGAAAATATCCCCTTGAACGGTGTGTGTGGGTGTATGTGTGCGCGCGCGCTTGCATTCGTGCGCGTGTGTGTGTGTTGTGTTATGCTGTGCTGTGTTGTACTGTGATGTAAAGTGTTAAGCTGTACACGTGCGTGTCTGTTCGACTAAAAACCACTTGACGCCAACAGAAGTGATCCTCAGACAAAGTAGTATAACTTGAGAAGGATTTACACCCCTATAATTATCACATGGTTTAATTTAACATCCACGGAGAATTATGATTATCAACCAATTAAGCAGAAGTGTTCAGTGAATCGGAGAAGAAACAACTTGACCGAATTAAATCCACGCACTTTACACTAAAAGACCTAATGGCTAAATGAGTCAGCGAATGAAAAAAAGGACACACACACCTGGGTCTCCAGGCCAGAAATGTACATCAATTTTACTGCTTGCATCATTTTGCGCTACATATCGTAAAAGTATACATATACATCCATCCATCATCCATCCATTCATCCACACACACACACATACACACACACATTTAAAATTGATTCATAGATTATATAAAAGAGCACTGAAACTTGTTCTACTAAAATCAAGCTCCCTAACCATCAACGATTATAAGGAAACAAATATCCTAACCTTCAAAAACAGACTTTATCTAAATAAAGCTCTATTTGTCCAGAAAGTTGTCAATGGAAATGCCCCTACAAAGATCACCAATAGCTTCAAAATCAATGAACACAGACATAATCATCTACTAACATTTCCGAGACCAAGAAATAATCTTTACAAAACAAGCTTCTTGTACTCAGGTAGTGACTTATGGAACAAGCTCCCAAAACGCTTAAAATGTATCAAAAACAAAAACCAGTTCAAGACACAGCTAAAAAGCCATCTAATGCATGAATACCTAGGAATTGACTAATAAGGCAAATCAACCATGATTAATACGGCAAAATCAACCATACTTACATTTACCAGCACTAATGGTATTCCTTACAACAAAAATTCAAATATGTCTTACTGAGACCAGAAATTCTACAGTCACACACTGTATATGTGTGGAGGGAGGGGGAGGCAGGAAAGAGGCACACTAATTATGCAAAGAAGTAAGAGTAACCTATGCAAGCTAGTAAATAATCTGCAATGTTGAAACAAGTGGAAAGGAGGAAATTTTAAAAATCTTTTTATGATAGACCTGATAGCTTGATAGTATGTCCTTCTCTCTCTCTCTCTCTCTCTCTCTCTCTCTCTCTCTCTCTCTCTCTCTCTCTCTCTCTCCCCCTCTCTCTCTCCTCTCCTCTCCTTTCCTTTCCTCTCCACTCCTCATGCCCTTTGTCTTGTCTAATTCAATAGATTTTATCGTGGATGATGTTTTTATTGCAGTTAGAGATGAGATTATTAGTACTATTATAAGCGATACTGTTTTAGTATGATATTGTTTTTAGTTTGATAGTCCAGTGGATTATGGGCTTTTGAATTATGTATCGTATAAGGGTCCTACTTGTTTGAATATGTGTCTTTTTTTTTTTTTAAACTATTAATTTGATTGAAGGTGTATTTCCCCTTCCCCCTTGATACTCCTCCCCCACCCCCATCCTTTCTAATGCTTTTCTGTTATCATGGTTATGTTGTTGTCTCATGGTGATGGGGATCATTTGTTATATTGTTGTCTCATGGTGATGGACGATTGTTGTTATAATTGTATCTCTATTATGATAATCATTATTATAATCTTATTTGCCTTATCTTGCTTTGATAGCTATTGTGTGATTATGTCTTTTTTTTAAAAAGCGCTATTTGAAAAGTATGAACGCAAAAAAAGCACACGTTTGCTGGGTGGAGGAGGAGAGGAGGGAGGTCATTGAAGGTAATATTGTCAGTAATGACGAATGCCTAGTATTTTCTAACGTTTTATTCTTGTACCTTTTTATTATCTAAAGTATAAACGTGAAAGAATGGATGTAACAGTAGGTGAAGTAATTTGTTTGTCCTGATGTTTTATGATTTTCTTTTTTAATTCTTAAAACATTTTTATTTAAATGTGTGTGTGGACGTGAGCGCGCACGCGCTCAGGCATGCATGAGTATGTGTGTGCATGTATATGTATATGTGGTAATTTGTACTTTCAATGTATCTCCTTATCGATTTTTTCCTCTTTTTTTACTGGTTCAAGTTAACGGTAAATGATGCAATAACGTAATGTCTTAGTATAATCATTACGAAATTTGTTCTTAGATAGATGGCTTGATGAAAAAAAGCAAATGCATTGCTTATTCAATGTACCATCTGGAAATAAAATTTTGACTTGACTTGACTTGACACATCCACCCATCCTCCACACACACACAACACACACACACATACATACATATATACATACATACATACATATATACATACACACATACATGCATACATACATACATACATACATACATACATACATACATACATACATACATACAAACATACACACATTACTTTATGCTACGCATTTTCGCTCATCAGACAGACAACAGTTGCTGTCTGAGCGTTCGAAGAAGAAGAAGAAGAAGAAGAAGAAGAAGAAGAAGAAGAAGAAAGAAGAAGAAGACGAAGAAGAAGAAGAAGAAGAAGAAGAAGAAGAAGAAGGAGGAGGAGGAGGAGGAGGAGGAGGAGGAGGAAGAGGAGGACCATGAATATATTTTTCTATCTCTGAGAAAAGTGTGGTTGCAATGTTTAAGTGTATGATGGATGGATAAATTTCCCTTCACTTCACAATGAGTGTTGTTAGGTCACGAACGCACATTTACAAGATGTGCAGCAATTGCATATTGGAACAATGCCATGATTGTGCCAAGAGATTGATCGTTTAGCCAGCAGATGTTTGTTCCTATGTAGTCCGCAGGTTTAAAGCCTGTTCTCTCTCTCTCTCTCTCTCTCTCTCTCTCTCTCTCTCTCTCTCTCTCTCTCTCTCTCTCTCTCTCTCCTCTCTCTCTCTTTTATCACACGAAGTTGGTTTCAATATGATTTCTGTACCTGCGTGTTGGAGTTTTCGTCAAGTTTGGCCCTTATTTTTCTTTTGTTCTTTTTAGAATACACGAAGTAAAAGAGCCCCTTTTACTGATAAAATAGAGATCTAAAGCGGTCTTTTTGATGAAGAATTTAGTTTAACTCAACGACCCATGCCAAACTTAACGACACACCTCAAACTCAGCGACACAGCCCAAAGTCCACGACCCATTCCTAAACTCAACGACACATCCCAAATCGAATGACACATCCCAAACTCAACGACACATCCCAAACTCCGTAAGTAGCCAACGTATGTATATTAGTCCGTCGTGTCCGACGATGACCTCCAAAACAGCAGAGGAGGCAGCTGCTGTTTCGGAAACTGTTCTGCGTGCGTTCGCACACGGGGCCTCGGTTTATAGTCTCATCCGAAGGACTCTTGGGGAGAGTGGAGTCTGCGCTGATGTTAACTCCAGGGGAAAATATCCCCTTGAACGGGAATCGAACCCGGGTCGTCAGACTTCCAGCGCAATGTTCTAACCACTAGGCTATCCCATCCCCCGGAGAATCCATTAATTCATCTTCCTTCCATTGTGTGAACTGATTAAGGAAGCACTCAATGACGCAAAAAGGTGTGTGTGTGTGTGGGGGGGGGGGGGGGGGTCCCGATTTCAAAAGGCAGACTTTCATTGTGGGCAACCCAGTTTCTGGATCAACAAAGGATGCAGGTTATCTGTGCATCAGGGAGATCAGGTAACGACATGCATTTCATGATTTATGAAGCAGTCACGTCCAGTCACCTCTACGATAACTCTTATCACCTCGTGCTACCCAGATCAGCCCTGTTGTGGTGCATTTTGTAGTGGAGGTTTCATACTGCGCAGCCAAACTGTACCATCCTCACAAACAGTACTACGCTCTTATTTCCCCGCTGTTTCTATACATCGGTTTTTTAAAGTGTGTGTGTGTGTGTGGTTGTGTGTGTGTGTGTGGTGGGTGTGTGTGGTGTGTGTGTAGAGAGAGACAGAGAGAGAGAGAGAGCAGAGAGAGAGAGAGAGAGAGAGAGAGGGGAGAGAGAGAGAGAGAGAGAGAGAGAGAGAGAGAGAGAGAGAGAGAGAGAAAAGAGAGGGGAGAATGAATGTGAGTGTGTGTAACTTCAACTTTTGCAATAACCTAAGCACCTCCCTCTTTGTGAATTGAAGCCACCACCCTCCCCCCTCTCTCTCTCTCGTTTTGGCCAAAACAGATCATCTATTCTTGTGCTTCCCTTTCTTCACACGCTTCTAACCAGCCTACCCCCCCCCCCCTCCCACACACACACACAGACACTTTTTCATATTCAAAACTAGGACCGCCTTCCTCTCTGCCATATGGAGTTTTCCAAATGTCGCCGGGTCATCTCTTCACACCCTGCCTTCTGACAAACAC
>CM054157.1:32962270-32987270 GCA_028751875.1 Rapana venosa | reverse complement strand
CCCTCTCTGACACCGTATCAGACAGCCTTAAAAACTCCTGTCCTAGTTCAAAGGCACAAAACATATCATGTCCCTGCACTGGTGTCAGCTCATATCGACAGAAAGAGTTTGCATGGTGTATGACCGTCACCGACCATGAAGGAGGTTTAGCACAGATCTTCACTGAAGAATAGAAAACTTGATACCCTCACGGTTAAACTTGAAAGTAGTCGGATATTTCAGACACAAAGGTCTGACTGAATAATTACAAACCAAATCAATGCTGACAGCTAGTCTTCTGATCTATTTTCTGATTTCCAAAGCAGGGAAATTTGTAGCCCTAACAGGCATTAAGTCAGTTCTCTGGCTTCGAGTCTGAGTCTGTTTTGATGGGTACAGATACACAGGGAAAGGTCACAGGGGCAAGAGGATGACCTTCAGTCAAGATACCATCCACTTCATTTCATTCAAAATGGCTTCAGCCAAAAGCTGGGTCAGTCGTCAACAGTAAGCTAACAGCCAACTCCTACATTAACATGTAACTCTGTGAAACATTATAAGGATTGATGTCGTGGATGGTAGGCTTTAAAACTAATTTTGGTGTGCACGTTAAAAAAAAATTTGAAAGCAGGTAATAAATGCATGTGGAAAAAAATCTGGTTAGTTTTTCAGAATCACTTGTGCTCTACCACCTCTACCTTGACAACGACCCCGCCCCCTCGCACTCTCACCTCAGATGTTTCTTTTATGTGATCCAGTAGTGATGATTTCAATCAACATTGACACACTTTCTTCTTCACACACACTGCTATCAGCTTCGATTTCAATCTCATCACTTTTATTCTCATCTAAATCAGGCTCCCACCAATCATCAGACCATCAGTGTCATACCCACTGACGTCATCCACGAATGACTGCTCATGAACCTCAGAAATCGATAAAAAAAAATTTTATTTTCCATGTCGTCTGCATCGAACACACAGTTGACATGTGGCACAGGAAGAACCAAGAGTAATTTCCCTTCATATGAAAGGAAGTTAGCAAGGTTAACCGAAACTATTCACCAAATACGAAAGTAATGTTCAGGACACGAGTCCCTCTATCCACGGTCTCTGTAAACAAACAGTAAGTCACCAGGGACTATTGCCGCGGGAAGAAATGTGTTAAGGAGAAAACAAAATCCCATGAAGTCGGACTACAGCTGCCTACACGGCAGATATTTAAAAAACCAGACAACTACGCAAACTTCTCGCTCGTAGTGCATTTACGGTCTCGCGGCGATCACCAGCTCGGAAGAGTGAGACAGAGTGCACATTCCGGGTGGCCTCCCGAGGTGTCCGGGCTGGTAAATGCCCATCAACTTGACAAGGAAGAGAGTTACATGGGCAGCAAAAACAACTCACACAGGTACTTGTCGAATGTCTAGACTTAAGAAAGTTGACAGTTTCCTCTAAAATCCTGGGATCACTGAAGTAACTTTCTGTTTCCAGTCCCGATGGCGTAATTAGCACGGTGCAAATGTTAGCTCTGACCAATTATATTATCTTCCCTTCAACAATCATCATTTTTGTGATGCTTGTTTCACAACGTGTTCAACTGGTAGCCAGAATGCAAAACACAGAAACAAAAATTTGTTTTGGAATATCCCAAAACAGAAGACCGATCCATTTTTTCCAAGAAATTAAATTACCAAAGATAATCAAAAGGTAAAAGGTAAAGGTGTCCCACAACCTATGTCGTCGTAGGGGAGTGAGGCATCAGAGACCTCAGCTTCTCTAGGGGCCAGCATATTGAGGGTGGCGCCCATCTCCACCCCCTCACTGCTTTACCTTCCCTGACCCTAAAGAGGGCAGATACCCATTTACAGCTGGGTTATTACTATCCCCACCCCTCAACAAACACACTCATACTAAGACCAAAAACAGACATCTACGGATTTTTCACAGGAGTAGTAATACTCTCGATTCCCACCACCAACACAAAAAACATTCACGACCTATAAAGCTTTTCAAGGTTAACAAACTGGCAGTTTGAGTGTATTTGTAATATTGTTTTGTATCGTTTTTGTATGCATTGTATAGTGTTTTCATTCACAGCAGATTTCTCTGCGTGAAGTTTAGGCTGCTGTCCCTGGGGAGAGCGCGTCACCGCATGAGCAGTGCCAGCCAATTCTGTTAATTTCCCTGCCTGCAAGTACATGTGTTTCCCTATGAACAGGACGGAGTTTTACAGGCTGAAAAGTGTGAAAGATCCTTTCATCAGGAACACAACAAATGAAGATCTCATATACTTGCAGTGAAAGTAAAATTGTTTTCCAACTCTCATCAACCCCAGCTTTATTTAATTAACAGATGGATACTAATCAGAAAATTGGTCACGATCACAGTCCAGGGATTCTTCTCGTAACGAGGAAACAATTCACACATCCTATTCACCGGGGAACAATCGTCAAATTATTCACGGTGAAACAATCCTCAAATTCTTCACCGGGAAACAATCTTTAGATTAGTCACCGAGACGCAATCTGGATTTAAAGTAGGGCTGAGCAAGAGAGAAGGACTTCGAGTTCGACCTTTGCTGTTATCACACCGCGAGGTGTAACAATGGGGTGGAGTGCTACACCAGAAAACGCAGTAACTATCAAAGTACAGAACTGGAACAACACCCACGTCACTGTAACAGAGTGTAATGGATTTTTTTTTATACATTGCGTTATATATTACAACACTTCGGCACACACAGTTAGTTCTCAGCGCCGAGATAAAACATGTACATGTTGTTACAGGACAACCTGACCAATAATAATAATAATAATAAATAATGTATGGAATTTATATAGCGCTGAATCTTGTAAAGCAACAAATCAAAGCGCTCAGATTTCATTTCATACCACTTTAAGTCACGGCAGATTTCTCTCCGTGAAATTCGGGCTGCTCTCCCTGGGGAGAGCGGGAGAGCGCGTCGCCACAAGCGCAGCGCCACCCATTTTTTTCTTCTTTTTCATGTCTGCAACTGTATTTGTTTCCCTATCAGAGTGGCTTTTTTCTAAGAATTTTGCCAGGGACAACTCTCTTGTTGCCGTGGGTTCTTTTACGTGCGCTAAATAATTACGTGTAACACACGGGACCTCGGTTTATCGTCTCATCCGAAAGACTAGCGCCCAGACCACCACTCATGGTCTAATGGATGGGGGAAAAGTTTCCGGTCCAAACGGGGTACGAACCGCCGCACACTTCAGACCCGGACTTTTCGCTTTCTAGACAGGCGCGTTACCTCTAGACCACCGATCCACTGTCCGCCAATTCACAGAAGTATGCTGGTTCTATTCTCTTTTCTTCTCTGTCCATTTAGATGTCCTGAAACTTTCGGTATCCCCAAGCTTCTGAAGCAGACAGCTACAGGAGCACAACTATGGTATCAGAGTTTTTTAATACCCACAAAAATGGTACAATACAACCTAATCGGAACAAAGTACTTCATCTTGTAACAACATTTCTTTTGGCATTTCTAGCATTCAACCTTGCAGAAATTGTAACTTTTGACAAACTTCCACAGCTTCAAACTTTAGATACGACTGTTTTCCTTTAAATACATATCCATCCGCCAAGTCAGAATGCGGTTACCTAAATGGTGGGGGCGGGGGGAGAGGGGGGGGGGCGGATCGTGACGGTCGCATAGCGCAAAAGGGCTCACGATTGGAACTGTAGCCAGCCAAGGCACGGAAATAGTCCATCTGTCCAAAAGAGTATTATTGCTATTCTAAGCGATTTAAGTCGAGTTAAGACGATGTGTAGCCCCGTGTTATTGATTTAATTAACTTTGAAGGTCCTCAAAATGTAGTAAACAACAAGGTAAGGTCATTTGTATAAAGCAGAATAAACTACAACACTTAAGCTGATGAAGGGAATTACTCCATGTTTTCCATTTGCCAAAGTATCACCCACAGTGTCATTTTCACAGATGGAAAAAAAGAAGATAGAACTCGCTAGACATTCTAGTTTCAAACCTTGTATGCAGCTAAATAAAACAGCGTGCTGCCGCGTCTGATACAGGCCTCTGCAGATCCATCCATGGACTTGATAATTATTTCAAAAATTATTTTTTACCCTCAATGCCTCCTTTAAGCAGATCTGGCCACAAAAGACCACGATGATTGGCTATATGGTACAGGTTCTGTTGTTGAAAATCAGCATGTACAACAGACAGACAGACATACAGACAGACAGAGACAGAGACAGGCGCGTTATAATTCTAAGTGAATGACATTTCAAGCAAGAGAAGTTTGGCATTTCCTGCAATAACCGACATTTTCAATCATTACCCGAAATAGCTCTTATTACAACTAAAACAGAATTCCAGTGGAAAAAGCATAATTACTGACAGGGGGCAGCGGACTGGCGGTCTGGAAATAGAACACCCGTCTTGAAGGCGACAAATCCTAAGTTTGAATCCCATCATCGTCATCATCATCATCTTCTTCGTCGAACGCTCAGGCAGCAACTATTCTTGTCCGTCATATGAGCGAAAATGCGTTGCGCTGCCGTTAAGCGCCCGACAAGTCAGGCCCAGCGCATCCGACTTTGGCGTGGGAGAGAATTTTTAGCTTTAAAATATTTCTGGAAACTAAAGGCAGGAGAAGGGACCAAGAAAGCGGAAAATGGACAAGAAGGTAACAGGAACAAATGGAACAAGATGAAAACGAAATGAAGGATAGAAAAGAGGGAATTCCTAGCACAGAATTTCCAGAAGGTGGGGGATGGCATTGATACAGACAGGTCCCGGCATTCCCACGGGCAAACATTTCACCTAAAACCACCCTTTTCTCCGCGTCCTGTGTGTAACATGCGTTTAGTCCATGGTAAAACAAACCCACCTACAAACAAGAAAAGTAAACCAAACCAAAACTAACAAAATAAAACCCCTTGTGAGCGGAAACCTAGTGGCTTAAGTGTTGATCTCGTAAACTGCATTAAATTAACTGAGGGTGTGGGTTTAATTCTCCGCTGAGGTGTCTGTTCATTGGTACCGACTCCCTTCCCCACAACGCACGCAGACCATCTTGCGTACATGTTAAAACCCTGAGCACACTTCTTGAAAGAGTGTACCAGCTTATGCCGGCAGCAAGGATGACACCAACATACCTAGCATGCATCCTGCCACCTGGAGAGGGATGGACTGTGTCAGTTTCAGCCTTGCTCAAGACAGAGGGCGTGAACCTTTCAGTGCAGTACCCACCTGACTCCTCGAAAATGGAGGGAAGACTCCTCAAGAGAGGTTGGGAAGGGGTCAATTGTTGGGAAATAACCAATGAAAAGGAGGTCAGGAAGGTCACAAGATGCATTGGTGGGTCTTTTGGACTGGCCTTAGGATCAACAGACTGGTCTGCGGGATAGTATTTTGGAATGCATGGACAGCTTTGAATGTTCCTTGCATTGTGATTGGATATGCTACGTCTTGTTTCTAAAAAGAAACACAAACCACTTCATTTTTCACTGTTCGAAAATAGGAACACACTTCTTTTTTTAAAGTATTTATTCTCTCTCTCTCTCTCTCTCTCTCTCTCTCTCTCTCTCTCTCTCTCTCTCTCTCTCTCTCTCTCTCTCTCTCTCTCTCTCAGTTGGCTAATCATGTTAATGAAAAGGGCAGGCATGGAGTCCAAATACTGCCTGATATTTTTTAACTATTTATATTACTTTTTGCTGACGACGTAGCTTTACTTTCAGTGACCCCATTTGGATTACAGCAGCAACTGAATATTCTGCAAACTTATTGTGATAACATGCAGTTAAATGTTAATATTGATAAAACGAAGGTCATGGTATTTAGAAAAGGGGGATTTTTAGCAAAACATGAAAAATGGTTTTATAAGGGTGTTAAGCTGGACGTAGTTAATCAATATTGCTATTTAGGTTTCACTTTTACAACAAAGATTAGTACAAAGTTTGGCACTGAGAAACTAGTAATTAAAGGTAAAAAAGCAGTCATCCAGTTAAACAAAGCATTTAATAGGTATAAGGAAATGAATGCAAGCACGTTTTTTAAGGTTTTTTGATGTTAAAGTTCAGCCTATTTTGTTATATGCTTCAGAAATATGGGGTTTAAGTAGAATGGACCATATTGAAAAAGTTCACATGTCAGCAAGTAAGAGGTTTTTAGGAGTTCCAATAAGAACACCCAATAAAATGGTGTATGGTGAATTGGGTAGGTATCCTCTTTATATTAATTCTTATACTAATGTTATTAAATACTGGTTTAAGTTACTACAAATGAGTTCAAACAGATTGCCATACAGTGCCTACCAAATGCTATTGGAACTAGATAAAAATGGAAAAGAATGCTGGGTATCAAAAATAAGAGAAATTTTGTGCGAAACGGGATTTAATATTGTATGGTTACAACAAGGTGTTGGTGATGAAAAGGCTTTTTTACGTGTATTTAAGCTAAGATTAGTAGACATGTTCATTCAAGAATGGCATGGAACCATAAGAGATAAAGAGAGGTATGAACATTATAGATCATTCAAAACTATCTTTGGAAAAGAGGAATACATTTACTTTACAGATACTTACTGTTTTCGAGTTGCTATTACACAGGCTAGATTAAATGTTTTGCCTCTTATGAATAATGTCCATAGATACAGTATTAATGATCAGGAAAAGTTCTGTCCATTTTGTAAAACAAAAGTCGAAAACGAAGCCCATTTTTGTTCCATTGTCCAATGTACTCAGATCTAAGGGATAAGTTTTTGACTAACTGTATGAATATACCATTGTCAGTTTTACTTATAACATCAAATAGAGAACGTAGTCATTATCTATCCAGATATATTTTTCATTCTATCAATAGAAGGAAGAGATTGCTGTGTCAAAATATCAGTTAATGATGGGTGTGTTAAGGCTTTGTATTCACATGTATGATCCAGATCCTGAATTGTAATGTTGAATTTTGACTGACACTGATTTTGATGTCTACTGTCTAAAGTATTGATGCAGTATGACATGAATGTGCATCAAATGCTAACCTTGTTCGAGATATGAGCCTCAAAGGATCGGTTGTTTTCCATGTGTGATCAAAATTTGCATACCAATATATTGGTTTTCCTCTTTCCCCCAAACTCCGTGTATTGTGGCCTAAGGCCAATGTACATATTAAAACTGTTCAGAGTTCTCTCTCTCTCTCTCTCTCTCTCTCTTTTCTCTCTCTCCTCTCTCCCACACCACACACACACACTCTCTCTCTCTCTCTCTCTCTCTCTCTCTCTCTCTCTCTCTCTCTCTATATATATATATATATATATATATATATATATATATATATATATTAACACACCACACACACACACACACACACACACACACACACACACACACTATATATATATATATATATATATATATATATATATATATATATATATATATATATATATATATATAAAAATATATTCGCCTGAGCATATATTCAATCTGAGGAAGCTTCAGATAGAAGCGAAATTGCTGATGTGTAGAATAAAAGGAGAAATGAAGCTGAACACAGTTGTGTTTTTATTGCTATTTTACTATTTTACATCAACTGTGTGCTTGAAGGGAGTGGTGCCCAGCAGAATTGAGTGTTTTTATCAAGACAATAATCTATATCTGTGTGTGTGTGTGTGTGTGTGTGTGTGTGGTGTGTGTGTGTGTGTGTGTGTGGGGTTGTGTGTTGTGCATCTATTTATCTACCCCCCCCCCCCCCACACACACAATTAATATATATATATATATGTGTGTGTGTGTGTGTGTGTGTGTGTGTGTGTGTGTGTGTGTGTGTGTGTGTGTGTGCATCTATTTATCTACACACACTATATCTATATATAACTATATATATATATATATAACTATATATAAATATATATATATATATATCTACATATAAGATTTACACTGAAGCTCAAATACCTGTCTCTGTTTTGGAACACCTTTCGAAGGTATTTTGTTACCGCTGTAAATACACTGGCAAAGCCTGTCTGTCAACTGAGAGCCGGCTTGGCTCAGTCTGGATACTAACTCACGGACGACAGATTAAAACGAAGATGCGTGATACTTCAGACCAGTCCTCTGATATCAACTCAAGCGTCTTGAAAGAACACAAGGTCGTCAAAACACGACTGTGATAGGACGTGGTGTACCTGCTTCAACTAGAACAGAGTAGCTGCCGTTATCTTTTGTTGGTTTTTATACTTAGTCGATGTTCAATCACTGTCCAGGGTGGGATAGCCTAGTGGTTAGAGCATTGAGCTCAAACACGATTTGACGGCCCGGGTTCGAGCCGCTACCGAGAAACATGTTCGAGGGGATTTTACCCTGGGAGGAGTCTATAATAATAATAATAAATGAAATTTATATAGCGCTGTATCTTGCACAGACAAATCAAAGCGCTTACGCTCAACTCATTCTTACACAGCCATGCAACCAATAGCAAGTAATAGTTCTAACAAGTCCAAATGCACACACACACACACACACACACACACACACACACACACACGTTATACACTTTGGCAGGATGATGGAATTTTTGGCTGTTGAAAAGCAGGGATAGCTATGAAATGAAACAGGAGAGGAAATTCTTAGGTTTGAAGCAAATATGTCTTGAGGCCGGATTTAAAAACAGAGCCAACTTCACTTTCCCCGGGAGTCCTTTGGATGAGACCATAAACTAGACTATAAAACTCAGGTCCCGAGTGCCAACGCACACAGAACTCCTTGCGCACACGTTAAAACCTGTTTGGACGAATAAGAAATAAATCACGTCAGCGCCCATGTCTTTTTCTGTCATTGGTTAAAGCAGGTGGAAGCAATGATCAAATCAACCAGTACATTTACGTCTACTCACAGTTCTGTGCTGGCGGCTTCTCTGCTAACCTCCACAGCTGCAAGCCTCCGTATATATCCAACTGAAGAGAGTGAGAGAGACCAGCAAGATTCAGTGTGTCACTGTCTGAAACAGAAAACAAAGTTCTCGTTAAAAATTATCACAAGAACACTTTTGATCTCAATTTCCCGGTGGACAAGCCTGAAGGAAATAACATTAGCATTGTACTTGAATCAAGAGAAGAGAGTTTTGATTCCAAACGGAAGAAGACACAGTCCTGACAATGGTCCATTGAAATATTGTTTTGATTTAACTTCCTTAACTGTGTGACGGGTGAATGAGATCACGCGCGCCTGTGGCCTTTTTTCTTCAAAGAAATAATGACATCAACAAATGGACAAAGATCCTTTCAAATGAATATTCAGCCCACAGAACGTCAAAGTTTCAGTGTGACGTACGCACAGAAGAGCTCAGTGGTTAGAGGATCGGATTCGGTACGAAGTCATCTGTGGGAGTGGGCTGAAGTCTAGGCTGAGCGAGTTATCCGTTGGGCGGGTCTTCCCCACAGAATTAAAATTGGTTTGTACGTCATCTCCCTTAAACCCTTTGCAGCTAGCATTTAAATCAGGATCCCATGTGCAAATGCAGGCATGAAACCGTGCACATACTTGAAAAACCCATCCTGTGCTAGTGCAGGCATGATACCTTGCACATACAGACACACACGCACGCACGCGCACACACACACACACGCGCGCGCGCGCGCACGAACGTACACACGAAAAATAAACCACAATGTGCAAATACAGACATACCATACACACACATGAAAAATCCACCCTGTGCAAATGCAGACATAACTTGCACACATAAAACCCACCCTGTGCAAATGCAGGTATTATACCTTGCACACATGAATAACCCACCCTGTGCAGATGCAGACATGATAACTTGCACACATAAAACACCCTGTGCAAATGTAGGTATTATACCTTGCACACATGAATAACACACCCTGTGCAGATGCAGGCATGAAACCTTGCACACATATAAAACCCACTCTGTGCAATTGCAGACATGATAACTTGCACACATAAAAAACCACTCTATGCAATTGCAGACATGATAACTTGCACACATAAAAACCCACCCTGTGCAATTGCAGACATGACAACTTGCACACATACAAAACCCACCCTGTGCAAATGCAGTCATGTTAACTTGCACACATGAAAAAACCCACTCTGTGCAACTGCAGACATGATAACTTGCACACATAAAAAACCACTCTATGCAATTGCAGTCATGTTAACTTGCACACATGAAAAAACCCACTCTGTGCAAATGCAGACATGATAACTTGCACACATGAAAAACACACCCTGTGCAATTGCAGACATGATAACTTGCACACATAAAAAACCCACTATGTGCAATTGCGGGCATGCACACACATGAAAACACGCCCTGTGCAAATGCAGGCATCCACACACTTGAAAGGGGTTTAAACCCAGGTCGGCAGATTACGAGTGCAATGCACAACGCAAAAAACCTCCAGACTATCCCTCCCCCTAGATCAGCATGTTTGTTGTGACATTTGCATGCAACAGGCGCACGCTGCCTCAGTGCCAACTCTCAGGACTTTCCTGCAGCGCCATACAAAGCCATTCGAGACCGATGGCCGGATTCAGAATGAGCAGTATCTGCTTCAAAATGTCAGGGCGTTTGTGCCAGAGACTGAACAGGACTTCTCCATTAACTCAAGGAAAAGTCGATGGGGTACTGCACTGCACTGCACTGCATGTTTTCAGGCAGTGGGAAGTCGCCCCAACCCTGGTACAGCCCATCCCTCTCCAGGGTTTGTGGGTTAAGAAACAGACATGTATGTACACACAGAAAAAGAAGAGTGGAAGGAAAAGCAGAAACAGCAGAGGGAAGAAGAAGAAAGAAGAGAAGAAGAAGAAGAAGAAGAAGAAGAAGAAGAAGAAGAAAGAAGAAGAAGAAGAAGAAGAAGAAGAAGAAGAAGGAGGAGGAGGAGGAGGAGAAAAAGATCTGGTACAGAACACATGCCTCACCTTCAGAGGAGTGGTTTAATGCTAATAGACTCAAGACTCAAGAATACTTTAATGTCTCAACTAGAGAAATTATGAGTGGCATTTTAAAATTACAATTACACAGCATGCATTATCAAACAATACAGATTAAGAAGTAACACAGTATTTTAAAAGCCGACAACAATCTACGTCACAACACACACACACAACACACACACACACACACACAAACCCAACACACAACCAACCACACAAACGCACACACACAAACGCGACACAGCGCGCGCGCGCGCACACGCATGGCGCACACCAGTGAAGGTTAAGAGATAGCAAAGGAAAACCACAACACAACAATTATTCAAACACATCTCATGAAACACATCATCAACACAATCAATACAAATATCACAAGTACAAGAAACTTTACATTAAAATGAAAAACATAGCAAAAACATTTTGATTAAGAAAAAAAAAGTTTCAACACTATTTCCCCTTCACCAATCTCAGCTCACATTTATTCTTTTGCCTGGTACTTTATATAAAACTATACATGCACACACACACACACACTCTCTCTCAAAGGCATATTCATGCACACACTGTTATTTAATGCTTTGAAAAGAGAAGACGACAAGCAAACGATCAAAGAGCCAAGCAGCAGACACACCAGCAAAAGATCATCTGAGCCAGTGAGAGATCAAATGAATGACAGGCACAGCACAGACAGAGAAAAGCTACACTGATCCCTCGGTCCTAACCATACGCATATCTAACACAAACCATTTGCGTGGATAACTCCAAGGGAAAAAAACCCCAATCGTTTGCGATAATTATTTCCACAGTCCCCTACCATTTGAATCGAGGGTTCTGATCAAACAAAATCAGTTACGTGTTAACGTCAATCAAAAACAAACATTTTAGAAAAAATAATTTAAGTAAAATCGAACTAATTTGCTGGATACCTTGAATATCAATGAAACATCGTCTGCCTGCATAGCTCTAAAGAGAAGTAACTGTTTATCAGATTAAGTCCATCAAACATGTCCCTTTGTGGAAAATACAATTGTTTATCCTGTTAACCCACTGCTTGGATAATTCCAAATAATAACATACAGTTTTCCTACACGTTTCCCATACAAAAAATATTATGCTGGACAATTGTATCAAAACCAAATACGCTATGTTATTTAAGTCCACTCAAAAAAGAGTTGTTTGGGGGATATTCAATCAAAACCAAAGTTAACTGCATCATTCCAACCCAAACCAAACCTTTTGCTGACATAACTCCTATCAATTCGAAATCGTTTCCCTGGATCCTTTAACAAAAACATTAATCTCTTTACGAATATGATTTCAATCTAAAACAAAATTTTGCGTGAATAGCTTCAATAAAAAGCAAACTGCATGGCTATTTCAAACAACATTTATCTTAAAAATTCCAATCATAAAAAACACAAACGAATTGTATTAAATAATTTCACTTAAACATTCAAAACAGCACAAATGTTTACAACTAAAAAAATACAACACAACACCTGAATCAGTCACGTTTCCAGATTTCAGAAAATTCACTTTTAGATAGTGTCAGGGATGGGCAGACGTTTCATACCCACTAGTATATCACAGGCCAAACTTATCACAGCTACCAGCTGTTTTCCTACGGCCAAAAGGATCATAAACCTGACACCTGATCTGATAGTAGCCCACCATGTGTCCCGTTACCCGGGCATCATAAAATACTGATAAAAAAAACCCAAAACAACGCAGCTGTTGAGATAGGTCACAGGCAGGGTAGGAAGATGACGGCCAGTAAGACAGTATGAGCGGAGCACAAGTCATCTTGTCCACCGTGTCACAGTGTGTCCGCTGACACTTGTCCAGCGTAGAAGAGCGTCATTACCTGTCGCTGTCAATGCCACCATTTGTGATTTATGATCGTGCATGTTGGGGGTCAGTTTCACTGTTTGAGTGTCATTCATACTGCTGTCATAGAGTACATCATGGTGACACTGGAGCCAGTGTCAGCTTTTGTTGTCTGTCACAACTGTTGCATGCAGTATCTCTCTCTCGCTCTCTCCTGCTATCTCTGAATCTGTTAAGTTTACGTAATTGTAGTCAATATGTCTCTATTAAGTTTATATCAATGCTTTCACTCTCTCTCTCTCTCTCTCTCTCTCTCTCTCTCTCTCTCTCTCTCTCTCTCTCTCTCTCTCACACACACACACACACACACACACACACACACACACATACGCGCGCGCGCGCGCAACACACACACACACACAACGGTTGCAATCCAGGATGTTTCTCATGAGGTAAAGAAGTTTACCACTTGAGGAAGCTTTTCATTAAATATTGAGGAAATTTCTCGTTTGTTCACTAGTTCCAAGTGGAGAGCATTTCCCAATAAAACTTTATTTTCTTTTAGTGAATGCCTCTGATTGAATAGTCTCTACAAAGTTAACAGGGCTAACGGAAAGCTGTCTGGTATGCCAGTTATACTGTTCTTGCATTTTGCTTTGAAGACAACTTTTGTTAAAAGCTGTCTGCTAGAAAGTTATACTGTTATTTGCATCTTGCCTTTGAAGGTAGCTTTTGTCGAAGCTGTCCGCCATAAAACGTTAAACTGTTCGTGTATCTTGCGTTGAAGGCAGGTTTTGTCGAAAGCTGTCTGCTGTAAAGTTGCCTCTTTCTTTAAGGAAGCTTCTGGGTAGTCTTTAGTGTGCTCTTGTTGCTTTACTATGTACTTCAAATAATCTTTTAGAACCTTCTTAACTCTTCAAGAAAACACTCCAAAATTGTAAAAAAAATATAAAAAAAGAACTATCGAAATATAAAACGAATCAATCACTAAAAACAATCATAGGAAATTCAGGAATGGCTGTGGGGGGAAAAGAAGCAACAACCCAACAACAACAAAAACAACATGCAAACCAACCCTCCCCTGACCAACAACAATACCCCCCTCCCCCCAGTAAAAGCACAACAAAACAGCAACAAAAAGCAAACAAACCACAAACAAACTGCAGGCCTAATACCAAGTCTTATAAGAGGAAAGGAGAAAGGGGAGGAGTGCTAAAGCTGAGGGAAAAGAGCCTGCAACTTCCATCCTGTGAATCTAAACAGTCGTGGGTTCTAATCTTGGCAGAGGCGTATCATACATTACGGGTAGGGATTTTTACCATCTCCTGATCAAGCTTAAAGTGCAGACCGGCCTGTACTTTCATTCTCCTCGCGTATACACGCATACAGAATATCAAAGATAGGCACGTTAAAGATCCGTCCTTCATGTCAGCATTCCATGGTTTAGGAAAACACGACACACCCAGCAAGCTTCCTGTACCTGAGGGATGGACTCCGACAGATCCAAATCGCCCGAGAGGCAACATTCGGTGCAGGGTCCCAACGACTCCTCAAGGCATAAAGGGAGAGAAGCGATGAGATCAAAGATGTAATCACAGCAAGAAAGTCCAGATAATGCTACTGCAGTGATCCTTTCAGCCTAAATTGACACCACAGCCTCAAAAGCTTGATGAACAAAACTGCAGTGTTCCTGACGCTTGCAGGGACATTCACAGCACATCGAGTATGCCAGTGGGCAATGCTCATTACACCGATGCTTCAAAACATGATCCAAGGTGACAACAAAACATCGAGGGTGGAACAAGACAACACGTTATCAAACTGACTGAACAGCATGAAAAAAACTGAAAGGCACAAAGCCTTTGTTCATTTCAAATAATAAGAATGTATCATCAAATATTAATGGCACAACAGAGAATCCTACACCATTTAGAGCAATGAGATCAGATCAACAAAATGGCAGTTAAACATGACGCATCCGCCATTAAAAACTGTAAAAAATATACCAACAAATATAAATGCAAATGATACAACACACAAAAAGGAGCAATGCAATAGCACACCATCGGACAGATGAAAATTATGTAAGCATGATTCACTGTAAGGATTGTGCTTTCCACTTTGAAACCAAAACAAAGCAAAGCGCTTTAATAATGGAACATAAAGAGAGACAATGACAATGACAACAGTTTATTGCTATAAGCTTTTAAGCTCAATTACAAGGAAACAGTGTGGAGGGGACTGGGCATTATTTACACATTGAACTAAGAAGAAAATAAAGTCTTCACTACAGCCCAAATAATCATCATAGCATGGATTCCATATCATGGTTTAACAAGAGCACTGAACACAGAAAGTATCAACTATGATTACATAGAGGGGCGGGGAGGGGGGGTGTTGTAAGCAAAGTGAGAACAATGAACAATAATGGTTATTAAAGCTTTACCAGTCTATCAGCAGTGCTCACACAACAAGTCATGGATACATGCCGTTTAAACAAAGATCACAACACGTACAAAACCAACAATGACACCAAAACTCAACAGGAAAACCAGGTCAGTACAATATGCTTTTAAGATCTCAAGGCCCTAAGCATGACAAAGGAGAGCATTCGCCATGTGTTAGTTAATGGGTAGCATAGAAGTCTGTACGGTGTACAGATGATGCAAGGCTGCATCTGGGGTCTCCATGTGCTCTATATAAAAATTAAAAAATATATAAAGTACTCATGTTTCCTTCCTCACGTTGGCCAGCTGAACAAGTTCTAATAGTTCTCCTGTTTCATGTGCCAATAAACACAGGCATTGTCTGCAATCAAGCGCAGACACTCCTGTACAATGTCATCTGACTCACACAAATAGCATGTCAGTATCAACACACTGATGAAACCAAACTTTCAGAAATCACTGTTTCTGCTCTTATCTCTCAAATAACATGGATCAGTCAATGTGACTGCCTAATTTTTCACAATGGCTGTATCAAATCGATCTGCAGCAAGCTCAACATCGAAATCAGTTTCTAGAAGATCTACGTGAACAGCACAGTCTCTCTCACGTTTCTCTTTGCTCGCCTCGCCATTACTATTTCTGTCCTGTGTAACTGTGTTGCGCTCTGCACTGACCTCTGTACTGCTTGGCTCTAGACACAAACATTTCTTTGTCATGGTGACTATCAGCCCCTTCCGCTCGTTTCTTTCCGTGTTTTGCTGCTCTCAACTGGTTACCACACTTTATTTATTTTATTTATTTATTTATTTATACCACTTAAGTCACGGCGGATTTCTCTGCGTGAAATTCGGGCTGCTCTCCCCGGGGAGAGTGCGTCGCCACAAGAGCAGCGCCACCCATTTTTTCTGTCTGCAACTGTATTTGTTTCCCTACCAGTGTGTTTTTTTCTACACAATTTTGCCAGGAAACTTCTTGTTCCTGTGGGTTCTTTTACGTTCGGTAAATAATTATGTGTAACACACGAGATCATGGTTTATCATCTCATCCGAGACTAGCACCAAGACCACCACTCATGGTCTAATGGATAGGGGAAAAGTTTCGGGTCCAAACGGGATTCGTACCACCGCACACTTCCGAGCTGGACTTTTCTCTTTCTAGGCAGGCGCGTTACCTCTCTAGACCACCGATCCATATTGCTGGCTTGGTGTTTTCTTTAGGTACTGAACCTGAATGCGTTGGTTCAAAGCAGGATCTGCCATACTTTGTGTTGACATTGCTTTTCCTGGCCCCAGTCAGAGAATAGATACAGTTTGATCTCCACCGCCTGTTACCTTCCAACTAGAAAGGGTTTGGCAGTCAGCAGGGTAGTCAAGGTTTTCTCCGCAGTTGCTGGAAGACCAGTAACTGGCATTTTGAGAGAAAGAACGAGAATTTTAACACTGAACACTGAAAAGGTGTGTTTCTGCTTCGTCACACATCACGTTACCAAGAGCCATATACACCCAGAGAGAGAGAGAGAGAGAGAGAGAGGAGAGAGAGAGAGAGAGACAGAGAGAGAGAACAGAGACAGGAGCAGAGAGAGAGAGAACTTGAACTCGACTGTTTTATTGGGGGTAAATGGAATAAGCGAGAAGCTATTGTACCCACGCCCTCATAAAAAAAAGAAACCAGCATGAAGAAATCTAAAACATATACACGGTAATGAAGATAATCATAAACGTAATGACAGTTATTTATGCAATCAACTAATCACATCACCAGTCAGTTATATAACAAACAAACCAATCAATACAAATGGACTAATTACATGTATATACATCAAATTTATCAACACACATAGGATACATTCACACTACTGCCATCCACAATAGCATAACCGTGCATTTTAACAACCAAACCAAGAGAGAGAGAGAGAGAGAGAGAGAGAGAGGGAGAGAGGGAGGAGAGAGAGAGAGAGAGAGAGAGAGAGAGAGAGAGAGAGAGAGAGAGAGAGAGAGAGAGAGAGAGAGAGAGAGAGAGAGACGAAAGAGGCAAAGATAGATAGACAGACAGACAGGCAGACAGACACTGAAACAGGTAGATTTCTCTCTCTCTCTCTCTCTCTCTCTCTCTCTCTCTCTCTCTCTCACAACACCCTGATTCACACACGCTGACATTCACAGGAAGCTCTGTCACATGAGCAATTGTCCAATTTAAAAGGAGCACTGACAGAAGAAAGGAAGACCATTGTGTTTTAGTGCACACACTAATGGCTCTCACAGTTTACAGCACGGCCCTGGGGTGACTGACGCGACAAAATATCTGCACGCACGTTCTCCTCACCTTTCCTCTGGCCTGTCCTATCCTTTGTCTGTTTCTCTTTCTCTCTCTGTCTTTCTTTCTCTGTCTCTCTTTCTCTGGCTCTGTCTCTCTCTCTCAGGTCACGTACAGTTGAGCAAAGCAATAGCGTGTGTTATATGAGAGAAAATTGGGTTGTTGTTTTTTTGGTCAAACAGTCAACAATACCAGTTACTAAACTTTCAGCAGCTGTGGAGACGATGCCGAATACCCTGCTGACAGGCGAACACAGTCACCAGCTGGAAAAATAACAGGCAAAGCAAAACAGCAGTGTGCTTGTTTTGCGACTCAAACCAGACCCCTCACTAACGTCAACAAACAAGGTTAGAGCCAGTGTTAAACTTCAGGTCACAAGTACAATACTTCAGAAAGAAACCACCCAGCCAACATCGCTGGATCACAGGACACAACTAGCATCAACAACAGAAGCAGGCAAGTGTGGCTACACCCCTCACTAGTCTGGACAGTGTGTTCCTGTGCCTACATCAAGCTTGCAAGAAACGTTTTGAACACAGGAGGAACTCAACACAGTGTATAAAAAAGCAGAAATTTTCTTCTTCCTTGTTGAATGCTTAGACAGCAAGTATCGTTGCTGTTATATAAGCAAAATGCGTTGCGCTGCCATTAAGTGCCTGACAAGTCAAGCCCAAGGAATCCAACTTTGGAATAAGAGAGAATGGTTATCTTTTAAGTTTTTCTGGAAAAAGGCAGGATATTGGACCAAGAAGGCAGAAAATAAACAAGAAGGAGGTAACAGGAAGAAAAGGAACAAGGCAGAAACAAATAGAGTGATAGAAAAAGACAAAAATTCTAGCACAGAATTTCCTGAAGGTTGGGATGCTGTTTATACTGACAGGCCCAGGCATCCCCAGAGGTAAAAAACAGAAATGTGACGCTCCACCACATAATGAGTTGCATTGCACCAAAGGTCAAGTTTTATTATTGACATGTTATTGATCTTCAATAAAACGGCTATTCAATACAAAGAAACAGATTGAAAATCAGACAAATCTATGAACACTTATTACAATATACTGCAGGAAATGACAAAATGAGAAACTGACAAGTTAAGCATTACTAAAACATGTTTAAAAGCAAAAGGAAACAAATTACGCCTTGATATTTCAATACAAGGTTGAATAATGGCTGTAGTTTTTATAATCAATCAAAATATATATATAAAATTGACAACCTGAACCCCACCTGCCTAAAATAGCTCCTAGCAGGAAAGTGGGTCAGGTGCAAAGCGACTCATTTCGTGGTGGAGCGTCACAAATAGACCTGAGTAACACAGGAAAAGGTGTGTTGTCTGAGCTGGATGAGGCAGTTTCTTTGTGCTCAATGGACTGAGACACTGAGATGTGTGCTGAAGATAACTGCCCAGCTGAAGTTTGACAGCATTGTTAATGGATTGGACAGCCGCGTGGTTACCGCCTGACATCTGTGACAAGATCCCTGAAAAGCAGAGACAGGTACAGACTGTTTAGCAAAGCTGTTGTTCATAGAAGTAACAATGCTGACACAATTCTGTGTGAATCAGATGGTACTTTTTTTAACTTCACCTATCCCTATCCCGTGGGGTCACCAATGAAGATTTTGCAACCAGCTTCCTCCACACCCCGCGGTCCTCTGCTTTCCATAGTAACTATCATGAACAAAAAACTTTATAAAATCGAAAGGACTATGTGAAGTGATTCATAAAACAATGAGAAGAAAATATGCTGCCAGAGGAAAGCGTAAACGCTGCACACTACATGAAGGCAGAAGGACAGGGGAAAAAGAACATGCAGAGACATGATCACACACTTCACAGAAGTTAGACGTTCCGTGTGGTCTCGTTTGGTTCTACATTGGTGACACCACAACTGTTTAAGTGACAGTCAATGAATGTATCAAGAAAAATTGCTTGAAATGGATTCCCTGCTGAATTTTTTGTTGGGGGTTTAATTTCGGTTTGTTTGGGTTTTTTTGCACTTCATGCCACATTTGCTTACTTTTTTATATCAAAACTTTGTTCATGTTTTCTCTCTCTCTCTCTCTCTCTCTCTCTCTCTCTCTCTCTCTCTCTCTCTCTCTCTCTCTCTCTCTCCACTGAACAACGTATTCAATGACATTCATAGAAAGCACTTTCAGATGAGCAGTAAATTGTCCAATTGTAGAGGACTGACAAAAGGAAGGAAGGGCACTGTATTTTATGTGTATACTGTGATGACTGTCATGTCATAGCTCACATGTCGATGACCTGACATTTACAAGAATGTACACGACCTCTGAGCTTACAGTTTGTCTATCTGATAGCACCTGTCTGTCTGTCCGTCTGTATGTCCGTCTTCCGCTCAGCTTACATAGTCTGTGTATCTGATAACACCTGTCTGTCTGTCTTTCTGCCTGTCTGTCTTCCTCTCAGCTTACCTAGTTTGTGTATGTATCTGATAACACTTGTCTTTCTGCCTGTCTGTCTGTCTTCCTCTCAGCTTACGTAGTTTGTGTATGTATCTGATAACACCTGTCTGTCTTTCTGCCTGTCTGTCTTCCTCTCAGCTTACTTACTTTGTGTATGTATCTGGTAACACATGTCTGTCTGTCTTCTGTCTTCCTCTCAGCTTACGTAGTTTGTGTATGTATCTGATAACACCTGTCTGTCTGTCTTTCTGCCTGCCTGTCTGTCTTCCTCTCAGCTTACGTAGTTTGTGTATGTATCTGTTAACACCTGTCTGTCTTCCTCTCAGCTTACTTAGTTTGTGCATGTATCTGATAACACCTGTCTGTCTTCCTCTCAGCTTACATTGTTTGTCCATCTGATAACACCAGTCTGTCTGTCTTCCTCTCAAGTTTTCATAGTTTGTCTGTCTGATAACACCTGTATCTCTGTCTGTCTTCCTCTAAACTTATAGAGTTTGTCTGATGATGATGATGATGATGATGATGATGATGTGTGTGTGTGTGTGTGTGTGTGTGTTCATATCCTCTTTAAATATTTTTTTTTTAACTTGCTTCTTTCTTTGCTGTCTGTCTGTCTCTCTACTTCTTCCCCCCCCCCCCCCACCCCCTTCCTTTCACGTCTTTATTGCAAACGTTATCATTGTCATCAACAATAACGACTGTACTTCCTCCTTGCTCTTAATTCATTTCTTTGTTTCTTCTGTGGGGTTTTACTTCTTCCTGTCGCTTCTCTGCTTCTTTCCTTTTGATCTTTGTAATTTTTTTTGGCTTTTATTTGTTGTTGTTTTTATTTTTTATTTTTTGGAACGAACTGAATGTGCTCAGTGTTTATTTTTTTCCCCTTTATTTCGGTTAGGGCTGGATGACAAAAGTCATTGTGCTTAATCTGTTACTCTCAGTAAATAATATTTTCATATCGTTAAATAAGAATTTTGTTTTCGTATTCGTTATCTTTCACGAATCATTCACACCCTAACCTTCCAGGAATACATTTTCAGATGAGCAAGTGTAATATTCATACGACACTGACAGAGGACAGGACAAGCAGTGTGGCACCAACACCTTAAAGCATGCCAGTTAAAGCCTCAGCAACCGATCTGACACATCGGAACTGTGCAGTTAAGTGTAGGCGTGGCTTATCTAAGTAAAGCAAAAGCCTGCAGATTTTGCACGTGACCTGTCAGTTTTACGACCTCATATTCTAACAGCTTCTCCTCTGCTCTATCCATACACGTTGACTTCCATTTTCTTAATAAAGGCCAACAGCTGTGGGTGTTTTTTGCCATGTGAAAAGGTAATAACGAAGTAAAAGCACTGTCTGTGGTTTCACTCTGTGACCAATATGAGCCTTGTACTTTCCCACTGGTGTGGGAGACGTGTGATTGTTTCCCAGCTGACGGCCAGCAGTCTTACTTCCTCCTCAACGTGTGCCATTCAACTGGCGTCAGCTGTGCTGCCGCTTTTGCTGTGCTCCAGTTGTGCCTTTAATTGACACTGACAAAGGATGTACACATCCTCTCTCTTATCTCCCCCCAGCCCCGCCCGCACAGTCCACGCAATCATTCTATCTCTGTCACAGTGTCTTTCCGTCTCTGCCTGCCTGTTTATTTCTGTTTCTCTTGAATGGATCACGACGGGGCGGGGGTGGACGGGATAGCCTCGTGGTTAGAGTGATGTATTCGTGATCTGCTGACCCGGGTTCGAATCTCGTTCAAGAGGATTTTCCTCTAGAGTTAACATCAGTGCCAACTCCACTCTCCCCAAAAGTCTTTTGGATGAGATAATAAACCGAGGGCAGTGTGCGAACGCACGCGCATCTTGCGTACATGCTAAAACCCGTTCCGCTTTTCGGAAAAGTAGGCCATTGTGTGCCGGTAGGAGCGGATGAAAACATTGACAAAACTGCATACACACGGGGACTGGATGAAAAAACACATGAGTGCGTTATTCCATTATCCTCGCAATAAAGAATAAATATAAAATTTTTAAAAAATGATAAATCACTCCCACTCTGACACTCTACTCTAGAAACGCACTTTTTGATGATCAGCTGTCCAAGTTTAGGGGGAGAGGATGGCCTGGTGGTTAGAGCGTCGCGCTTACAATCTGACGACCCAGGATCGATCCCGGGCTTCTGCTGCCACCGAGACGCCCGTTCAAGGAGATTTTCATCTGAGTTAACATCAGTGCCGACTCCACTCCCCAAAAGTCCTCCGGATGAGACTATAAACCAAGAACCCGTGTGCGAACGCATGCAGGATCTCTTGCGCACACATTAAAACCCGTTTGGAAGAGTAGGCTATTGTGTGCCTGTGGGAAAGGATGACAAAATTAAAAATAACAAAAACGCATGCACACTGGTATCGTGTTTACACATCATCCCCGAAGTCGGAATGCGGCTACGTTAATGGCAGGGGTATAACCAGTCGCATACACAAAAATATCACCATTGGAAACCTCGGAGATCTAGCCCAGAAATCAAAAAAGGAAAAAAAAATTAATGCCAAAAAAAAGCCACCATAGAAAAACAAACAACCAGCCAACCCAGCAGTGGCAGATGACGTGAAGAGCGCTGTGCTTAGTGTTTACCTACACTGGTGGCTGCAAACGCTGACAACAAGCCAGTTAGTTACAAAGGATGTACACATCCTCTCTCGGTTTTCCCCTCAGCATACACAATCATTATTATGCTCTCTCTCTGAGTGCTTGTTTTTGTCTCTCTGCCTGTCCCTCTTTCCTTTCTCTTTAGCCCACACAGACATTCTCTCTTTGTCACAGTCTCTCTGTCTCTATCTGTCTGTCTCCTCTCTTTATTATAATAATAATAATAATAAATGGAATTTGTATAGCGCTATATCTTGCAAAGACAAATCACAGTGCTTGCATTCAACATATTCTTACAGAGTCATGCAGCCAATAACTATCAAAAGCTTACACAAAATTCAAATGTACGCACCTACCACACACACACACACACACACACACACACACACACACACACACACACACAGGTTGTAGGTTTTGGCAGGGTAATGGGATTTTGGCTGTTGAAGGCAGGGGAAGTTTTGAGATGAAAGAGGGAGAAAGTTAGGTTTTAAACAAATATGTCTTGAGGCTGGATTTAAATGTCATATGTAGGCTTCTGTTGAAGAGAGAGAGGAAGGTCATTCCAGATGGATGGAACAGAAATAGAGAAAGAGCGACGACCAACAATGGATTGGTTGAATCTAGGTATTCGTAAGCACAAGGTATCTGCAGCAGAGCGGAGGGGACGAGAAGGAGTGTACAGGTGAAGACATTCATCATTTATCATAATTTCATCGCCATCTTTATCATCATCATCGCCACTGACACATCATGACCACCACTACCTTTGCCCCCACTGCTGATATCGTAGTCATCATCGTCTCCTCTTCTACCACTACTACTACTACTACTACTACTACTACTACTACAATTGTTGCTACTACTACTAGTCCTACTACTACTTCTACAATTGCTGCTGCTGTTGCTGCTACTACTACTACTACTCCTACTACTAACTACTACTACAACTAGTTCTACTACTACAACTACTATTGCTACTACTACTACTACTGCTATTACTACTACTACTATCACTACTAGTACAACTACAGCTACTTCTACTAACTACTAATGCAATCACCACCACCACTTGTTAGAATCTGCTCAAAAATAATTGGAGAAGAACAAAGACATCTCAAGTCCTACTGCGATCAGCAGCTTGTGCGCAAAGCCACTGCCATCTTGGCTGATCCTTCCCATGCTATGTCTTCGGAATTTCAGTTGTTGCCTTCAGGACGCCGCTTTCGGTGCTCCAACAGTAAAACAAACAGAACATGAAATTCTTTTGTTCCAGTGGTCATTCGAATTATAAATGCAAAACAGCACTGACCATACAGTCTTACATTCTCTGATATACCCCTGATTGTCAAGTGTGTGTGTGTGTGGGGGGGGGGGGGGGGGGGAGGTCATGAAAATAAGTACTCATTTATCTTACTTTTGGCTTAAATGATTTTTAAATTGTGTGTGTGTAAGTTTGTGTCTTTACTAGTCAATGGTCATTATGGTGCGCGTGTGTGTATGTGTGTGTTTACTAGTCGATAGTCTTTATAAAATTGTGTTCATATATTGGTGCGTGTGTATGGGTGTGCGCATGTGTGCATGCGTGTGTGCGCGCGCGTGCGTGCACGCGTAAATAATAAGTTCACGTCTTTTCCAATCTATGTTGTGTTGGGTTTTTTTTACAACATTGTATTCCTACATTTGTGTGTGTGGGTATGTGTGTGTGAATGTGTGTGCGCGCGCTTACGCCATGCGTGTGTGTGCGCGCGCCTGGGTTTGTGTGTGGGTTATATATATATATATATATATATATATATATATATATTATATATATATATATATATATATATATATATAATATATATATAAAAGCTATCTTGGAATGTTCATAACAATCTGAAATGTATTTTTCTTGTGTCTTTTGAGATAATTATAAGTATCAATGTGCCTGTCAGTATTGTAATTGCCCTTCATGGGATGATTTAAAGTGTTTTTGACTTTGACCTGACTTGACTTTGACTTCATCGACGACAATAACGCCAACTGTACCATTTCAACTGCTCGCTCTTAAGTCTGGGTGGTGTTTAAAAAAAAATCTTTTCTTTTGGTGTTTTTCTTCTTCATGCTGCTTCTCCCCTTTTCATCTGTCTGTTTTCTCGGTCACATACACACACATCTCATCCTTGGTGAAGGAACCTCGCAGCTGTAGCCGAGGAACGGCGAAAAAAAAGTTATCATTATTGTTAGCTTAGCAGTTGTTACAGCATTACCGTAGCCTCCAGTATAAAAACTAGATCAACTATTATAACTGTTGTTATTGCTGCTGCTGCTGCTGCTGCTGCTGCTGCTGCTGCTGCTGCTGGTGATGCTACATACAGAAAGCCAGTGACAGTGGGTTGTTTGGTGTCTGGTGCACAAAGCCTGAGGTGAGTGTGTAAG
>CM054157.1:32929770-32957270 GCA_028751875.1 Rapana venosa | reverse complement strand
TAAATCTTAAAACACAGAGTACAACAGATTTATTCCGTCATCAAAGCAATCTTAAAATCGATTTTTTTATCCAGAAATTTGGGTAAGGGTCACTGTATTGTTTTCAAAAATGTTATGTACGTTGTATTATCTAGTCACTGAGCTCTGTATCTACGTTTGTATGAACCGTCCATTAACGCCTGTATGTATGTTTGTATTATCCGACCATTAACGCTTGTATGTATGTTTGTATTATCTGAACATTAACGCCTGTATGTATGTATGTATATTTGTATGTAAGTATGTATATATGTATGTATGTATATATGCAAGTATGTATGTATGTATGTATGTATGTTGTATGTATATATGTATGTATGTATGCATACATGTATGTATGTATATATGTATGTATGTATGCATACATGTATGTATGTATGTATGTATGTATTATCTGACCATTAACGCCTGTATGCATGTTTGCTTATCCGACCATTAACGACTGAATGTATGCTCGTATTCTGTTTATACACAAGTTTGCATGCGTGAAAATTGCGGATAAAATGACCTTGCAGCTTTTATTCTGACAGTTTAGGTTAAAAAGTCTCACAAACCCGACAACAGTTCATGTATTTATTATCTCCCCTTATCGATTTTTAAAAACCCAACAAATCTATTACTTTTGTTTACAAGCCTTATATCTATTGAACGATTGCTCCGCGACTATCTGTATTGCTTTGTCAAAAATAGTAATATTTCTACAAGCACACACACACACACACACACACACACACACAATATATATATATATATATATATATATATATATATATATATATATATATATATATATATATATATATATATACACTGTATACTTAACTTTCGTCAGAAATAAGCAAAGCTATATGGCATTGAAAAAGAATCCCCTTTCATTAAAAAAAAAAAAAAGAAGTGCTATGGCATTTAGGAGAATTAAATCACCATACTGTGGTGTTGCAAAGCTGCCAGTAAATTTAATGTGGATCTCTACACCCCCCTCTCCCCCCAGCCCCCCCCCCCCCCCCCCCCCACAAAAAACAACAACAACAACACACACACACAAAAAAACCCAAACAAAACAAGTAGTCAAACAAAGCTGAAAACTTAGTTGCAAGATCAGGAGATTAACGACATTTGTGAACTACAAAATCATTGTGCATGCATGTAAAGAAATATTTCCCAACAAACAGCACCTCACATAACTATAACCAACATATCTTATTTCTTGTAGAAAGAACCCAACCCTGACAATGCGGTGTATTTTCTGATGGAACACACACTTATGTTTTTACACCCAAGCACACACCTGCACGCAACGTCATTTTACGAAGTCATGAAACAACACGCCTCAGTGTGTGTGTGTGTGTGTGTGTGTGTGTGTGTGTGTTCGCGCGCGTTTGTGTGTGAATATGTATGTGTGTGAGTGAGAGATTGCATGAATGCGCACGTGCGTGCGCGCGCGCGCGTGTGTGTATGTGTGTGTGTTTGTGCGCGCGTGCTCTAACGTTTGCCTGTGTCTGAGCTGAATACCGATGTACCAGGCCTTAGCAAGTGTACCGCGTTTTGCACAAACGTGCCCACACGTGTGAGGGAGCACATGACTGTACGTCATTCCATTCACATGCACAAACTCCTCGAATGCTTCCAGAATGTTCCCTGCTTCTCTGGGTGTCAAAGGTTAGCCGGCCCCTGATCCATATGCCCCTGGCGATGTATTTTTCTCTCTCTCTTGAAAATCTGGAAATTTCTGCTCAGGTGTGTGTGTGTGTGTGTGTGTGAAGACGGGTGAGCACAGACACTGACAGCTTTAACATGACAAACATTGCTCTTGGGGCTTACGCCTAGTCACACAGTTCTGGCCTCATTCTCTTTGTCCCAGGGAAAACTGTTACCGTGTAGGAAAGAACTTGTGAAGTGTCTGGGTCCGTAGTTACAATGCTCTGATACAACCAGCATGAGGAAAGTTTGATTCTTTTGTTGGAGGGGGTGGGGAGTTGGTTGCTTGCTTTTTTAGCAGTACCTGGTAATTTTTCGTGGCAACTTTTGACAACTTTTTGTGTTGACAACTGTCTTGTGTCTACGGACGTGATATACGATTAGGTAACTCAACGCCTTTCAATTCTCCCAACCCTCCCCCTCCTAAAAAAAAAAAAGAAGGCAAAAGCAACTAAAAACCCGCGTTTACTTCTTTTTAGGTGCAGAGGTCGGAAAGAGATGAGACCAAGTCACAAGATATATAGATACAAACATACATACATATTATATATATATATTATTTTATATATATATATAAAATATATATATATATATATATATATATATATATATATATTATTATTATATAGTTATATATTATATATTATTAGTTAGTTAGTTAGTTAGTTTCAACAGAACTACTCGCTTCCTTGCCCCATCCAATACAACCACCAACAAAAGCACAAAAAAGTAAAACCTGCAACAACCAAAAAACAACAACACCACACCACAAAAACAAACCCATAATAAAAGCAGTTTCGCTACACCCGTCTCCACTTATAGGTTTACAGGTATGTTCCACATCCACGTAAAATCTCATCAATCATTTCGATCTTTGCTCCCCCCATTTTCTCCCCCCCCCCCCCCCCCCCCCCCTCCCGAGGAAAACACCAGAAAGGGAAGTGACGCCACCAAAGGGAGCCACACCTATTCCCGTGACAGTGACACCACCGGCACGTGCTGCTGTCTCACCGCTCAGGGGTCGATAGGCCAGACCCACTTTAGTGTACCCCCCCCCCCCCCCTTCCTATCTCAAGTGCTGATAGAGTGTCTGCACCACCGCACCACTCCGCCATTCGTCGCTTTCCTCCCACTCTTCCCTCATCTTTGTTTTGCATGCGCAAAGAAAGAAAAAAAAAAAGCAACACAAAGCGTTTTATCTCAGTTTTATCAAAATCACTTTGTTAAAGGCATAAGTGGTGCCTTCACTCTCTAGATTTCACTTCTTTCATTACATCCAAAGGAGCCGCTGGGTGGTATGGCACAGACGCGTTCAGTGTTTTCAACAAGTTTAGCTTGGTGGAATCTGTCTTTTCCTCGCAAGTCATATCACGAGCTCAACACTTTCACCATCAGGTTATCCCCTACCTACTACTCCCACTAATACAATCCGAACTAAAGTATGTCATCTTAAAAATCATCAACATATGCCCGCCATTTACAAAAAGACTGTGGTCGACCATCTGACAGCTGTCTTGTCCTGATGAGTGCGATAGGGGAGAGGGTAACACGGGGGTTTTAAACCCGATGAATTCATAGTCTGCAGGTTCGAATCTCCACGACACCAGGTGCACTAAGGGTAGGAGTTGCCTCTATCAGCTTCTGTGCAGACCTGCTAGTACTAGTAGCACTTTGAAAGTCCTGTGGTACATGTCTCTGTGGTTTGTAGAAACACTATAACACTCGACTTGTACCCGGGGCTTCGTCAGGGCACTGTTTTCACAGATGATGAAACATTTGCTGAATGGATTCCTTGGCACCGGTGGTCTGTTGGCAAAATGCCGACTGCTAAGCGGATAGTGACCGAGTTCGATACCCGGTTGATGGGCGGGAAAGGTCTTTTTTGAAGGATTGAGGTGGGTGTTAGCCTAGTGGTTAAAGTGTCTGACTCGTTATCTTACGGTAACTAAGAGCTTGGGTTCGAGTCTATACTAGGAACCCTTCCTCATGGAGTTAACGTCGGTACTGACTGCACTCCCCAACAAATCCTCCAGTTGAGAAAGACACCATGGTCCCACTTAAGAACACACGTAGTAAAACTTGTGCACACGTTAAAACCCGTTCGAGGTAGAGAAGGCCAGCAACGGCTGGCGGTATGGATGACACACATACCCAGCATGCATCCTGTACCTGATGAAGGATGGGCTCCACTAGATTCAAACACTCCTAGCCTGGGGAAAAAATCAGTGAAGTGCACCAACGACTCCTCACGAAGTAGCAGAGAAATCAAACAACCGTTAAAAATCCTCTACATGCCGCGACACTTCCTGGAGAGAGTGAACATGTAAACTGTCGTCTTCAACTGGAGCGCTGGGGATATACGAAGACGAGAGTTTGCCGTTGACAGCAACACTGACATTTTGTCCATCATCATAAAACTGGGCCAAGTCGTCGCGTGGAAGAGGCAAGGTGTAGTGATCTATCTCCATCCCTTTTCTGTCTGTCTTCTTGTATTTTTTTTTGTTTTTTTGTTTTTGTCAGTCATACTTTCCTTCGCCTTTTATGTGGGGGTGGCATAGCTTTGCTGAAACTCTGTGACGATTTCTGTAACTGATTGTTTTGTAACGGAACAATTTTTAGCTCCAAGCTCTCTCTCTCTCTCTCTCTCTCTCTCTCTTCTCTCTCTCTCTCTCTCTCTCTCTCTCTCTCTCTGGTATTTATTTCTGAACACCCACTACAACAACAAAAAAGTCATCGTCTCATCAACAGTGTCTTTTTTAAGCAGACGGCCATAGTTGGTTGGTTGTTTTTTGTTTTGTTTTTTATACAAGCATTTACCCTTAACCAGCACAGTGTGGGACTATACATGACTTCACCTTTCATCCTTAATCCACCAAACGTGCAAAAATACGACAAGAAAAAGAGATCTCTCAAGCCCGTCGGTTTGTCTGTCCGGCTGATTCAGGCACTAACAGACCCGAGTAGAAAGCGACAGGTCCGGGATCCAATTCTACTCAAAAGCCAAACTTTTTCACTACTCACTAGACGATATGGGGGACGGGATAGCCTAGTGGTTAGAACATTGCGCTCGCAATCTGACAACCCGGGTTCGATTCCCGTTCAAGGGGATATTTTCGCCTGGAGTTAACATCAGTGCAGACTCCACTCTCCCTAAAAGTCCTTCGGATGAGACTGTAAACCGAGGCTCCGTAGGCGAACGCACGCAGAACATCTTGCGCACACGTTAATTCCTGTTCCGCTTTTCGTAAGAGTAGGCCATTGCGTGCTGGTGGGAACAGATGACAGAATTGACAAAACCGCATACATATGGGGACTGGATGTAAAAAAAGCACATAAGTGCTTATTCCGTTATCCTCGATATAAAAGAATAAAATAAATAAGTAAAAAATAAACAAATATGTCATGGTCTGGGTGCTAGTTTCTTTTTTATGAGACCAAAAACATAGATATGGTGGGCAGCAACGATCTAGAGCCCGTAAAAGAATGGCAAACATTGCTTTATGCCCGTAAAAGAATGGCAAACATCGTAAAAGAATGGTGAGCGGTAATTTAGACTACGTAATAGAATAGCGAACATCAATTTAGCACACGTAAAAGAACAGTAAAACAAGTACGCGCGCAGCAGGAAAACTACAATAAAGGTATAGATGGAACTGTGCTGTGGCGAGGTACACTTCCCGAGAAAAATCATCCTAAACTTAAAGCAGAGAAATCTGACATCACTATAAATGGTATACAACAACATACAGGCAACACAACACAGCACAACACAACACAATACAATACAATGCTATCTGCAACGAATTATTTATAAGGCCATGTTCCATTTAACATTGCTCACATAAAAAAGCTGCGTTGCTATTATATTGTGTCACTCACAAAGACAGCTGGCTGTGACGTTATTCGGTCACTCACATTAATCACTGGATTATTACTTTGTCACTCACAGAAATCACTCAGAAATTACTGGGTTAATATTACGTCACTCATATAAACCACTGGGTTATTATTACGACACTCATAGAAATCAATGGGCTGTTATTACGTCATTTACAAAAATCACTGGTATGTTCCTATGTCACTCACAGAAATCACTGGGTCGTTACTATGTCACTCACACACTGGGTCGTTACTATGTCACTCACAGAAATCACTGGGTCGTTACTATGTCACTCACAGAAATCACTGGGTCGTTACTATGTCACTCACAGAAATCACTGGGTCGTTACTATGTCACTCAGAAATCATTTGGTCGTTACTATGTCACTCAGAAATCACTGGGTTGTCGCTACGTCACTCTCAGTAATCACTGAGTCGTTACTACGTCACTCATAGAAATCACTACGTCACTCACAGTAATCACTGGGTTATTATTACGTCACTTGTAGACATCACTGGGTTGTTACGTACCACGTCGCTCACAGAAATCACTGGGTCGTTACTACGCCACTCATAGAAATCACTGGGTTGTCGCTACGTCACTCACAGTAATCACTGGGTTATTATTACGTCACTTGTAGAAATCACTGGGTTGTTACCACGTGGCTCACAGAAATCACTGGGTTTTTACTATGTCACTCACAAAGACAGCTGTGTTACTACTATGTCACCCACAGAGACAGCTGTCTGTCACTACGCCACTCATAGAAACAGCTGTGTTGTTACCAGGTCACTCACAGAAATCAGTGTTTTAACTTCGTCACTAACTGAAATTGCTTTGTTGGTACACCTGACCCGCAGAAATAACCGCCTTGGTATACTGCGTCACTCAAATCACGGAAATAGTTTTGTTACAACGTCACTCACAGAAATAGTTTATGTCTTTATGTCACTCACAAAAACATAGCTGTGACGGTATTAGTATCAGAAAAAGGTAGTGTTGTTGCAGCATTTCATTTCCGTCTTAAAGCTACTGGTTCAAATCAAAGTTCAATTTGATAAAGTAAGGGTACAGTTAAAGAGGTCAAGGTGTCCCATAACCTATAAGGTCGTAAGACAGCGAGGCATCAGAGACCTCACTTCTCTAGGGGCCAGCATATTGAGGGCGGCACCCATCTCCCTCGCTTGTTTACCTTCCCTAACCCTAAAGAGAGCAGGTACCCATTTACAGCTGGGTGAGCTGGAGCCAAGGCGCGCAAACGGTCACCCATCCAAGTGGTAACCACACTCGACGCTGCTTAACTTGGCTGGGGGAAAGCGAGTGCTCCGACAGCTGAGCTATGCCGTCCCCATAAAAAGTAAGGGCTGAGAGTTTGAAAACAAATACTCACAAGTGAACCCTCAGACCTAACAATGTCTTGCTCAATTTCCAGCCATGGAACACAGAGCGCAAAGAACCATTGATACGTTGGTTGCCTGGTGTAGGGAGGGGCATGGAAATATGAACATTCTCATCATGTACTAAGAAGCAAAATACCTAGCCGTTCTCCAACCAGGAAAATATTTTAAAAAACGAATGACAAGTAAATAGCTTTCCTTACAGAGCAATTACTACATATGCTAACCCCCCCCCCCCCCCCACCCCCCAAAAAAAAAATTCCTCGTGAGTCTGATAGAACCAAACAGTTTCCTGAAGTAGTAATCCTGTTTACTTCCCTATCAGAATCCAACAAAACAAACTGCTAATTGCATAATCTTCGCGTGTCAAATTTTGCTGTTACTGCAATTTTCACACATTTTTGCTGTATTTGATCAAAGAAACTGCACAAGAACGAGTAGTGGAATCCATTTTCGGTAAGAAACCCGGAAAGTCTCCAAAACATCCTAACGGTACAAACTTTGTCCAAGAAGAATGAATTTTCTTGAACAGAATAAGGTTTTTAGCCTCTCCTAAAATTGTCCAAATAGTTGTGCTTTTTTAAACCGCCAAAACAACAAAAACAATAACAAAAGCACAACACAAAACCAAAAGTAAAACCCTTCCAAAAATCCATGACGCGTACACACATACATTTGTCAACCCTTCTCATGTCCAAGCATAGGTCAGAGCATAATTACGTTGTCTTCCACGACATTCTCCTTGCATGAGGAGGGAAGCTTCTTCAGTGCAATCAGTCTGCGTTCACCGACAGGGTCCTATGGAAGTAGAGCAGGCACAAAGCCACCCTGTCTTTTATTTCCACCTACTTCCGCTGCCTAAGTAAGGGGCCAGTGTGCGGCATAACCAGCATGTATAGAGAGAGAGTGGAGTGGGGAAGCAGTCACAGCTACGCTAATAACAGGGTGTAGGCTTTCCCTCAGAACTGAGTGCAGAGCCTGCCCTATGCTGAAAGGAGGTCACTGCCAATAGATTGCATTCTCTATACCAGCTGAATAAGTACTATTGACGTAGAACGTTGTAAGCCTAAGTGCGAGTTCAATCCTCATTTTGGGCCCAAACTTTCCCCCTGTCCATTAGGCTTTGGGTGGAGGTCTGGCTGTTTGTCTTTCATATAGGACGTTGAACCCAGGTCTCGTGTGTACCACGCATTCGGCGCACGTAAACTGAAGCCCCGACAACGAGAGCGTTGTCCCTAAGATTCTGTGGAGAAAAGATCCACTCTGATAGGGAAATGAATACACGTGTGGACAAAAAAAATTTAAGTGCGGCGCTGCTCCTGTGGCGCTGCTCTCCACCGGGGTAGGCCGAATTTCACGCAGAGAAATCTGTTGCGACTGAGAGTAGTATGCAATACGATAATGACTCTCGCTTTGTCTGTCTGACTATATCTGTGTGTCTATCTCTGTCTCTCTGTCTCTCTCTCCTCCTCCTCTTCCATCTCACCCCCCCCCCCCTCACCCCTGAGAGCTGGATGGAAAAACCCAATTGTCCTTATTCTATAATCCTCTATAAATAGAACTCATCCTCTCTCTGTCTATGTTTCTCCCCCACCCCCACATACGCCCGTGCGCGCGCTCACTTGCGCACACACACCATAACTATGGTGATATACCAGCTGTTGTTTTTCTATTTGTGTACAGCTGACGGATGCATGCAGAAGCTCTGTTTGGGTCAGGGCACTCCCAGCCATCTATTCTCAGCTAGACTCTCATCACTGTCCCCTCTGTTCTATCTGAACCATCCCCTCACCGTGTTTATAGAAAATAAACGAATGAAAGATAAAATCGATGCAGGACAATTTACAGACTTTATTAAAGGTAGGTCTGGGTGTGTCATAGTTTACCTTGGACGTGTCATTTGTACACTATTTTTCAATCACAACACATTTATTTCTCTGCGTGACATTTGGGACTGCTCTACCCAAGGAGAAGACGTCGCCACGTGAGCAGCGCTACCCACGTCAATTTCTTTGTTTTCTTCAGTATTTCTGTTTTCTATAAGAGCGACTTTCTTTTTGGCCAAGGACAACTCTCACGTTGCTGTTGGTTCTTCGAGTGTTCCTGGTGTACATTGTGCATATGACATCCAGAAGACAAGCACCAAGACCACCAACCCATATCCTAGTGGACAGGAGGAAAGTTAGAGATCAGAACTTATATTTCCTGAATTCTTCATGACAGACGATGGCTACCTCACTGGTGGGTCTATATGAGAAAGAATGGCAAATGCCCCAAATCTTAAAACCGTAAACCAAAGACTTCTGTAAAGTCGAAAGGTAAATAGCACAGATCTTTTCCTGCTGCCTATTCCACGAATGGAAACCTTGGCGTCATGTTTAAATAATCATCGAAACTTGTCATCTGTGTAAGGTGAACTTATTTCTTTTGGAGTCCAGTGGAGCAAAATAATATGTATCAAATACACCTTAATATGTAACACAAAACTACCCCACAACAAAAAATCTAATTAGATTAAACAACCAAGAAAATGATACAAAAACAAAGAAAATAGTCCCCACTAATATAAGACAAACGAAATAAAACAAAACAAAATAGAATAAAATAGAAGCAAAGGAAACGCGATATAAAAAAAATAACAATAACAAACACGAAAAATCCAACTTACCACACACACCCCTAAAACACACACACACACACACACACACACACACACACACACACACACACACAGACATACACATACGGATACACACCATACTACCCCCTCTCTCTCTCTCTCTCTCTCATTCACACACACACACACACACACACACACACACACACACACACACACACACACACACACCACACAGTGAAAGTCTATTAAAGAAAAAAAAACACGAAGAAATCTGTTGCATGATGTAATCTGGAAGTGCGTATATATGTATATTTTTACCCCCCAATGTGATCCTAAGAATTTGTCGGTTTGCACGTATGAAGGTGGGTGGGTGAGTGGGTGGGTGGCGGGGGAAAGGGGGCGCGCGTGTGTGCGTGCACATGTGTGCATGTATGTGCATACACGCGTGCGTACTATGCAATGGGTATGTGTATGCATATGTGCCTACGTTTCTTAGTAATGCCTGTTTGCATACACGTTTGACTGAAGAATTAGGAATTTGTCACTAATGAATTGTTTCCAGTTATTATACCCCCCCCCCCCCCCCCCCCATTGTCTAAAGGGCTTTATTATAATGCTGTATGGGCAATTATGTGGTCAGGTCAGTCAGTCAGTCAGAGAAGTTCTCTGTTACTGCTACTGGTATCCATGTAACCCAGTACAACCTGTCGCATGTGGGAGAGGAAACTCCAATAGAAAAAAACCCAAAACATATGGAGACTTGGAGAGGAGATTGGCGCCACCAAGGAATATCCTAAGCCCACAGAAAAAACATGAAAGACAAATGTAAAGCCAATATGATACCGGATCGGTCGAGGCCCGGGTTACCAACGACCGCGCTTTCCATTGATCAACACCAGGGTGGAAGTGACAAGTCAGCTACTGGAGTTAAAACATTACTTAAGCTCCCTAGAGAACAGATGACCATTGGTACATGGAACGTCCGTACACTCTACCAGTGCGGAAAAATCAAAGAACTAGAGTATGAGCTTAGCCGCTATAAATGGGACATTATTGGACTAGGAGAAGTGAGATGGACAGGATTTGGTGAGACATTGACTGAAGAAGGCAACAAGATCTGGTAAAGTGGCCAAGAGAAACATCACCAACATGGAGTGGCATTTATTGTCAGAAAGGAAGTAGTGGGGTGCATTATCAGCTGTACACCGGCTTCCAGCAGGATTATCACCATCCGGGTGTCGGCCAAGCCAAAGAACATCACCATCATACAAATCTATGCACCATCATCTGACCATGCAGATGAAGAAGTAGAAGAATTTTATGAAGATCTTGAAGAGACCATTATGAAAATACCCAAGAAGGACATCATCATCATCCAAGGGGATTTTTAACGCCAAGTAGGTCCTGACTCTTACAACCAATGGGCCGGAACAGTTGGTCAGTTTGGAACTGGAGAGGACCAACGACAGGGACTACGTCTGCTGGAGTTTGCCTGCACCCACAGACTTACCATTGCCAATACCCTCTATCCCCACAAGCAGTCAAGGAGGACAACCTGGCATGCGCCAAACGGCAAGATCCATAACCAAATGCATTTTATCTTAATACCACGGCGCTTCAAACCCAGCATCAACAGAGCCAGAACAAGAACCTACCCTGGAGCTGACATAGGCAGCGACCACGACCTTGTGCTGCTGGTATTCAAAATGAAGCTGAAGAAAAACAAACAGCCTGCAAACCCACGTATCAAATTTGACGTGGACAAACTGAAAGATCCAGATGTCGAGGAGATCTTCAAAGCTAAGCTTGGCGGACGCTTTGCGGCATTAACCCTCCTGGACAATGACATCAATGACCTCACCGACAACTTTAATGAGGCAGTCCGAGAAACAGCAGAGGAGGTACTCGGTCGTCAGAGGAATAAACACCAGCCATAGACTACCAATGACATCTTGGACCTCTGCTATACAAGAAGAGCACTGAAACCAACCAGGTCTTCCAACCCTAAAGAATACTGGGAGGCCAACAATCTTGTGAAGAAGTCAATGTTAAAGGCCAGAGAGAAGTGGATCAGTGATCAATGTGATGAGATCGAAAAAAGCATGAAAGTGGGCAACAGTAAAAAGGCATAAGACACCCTGAAGAAATTCACAAAACCACTTCAAACCAAATCATCAGTCATTGAAGACAGCTCCGGAAACCTCCTCACAGAAAGCTCAGCTGCATTGAACAAGTGGTCGAGTATTGTCAAGAACTGTACAACTACCCAATACAACCTGACAAGAGCATAATAGAAGAGAAAGCTGCAACATCAAGAGCACCCTCGCCATTACCTATACTGAGGGAAGAGTGAAGAAGCCATCCGCAGCTTACCAGTAGGAAAGTCCCCAGGAGCAGACAACATACCAGCAGAGCTGCTCAAGCATGGTGGCGAAACAGTCATCACACATGTTACAGCTATCTGTCAGAAGATTTGGGAGACAAAACAGTGGCCAACAGAATGGACACAATCACTCATCATACCCCTGCCCAAGAAGGGGAATTTACGCCAATGCCAAAACTATAGAGCAATCAGCCTCATCAGCCACGCCAGCAAGATCATGCTCAAAGTTATTTTGAATCGACTCAAGAAGGAGGCAGAAGAACATCTTGCAGAGGAACAAGTTGGGTTCAGGGCAGGCAGGAGCACAATCGAACAGATTTTTAACTGCCACATCCTGATGGAAAACATCTTCAACATCAGAGACACCTGTTCCACAACTTCATCGACTTCAAGAAGGCTTTCGACAGAGTATGGCACGAAGGCCTGTGGCAGGTCCTCAAAATGTTTGGCATTGAAGAAGGACTAGTGCAAACAATTCAAGCACTATACAACACCGCAAGCAGTGCAGTCCTTCTGAACAATCAGGTCGGAGACTACTTCAAAACCACAGTTGGGGTCCGACAAGGATGCCTGTTATATCCAGTCCTGTTTAATCTGTTCTTGGAAAACATTATGAGAGAGACCCTCCATGACTTCCACTCTACCATCTCCATTGGCGGCAGACCCCTCAACAACTTGCGGTCTGCCGATGACATTGACCTCATGGGAGGAAGTAACACAGAGCTGCAAGATCTTACGACCAGACTTGAGAACAGAGCTGGAGCATATGGGATGGAAGTGAGCTCGGAGAAAAGTAAAGTACTTGTGAACAGCACGAGCAACGCCACTGCTAAAATTTACATGAACGGCCAACAACTGGAGGAGGTAGACGCTTTTAAATACCTTGGCGCTACAGTCACAAAGGACGGGCGATCGACGACAGAAATCAAGGTCAGAATAGCCATGGCAACATCTTCCATGACAAAACTCACCACCATATGGAAAAGTAAAGAGATCAGTTTCCCAATCAAACTAAAGCTCTACAAAGCCCTAATTCAGACTATCCTGCTGTACGAAAGTGAAACCTGGACATTGACTGCTGAAACAGCAAAGCGAATCCAGTCATTTGAAACAAAATGCCATAGAAAACTACTGGGCATATCCTGGAGAGAACGAAAGACCAATGAATTTGTCAAGAGTCAAATAACACGGCTGGCAGGTCCACAGGAACCCCTTCTCACCATCGTCAAGAAGAAAAAGCTGACATGGTTCGGCCACGTCACCCGCCACAACACTCTGCCAAAAACAGTACTGCAGGGAACACTCGAAGGTGGCAGAAAGAGGGGAAGACAGAACAAGTCATGGATGGACAACATCAGAGAATGGACCATGATGAATGACTCGGCACTACTGCGCAGAGCCGAGGACCGAGATGGATGGAGGAGGCTTACCACGGCATCGTCTTTCGTGTTTCCCCCACGACCGCCAAAGTCACGGGTCTGATGATGATTGATGATGATGATGGGCAATTAAAAAACCTTTGTCATTGTCATTGTCTCTCTCTCTCTCTCTCTCTCTCTCTCTCTCTCTCTCTCTCTCTCCTCTCTCTCTCTCCTCCTCTTTCTCTCTCTCTCACGGCATGCTCTTTTAGCACAGCACAACCCAAGCTGTTATCCAAAAGGTCCACAACATTTGTACAATGCAATACAACACAAAACAATGCAACACAATACAATACAACAAAACCAGCAACACACAAGGCAATACCTCTTCTGCCATAAAGAAGGCATTTCCCCGGCATTACCAAAAAAGTTCCAGAGACAACATACTTTGGGGGCAGGAGGACTTAGTAAACATGATGATGATGATCATGATGATGATTTTTATTTTATTATTATTACTGCTATCATCGTCATCATCATTATTAATTATTGTTATCATTATTATTATTATCATCATTATTATCACAGCAGGACGGATCCATCAAAATTAATCAATGAAGGATGACGACAGCAGAGAGAACAAACACTGTCACAAAAACCTTCAGCCAGACTCATGACCTAGTTACCAGTCCTCTCTCTCTCTCTCTCTCTCTCTCTCTCTCTCTCTCTCTCTCTTCTCTCCTCTCTCGTCTCTCTCTCTCTTTGGAAACACCAAATCTTCCACATAATTCTCTTTTTTCATTTGTTTGTGTGTTTTTGTTTGTTTGTTCATTCTTCAGTTAGAGCTCCAAGGTTCACCAACCATGAGATTTTGCACATGCAACCATTTTAATCCTCTGTGAAGGTAGCCGCATTCCGACCGGGGATGTACAGCTTTTACCATTTTTACTGTCAACTAAATCACATGAGGCTCTGGCAGAAAGATGGCAGAGAGCTGCCTGGCTTTCAACAAGAAATACTTTAGTGGTATACTGGCAGGAGCAAATTCAAGGGACTGACAAAAACTCAGGTTTACCTACATTCTTCAGACCCAGCAATTAAGGAAAAACTGCTACTTTAGTGGCACGATACATTTGCAGGCTGAAACAGATGCTGTTGCATAGTTTACACAAGAGCACAAAAAATCTAACCGCAAATACGGTACAAAAAAGTTAGCTGCGTGTGCAACAGTTTACAGACGAGTGCAAGTTTGAATACAATAGACAAACCGAAATGTTATTGCCTACTGGCACGACATTGACTGCACATGTGCACAAAGATTACTTGCAAAAGGCCAAAAGGGCATCCCAACTGTTTGACAAACAGCCACAAGGGTCGATTCAGGTAAACAAACTCTTGACTTCTTCGTCGAACATTCAGATAGCAACTACTGTTGTCTGTCATATGAGTGAAAATGCGTCATGCTGCCAGTAAGTGCATGACAAGTCTGACCTAGCACATCTGACTGTTATAATTTATGTCTTTCTGCAGAAAAGGCAGGATAATGCACCAAGAAGGCAGAAAATAGACAAGAAGAAGGTGACAGGAAGAAAAGGAACAAGGCAGAAAGAAAAAAAAACAGAGAAAATTCTTGGCGCAGAATTTCCAGATGGGAATGCTATTTATACTGACAGGCCCCCGCATCCCCACTGGGGAAAATTCTGACTGAAAGCACACACACACACACACGCGCGCACGCACACACACACACACACACACACACACAGAGTTGATTGCAGATGAGCGCCAAAAAGAGCTGTACAGAAGTAAGCGCACAAGTTAGCAACAAACATGCGCAAAGGCTGACTGCATGTAAAGCGCATAGTTAATTGCATACGAAGCAAAAAGAAAGAAAATTACAAAACAGAGAGCGCAGCCAACAAGCAGTAATTCGCTGGCGGGCTGGGAGGAAACAGGTAGTGTTGAGTTCAGTGACAGGTCACCATTGATTGACATGCTAAACTCTGATTATACATACATACATACATACACTGCCATGTAACTGCTGATGTGCGCCAACCACTTGTAAAGCAGAAGAGGAAGAAGAAGAAGAAGAAGCAGAAGAAGAAAAGAAGCAGAAAAGAAGAAGAAAAGAAGCAGAAGAAGAAGAGAAGAAGAAGAAGAAAACACTGAGAGAGAGAGAGAGGAGAGAGGAGAGAGAGAGGAGAGAGGCAAACAGACTGCTAGAGAGAAAGTGTGAGTGTGTGCGCGCGTGCGCGCATACGTGTACGTGTGCGACTTCCTCTCCATCTGTCTGTGCCGTTGAATTGGAGGTTTGTGGGATTTTTTAAAGATCATTTTTGTGTTTATTTACTATTGCATTTGACGGCAATGGAGACTACTAGTAGAGTTGATAGCTTGTAAATATATGTAGGGAGGGAGAGTGTCTCAACCGCTTACCGGGTGGAACACACTGATCACAGCTTGCGTAACCGCCAAGAAAGGCCCGACACATGTGGACACACCCCTTCTCTGTCTAGACAGTCTGTCTGTGGGTGTCTGTCTGTCTGTCTCTATCTCACACACATACTCTCTCTCTGTCTTTCCCCTCCCTCCCCGTCTCTCTCTCTCTCTCTCTCTCTCTCTCTCTCTCTCTCTCTCTCTCTCTCTCTCTCTCTCTCTCTTGTTTGTTTGTTGTTGCTTTTTTCTTGTTTCTTGTTTGTTTGTTTGTTGGGAGGTGGGGGTTTTGTTGTTGGGTTGTTTGTTTGTTTGTTTTTGTTGGGTTTTTTTCTTTTGTTTTTTGTTTTGTTATTGTTGTTTTTTGTCTGTCTGGGTTTTTTGTGTGTTTGTGTGTTTTTTTCTCTTAAAAAAGTTTTTTCCCCCTTTGCTTCTACTGTTTGAAAGAATAAGTATTGGGTTCATTATTAATATGTGACCCTACGGTCGGGGACTGGATGTAAAAAAGCACATAAGTACTTATTCCTTATCCTGGAAAAAAAGTCTCTCTTACTTACAATGTGTAGATGTTCTTTCTATGACTTTATTGGGGTTTTCTCCCCTCTTTATTGTGTGAGTATATGGGTATTGCATTTACTTTATCATTATAATATTCAATTTGTATAAGTATAATTTAAAAGTGTTGATGTTATCGTGTGCTATGTGAGTATTATATAATTAGTTTATCCCTAAAACACACACACACATACATACATACACACGACAACACCACACACAACACAACACACACACACACACCACACACACACACACACACACACTTAAACACATTCTCTCTGTCAATGACTGTATAGGTTTAGATTTGTTCTTTTGTTTTGTTTCTTGTTTTTATTATGTGAATGTATGGGTATCGGGTTTATTTCATTATCATGACATATAATTTGAACGAGTATAATCAAAAATGAGTGTTGATGGTGATCGTGTACTGTTTTGGGAATTATATATTGGATATCATCTGAAATACACACATTCACTTCTGTCTCTCTGTCTCTGTATATCTCATCTTTTATCGTTTTGCTTATAGTTATAGTGTATCCTGACGAAGGATTCATATTTTATATTTTCAATACTTTAATGGGCTTTTCCGCTGTACTTATGTTTTAATGAGTGTCCCATTTCAATATCTTATTGTTATATGTAACAAGTATATGTACCATTTGACAATGTGTGGATGTTTATCTTTATGACTTATTAAGTTTGGTTGTTATTTTTCTTGGTTTTGTTGTTGTTGTTTGTTTTTCTCTTTTTTTTCCCTTTTCCTTCTTTTGTTGATTTGGTTTTTCTTTCTCCTTGTTTGTTAGTTTGTTTTGGTTGGGGGCTTTGGGGGGGGGGGGGATGGGGGGGTGTTTTTAAGGTGGTTTTTTTTTTGGGGGGGGTTGTATTTTTTGGTGGGGGGGGGGGGGGCTGTTTTGAAAAGGGTATTTCCCCTTGTTTCTAATGTGAGAGTGTATAAGTGTTGGGTTATTATTAAGATGTATTCCTACGGGCGGGGACTTGATGTAAAAAAAGCACATGAGTGCTTATTCATTATCCTCGAAATAAAAGAATTTTGTCATTTGTCATTTGTCTCTCTTCTCTCTCTCTCTCTCTCTCTCTCTCTCTCTCTCTCTCTCTCTCTCTCTCTCTCTCTCTCTCTTTTCTGTATAAGTGGTGGGTTATTATTAAGATGTATCCCTACGGGCGGGGACTGGATGTAAAAAAGCACATGAGTGCTTATTCATTATCCTCGAAATAAAAGAATTTGTCATTGTCATTGTCATTGTCTTCTCTCTCCTCTCTCCTCTCTCTCTCTCTCTCTCTCTCTCTCTCTCTCTCTCTCTCTCTCCTTCACCTCATTCCTTAGCAGATGTATGCCTACACAACACACACTGTAAAAACCTTTGCTGTGGTCAGAGCTACCCCTGGATGTCTGACTGTTGCTCCCTGTCACGATTCACCCCTACACTGTTGTCATATCCAGAGTAAAACAACAGCAACAACAACAGCAGAAAGCATTACATGTACGCATCCTTCAGTGTGGGAACAACAACAAAAAACAGCACTGGATATAGCTAAGAGAGAGAGAAAACCTTCCCGAAGCTAAGATGGCTCAACGTACCTTGCCAGCTTTCAAGTTCAGAGACAGTTCAGCATTGACTGACGTGGCAAATCCTGTCAGTTGATGTAACAGGCATTACATTAGGCCGAAGGCAGTTGTTAGAAAAAAAAGAGGAAAATGATGAAAAGGAGAGAGAGATGGATGGAGAGAGAGGGAGAGAGAGAGAGAGAGAGAGAGAGAGAGAGAGAGAGAGAGAGAGAGAGAGAGAGAGAGAGAGAGAGAGAGACAGACAGACAGACAGACAGACAGACAGACAGACAAACATAAACAATGAGACAGAGGAAGAGGCAGAGACAGGTAGAGAAATAGAGAGACAGGTAGAGAAAGAGAGAACCAGAAAGACAGACAGACAGAGAGAGATATATTTTGTGTGTGTGTGTGTGTGTGTGTGTGTGTGTGTGTGTGTGTGTGTGTGTGTGTGTGTGTTTGTGTGTGTGTGTGTTTTTCACTACGAAAAAAAAATTATAGGGCTGAATGCTAAACGATCAAAGAAGCCCCATAACTTCAAACTTGTGAGCTTCAGTGTTCTAACCTCAAAGCAATGAAAATTTTTCTTCCCTTCAAATGGCCGGCCATACATAACATTCTTGTACTAATATTCAGATGGACACAATCAAGGCACATTCTCTTTATACCATGTATTTAATGTGCATGAAAGATTCTAAAGGAAAACTAAACACAAACACAAACACACACGCACAAAGAACACTGTGTAAAAAAAAAAGGTTTGAGATGTGATAGAATTTCCTCAACCCCCCCCCCCCCCAAATCCAAACAAACAAACACCAAAACCTAAGAAAGAAACAAAGAAACAAAACATGAGAGAAAGCAACAGAAGTACGCTTCAATCTCTACTTCATCCTGATGCAACCCCTACCCCAAAAACAAAAGTAATAAACATGAAAATAGGGGGGGGGAAATTCAGAGACAAAACCCCCCCAAAAAACCCATTTCACTCTGATAGCTTGCCCTTCGTGTGCAATACAGATTTTCTAATACATCGTAGTGAGAAGATACAGTTACAATACAGCACGCTATCATGCAGTACAAAACATCGGCGTGTATAAATAGAATTCATTTGCCTGAAAGGACAGACTTATATGTGAGACAAAAACAAGAGAGGGAGAATAGATCATCTTTACAGCAGAAGTGCTCCATCAAATCAATGAGGGATGACGACAGCAGAGAGAACAAACACAGTCACAAAAACCTTCAGCCAGACTCGTGACCTAGTTCCTAGTCCATCCTCTCTCTCTCTCTCTCTCTCTCTCTCTCTCTCTCTCTCTCTCTCTCTCTCTCTCTCTCTCTGTAGTCACGATTCACTTTAATCGGTTGTTGGTTTGTTTGTTTTATTTTCTTCCATATACTATGGTATTGTATATACCAGTATGTTGATTCCCCTCCTTCCCCCAAACTCCGTGTATTGTGGCCTAAGGCCAATGTACATATTAAACACGTTCAGCGTTCAGCGTTCTCTCTCTCTCTCTCTCTCTTCTCTCTCTCTCTCTCTCTCTCACACACACACACACACACACACACACACACACATACACACAAACACACACACAACTGCTCCATCAAATCAATGAGAAATGAGGAAAGCAGAGAGAACAAACACAGTCACAAAAACCTTCAGCCAGACTCATGACCTAGTTAACACCCATCCTCTCTCTCTCTCTCTCTCTCTCTCTCTCTCTCTCACTCTCTCTCTCTCACCCTCTCTCTCTCTCTCTCCACCAAGCAAACTTTGCTCCATGTTATTGGAGATGGAATTTCCACCACGTCTAAAAACCGGAAACGATACAGTAGTCATCATGTGACAACACTTGTCTACCATGTCAAGACTGCCCACTTGTTGTGTTCAAGTACACATGTCAACAATGCAAATGCCAGCTTTCCTCTCTGCTTCCTGCTTCCTGCTTGCCTGCCTGCCTGTCTGCCTGCCCGCCCATCCCACCCCTGCGACTCTGCCCCAAAGTATACACTGGTTCCATCAGGGAAAATTTCACGTTTTCCCATATTTACCTTTCTTCCAAACTAGTAAAGTGTTTTTGATAATTACATACCATAAACATCTGACTTCAATCTTAGACGGAGAGACAACAGAGAGCATCCTCATGTTAACCACTACAGAAACAGTGGCGCTCTCTGACAGAAGACACATCTTTAACCAGCTGAAACAACTGTGGCTTTAAGTTGTATTGCTTAAAGTTTAACCAAGAGGACTACACGGTAATGCTACATTATACCCTGGGCTACAATAGCATTGTACAGTCTTCACACAGGCGTAAGACAGGAATAACAGACAAGTGCAAAGCAACACCGGCTGCATGCAAGCCTGAATGTATACACGTGCAAAGGTGATATACGGGCACAAAAAGTGATGGAGTTGAGCACTAATGTCTACTCGTAAGTGCAATACTCTGAATACAAACAAACACATCATTTGTTTGTAAAAAAAAAAAAGTATCATTGCAAAGTGGAGAAAAATGGTGACTTCAAACGAACACTAGCTAGGATTGCAAAGAGACACTACGGTCAATTTTCAGACGAGCAGAATCTGAGCAGAGATAATTTAGGCAAAGTCTGACTACTAATGAACTGTAAGCGGCGCGAAAGTTGACTGCAGACAACTAAAAGACTGCAGATAACAAGCACTGCTAACAGATAGGCTGGACTAGGAGAGATAGTGTACAGTAGAATGTCAATTCACCATTGACTTCATCGTTATATTCTAGTATCTACTTCAGTTGGCACTGTGCCAGGGCCACCTGCACATCAGGGAAGGATGGACAACAGTTGAGAGCATGAGAGAGAGGGGAAGGGGAGAAGAGAGAGAGAGAGAAGAGAGAGACAGAGAGAGAGAGAAGAGAAGAGAGAAAGAAGAGAGAGAGGAGAAAAAAAAGAAGAGATAAACAACCATGAGGTGATTCATGCTTCAAAAACCCAGTAATTTGTGTGGACTGAAAAACAGCTCTGAAAAACAAACAAAAACCAAATAAACTATATTTTAAAAAAAACAACCAGGCCCCATACCAATGAATTCGACACAGTGTGACGCCAGACATGTGGCTGCACATTTCAGGGGCACACAAAAGTTTGCATTCTGACCTGTCTTTACTCTTTGTGTTTGGCATAACTAATTGGTCCTTAACGGAAGATCAGTAGGACGTTAGCGTCAACAAAGATATGCTCTGCCCTTGTGGAGATCTGCTGTCATCGAATAAGAAACGAAAAGCAAGTTGGTACTTCCACGGAACAAGATACCACTACCTCACTAAACTTATTCCTCAGGAAACTGTGAAGAGGAGACTAAGGAGTAGACAGGAAAAGGTAGACAAACAGCAGGGCCAATTGGACTGGGAAACCGTTTTCAGAAATTTGTATATCTGTTGTATATCATACCTGCCTAAAAGGAGATGGGTGGAGACCAACTCTTCTGTGTGATGTCCCAATAAATCCCCAAGGGCTAAAAGAAAGCAAAGAAGATTTTTTTTTGCTCTCATCAATAGCTTGGTCCATTTTCTGCTGGGCGACTAAATGCTAAATATTCTCATATCCTTCAAAAAGTCTTCCCCCTTAGGGATACCGGAGGCCTGGCAATATAAATAGCACCCCCACCTTTTTGGAAATTCTTGCTAGGATTCCCTCTTGTCTCTCTCTCTTTTTGTTTCTACCATGATCCTTTTCTTCCTGTCACCTCCTCCGGTTTATTTTCTGCTTTCTTGATCTATTCTCCAGCCTTTTATTTCCCAGAAACTTACAAGAACAATTCTCTCCCACACCGGCATTGGATGCGCTGGGCCTGACTTGTCAGGCTCTTAACGGGCAGCGCAACACATTTTTGTTCAGGCGACAGACAGCAATAGTCGCTGTCTAAGCGTTCGATGTAGAAGAAGACGAACAATCTTAGTCGTTATTTCCTATGATACACAAAATGATAGACATTCACCAATATGTTTCATGCTGTGGACTTGTCAGAGAAGTGAGAATGAATGACATCACATAACTACAGGCTGTTCACACCAAATTGATAAACACATCACTTAACTGCCATGACCTGTCTGTCATCCAAGGCAATATTGCTCAGCTGAAGAATGATGCTTTTGCCCAGAGAAACCCTTCTGTCCCCCTTCCCCTTCTGTTGGCAATACGGCCATCAGGTTTATGGTCATTGCTGTGTCCATAGGATCATCCCACTTGAAACGATCATCATCCACATCTCAACCTGTGTGTGTGTGTGTGTGTGGTGTGTGTGTGTGTGTGTGTGTGTGTGTGTGTGTGTGTGTGTGTGTGTGTGTGTGTGTGTGTGTGTGTGTGTGTGTGTGGTGTGCGTGCGAGCGCGCGCGTTTTGAATTCATTTGATTTTAAATTCCATCAAATGGCATTTTAAGCCACACCCACACAACGCAAAACAAACAGTTAAATAAAACACGAACAACATCGTTAGGCGAGAGTCATAACTTACGTGTTTGTTAGCTTGCAATACGACTACGACTGTTCAGACAATAACTGATATCCCTCCCTGGGCACGTCAGGCTAACAATGTGATGATGGCCAAAAAAATCAAATAAATATACAAATAAAAACACTGAAAGCCAAGGAAACAATAGAGCTAAAGACAACAAACAGGAATCAAGCCTCAGGCTTTGCCCTCTGTGCTAACGGGGTTTGATGTTTTGATGACAGAGATGCTGTATTAACAGCGGGCATAAAAAGAGCATTTCTTAGCAAACGAAAACGATGTCAACAAAACGTCCATCTTCCACAGCTCTTACTACATCAGGATTTGCTCTGTCTCTGTGTGTCTGTCACTCTCTCTCTCTGTATCCCTGCCTCTCTGTGTTTTTCTCTCTGTCTCTCTCTGTCTCTGCCCTCTCTCTCTGGCAGGGTGGTTAAGACGTTTGCCTGCCAACAAGTAAACCGTGAGGTTGTGGGTTCGATTCCCAGCCTCGCCCTTTCTTCCCAGTTTGACCCAAAAAATCGAACTGAATGTCAAAGTCCTTCGAATGAGACTATAAACGGAGGCCCCGTGTTCGAACGCACGCAGAACATCGTGCGCACACGTTAAATCCTGTTTCGCTTTTCGAAAGAGTAGGCCATTGTGTGCCGGTGGAAACAGATGACAAAATTTACAAAACCGTATACACACGGGGACTAGATGTAAAAAAGCACATGAGCGTTTATTCCATTATCCTCGAAATAAAAGAATAAATAAATAGATAAAAAAATAAATAAATAAAAATAAAATCTTCGCGCGTGTGTGTGTGTGTGTGTGTGTGTGTGTGTGTGTGTGTGTGTGTGTGTGTGTGTGTTGTATGTGTGTGTGTTTATTTAGTTTACTTATTTTATTTGTTTTATTTTATTCTTTTATATCGAGGATAATGGAATAAGCACTGTGTGTGTGTGTGTGTGTGTTGTGTTGTGTTGTGTGTGTGTTGTGTTGTGTTGTGTTGTGTTGTGTTGTGCTGTGTTGTGTTGTGTTGTGTTGTGTTGTGTTGAGTGTCGTGTAGTGATGTGGAGAGAGTAGGAGAGGAGGAGTAGAGAGTGAGAGAGGAGAGAGAGAGAGAGGTGATGTGGTGGATGTGAGGATGTGAGTGAGAGTGAGTGTGTGTGTGTGTGTGTGTGTGTGTGTGTGTGTGTGTGTGTGTGTGTGTGTGTGTGTGTGTGTGTGTGTGTGTGTGTGTGTTTTGTGTTGTGTTGTGTTACGTTGCGTTGTGTTGTGTTGTTTTGTGGTGTGAGTGAGTGAGTGAGTGAGTGATGGTGAGTGAGTGAGTGAGTGAGTGAGTGAGAGAGAGAGAGAGTGAGAGAGAGAGAGAGAGAGTGGGGTGTGGAGTGTGTGTGTGTGTGTGTGTGTGTGTATGTGTGTGTGTGTGTGTGTGTGTGTGTGTGTGTGTGTGTGTGTGTGTGTGTGTGTGTGTGTGTGTGGAAGTGACATTTTTGTCAAGTTTCCTGTAAACAATCCATAAAGACATATTGCTGTTCTCTTCTCCAAGTCACCTTGTGTACAGACATGCCAGCCCATGACTCTTCGTTCAGAGGGCTACATAATCACGAAAATACCCAACAAGCAGCCGAGGTTCGACCAGCGCACGGGGGTTGTGACGTTGGTCAAGCATCTGGTATATCACTTTCTTGGCTAAGATCATGTAGCGTGACAAAGAATTTGTCCCAATATAGTAACATCTCCCTAAGCAACTACAGACAGAAAGGCTGTTCTGTGTTAAGAGTTTCTGCAGGAAAGAAGATTGGGAACTTTTTGGCATGTGGTTTTATGATACAATTTATGAAGAAAAATCACAAATGCTCGCTTTACATGCGTGCAATAATGAAAATAAGTTTCTCATAACTTAATGTCAACTGTATGATTCTTCATGCCAACTAAAAAAAATGTTACTGAATTTTTCTTTACATGAAAGAATTCCTTTTCTTACATTTATTTTCTTCAGAAAATTTTGTTTGTTGTTCCATAATCATGCTCTTTCACGCAAAACTGAGGGTAGGTATCTTTTTTCGATTTTGTAACGTGCACCCAAACTGCTACAACACGATATACTGTTGTAAAAGACATGGAACTTCTATCTCTTTAGTTCTGTTGACACCTGTAATGTCATGTTTCCTTTATACACACCAAATATATTCCTTTATATACACCTACTGACGGACGCTATTCCTGAGTGGTTAAGACCGTTTGACTTCAAATCCATGGGTCCAGAAATCGTGGGTTCGAATCTCAGCGGCGTCCGCTGAATGAAGGATGGGGATTTTTACGATCTCCCAGGTCAACTTCAAGTACAGACCTGCCCGTGTCTTAATTCCCTTCGTGACGATACACATGCAGAAGACCAAATCAAGTCAGCGTTCGGTTGGTTACGGAAACACGAACATACCCAGCATACATCCGCAAAGTCGGAATGCGGCTACCTTCATGGCGGGCAAAAAAACGGTCGCATATGCAAAATCTGACCATTGGTGAACTTTAGAGCTCTAGCCAAGGAACGAAAAAAAAACTCAACAACTACAACAACAAAATACACACACCACACACACACACACACACACACACACACACACACACACGCGCGCGCACACACACACACACACACACCACACACACACACACACACACACACACTACTAAGCAAAGTGATCATATGCGCAGAGAAAATGTCCACTCTACAAACACGGACTCCTACTAGCATACATTTATAAAATTATCAACCGTCTGAGTACTGCCCATGCCCACAATAACTATAACAGCTTTTGTTCCATGCGGCTTCGGTCATTTCAAACCCCAACTGCTGTCAAGGTTTCTGCACTTGGTCGACTTCTCTTCAACACAGCAGACAGCTAACTGGTCTGAACATACATACATACATCCATCTGTCTCGTGACCTACAGCAGTTTGTGTGAGCGGGTTCGAGTTGTGACTGGGTCGGCTGTTTGAAGGGATTTTCCCCTCGAGTTAACATGAATTCCCACTCCATTCCCCACCAGACCCTTCAGAAAAGGCGGTAATGCAAGGCTCTCTGTGCAAATGCACGCACAACACCTTACACGCACGCTGAAAGCCCATCGATCTAAAGCCAAAGAGTAGGCAAACATTAGATGATTGTATGAATAACACCGATACAGCCATAGGGCAGTTTTTTCTTCTTCTTTCTCTTTGTCAACGCTTAGACAGCAACTATTGTTGACGATCATGTCAACGAAAATGCGTTGTGCCTGATTAGTCAGGTCCTGCGCATCCGACTTCGGTATGGGATAGAACTATTCTTTTAAATCTTTCTGAGAAAAAGGCAGGAGAATGGATCAAGAAGGCAGAAAAGAGACAAGAAGGACATGACAGGAAGAAAAGGAACAAGGCAGAAACAAAGAGAGAGAGAGCTAGAAAAGAGGGAATCCCTAGCACAGAATTTCCAGGAGGTGGGGATGCTGTTTATACTGAGAGGTTCCTGGCATCCCCATGGGTGGAAGCAGGCAGTTTGTGGCACACTGGTACTGACTGGAGAATGTGCAGACAGCTGCTGGCCACTGCCGCACACAGCCCTTCCGACACCAGCACACCAACCTTGGGGAATGTCCGGTCACCATGTCAGCCGCATATAGCAGATGTATATACTACATGGGTTTAGAGCGTGGGGTGTCTCGTTTACAAAATGCAATGCAGGCCTGCTGACATGTCCATGAATTTTAATTTATAAAAGTGTTATATAATTTTTAAAAAGTCGTGCCTTAACATGGAACTTGTGAATATAATACACCTACGCTTGTTCTGCTTCTACTGCTAAATAATTCTGTTTATCTTCAATTATTCATAAGTATCATACATTACTCTCTCTCTCTCTCTCTCTCTCTCTCTCTCTCTCTCTCTCATTCAGTCTGTTGTGAGAGTGAATAAATAGATTACTGAAATGAGAGAGAGAGAGAGAGAGAGAGAGAGCGAGAGAGAGAGAGAAAGAGAGAGAGAGAGAGAGAGAGAGAGGAGAGAGAGAGAGACAGACAGACAGACAGACAGACAGACAGACAGACAGACAGAGAACGAATCTTTATTCTCCAATGTAATAAAATAGCCGTAACAGGTGGAAGGGGGGGGGGGGAGGGGTGTATTTTTTTAAACATCCAGTCAACCAGTAATAACAAAGAATAACAACAATAATAACATTAATAATAATAATAATAATAATAATAATAATAGTAGTAGTAGTAGTAGTAGTAGTAGTAGTGATAATAACGATGGTAACATTAAAATTAGAGTAAATGCGTGTGTGTACACAGTGTGTACAGTGTGAGTGTGTGTCTGTGTGTCTGTGTGCGTTGAGCGCGCCCGCGCGCGTGCGTGCGTGTGTGCGTGCGTGCACAGTGCACCAACTGTCGTGGTTGAGTGGTAGCGTCACATAACCTGAGCCGGAGGGTTAGAATCTGAAGACAACCACCACAGATATGAGCAATGATCAGCATGCATACCTCAGAACCACACCCTGTAGTTAGTCAGGAGGGGATTTCATGCATACCACCTTCCGGGGCTTTGCTCAAATTGCCTCCTTGCCACCAAATGTTTCAAATAAAAGAAGAAGAAAAAAGCTTCAGTTACGGCCCGCGATTCGTCCTTCTGCAGTGTACTCATCTACTGCTTCCCTCCCCCTGTTCCTAGCCCTTGGCGAATATGATTATGTCCCTGGGGTGTGTGAGGGTCACGTGTTACTGCGTCATCGGGAAATTCTGCGACATTAGAAGGTTTCGTCTCAACAGGACAGAGAAAAATGTCATAAAATCTTAACTATAACTTCATCTTTACATGCAGATGTTCATCGGTGGTGTAGACAGTGAACTACAGTCAACTACTATGTTTGCAGCGAAAATAAGACGAAAGGCGGTGGGTGGATGCGTGTATGTCTCCTTTCTGATTATTTTTAAATGATAATTATTCTGATGAAGCAACATCATCTCACAGGACAGAGTGCCTCCCAGGTACAACGACACTTTGGACGTTGTGTTAGATATCATTATGAGCTGTGGGTCAATACA
>CM054157.1:32919770-32927270 GCA_028751875.1 Rapana venosa | reverse complement strand
TTTTTCTTTTGCTTATTTGTTTAATTTTTGTTTGTTGATTGATTGATGTTAGATTTGTGCACTTTGATGTGGCAGGAGAGAGTGTTTACTGTGGGTTTCTATTGTGTCTTGGTTTAATCAATTTCATTTGAACGAAGTCCACTTTATGAACAAACACGACTATACCATAAAACGACAATCTTATATTTCTCCTCAACTGTCAACCACACAATGTTTATCGCTGCTTAAATCTTTTCTATCAATATAATTATTTTCTCTCTGGGTTTTTGTTTGTTTGTTACAGCAGCGAGGGGAAAATGACGCTTTCTGCTTGGCCTCTATGTCTTTTCTCCTTTTTTACCTTTATTTTTGGTCTTTCTTCTCAAATGATTCTCATTTAAAGAAAATCAAGCGGAGGAAAAACGCGGCTTTAAGTAAAAACAAAAAAGAACAAACAAACAATCCCCAATAACCAACCAAAAAAGCACAGGGCAATGGCGTTAGCTGTGGTGATGAAAGGATAAAAGGCCAGCAAGACAATGGCTTCAAGACGGCTGCAGCTCACTGCAGTAGAGGAACACAGGCATGTCTAGAAGAAACGCTTCGAAAACAACTAATTCAAGAATAAATTTCTTTATCTACCTTAATGAGTGTTGTTTTTTCACCGTCAACTTTTTAAGATGCGTGTTACTGTTTAATGTATATTTAAAATGCCACTCATAATTTCTCAATTTTGAGATATTAAAGCATTCTTGAGTCTTGAGGCAGCTGTATCAAGGACAGCGAAAATTAAAAGGATGTCTCTGATACCCTGCCGCTCTGCAAACATTACGTAAATTAACTGCCACTCTCCAATCAGTTCACCCAAATGGACTTCAAGCCCTTTTCTCACGCACATTGGCCAATCTACAACCCTTTTTTCAGACTGCACGTCCACCAACTTCTCACAGAAACTGTTACCGAGCAAGTTTCTGGCCATATTTTTCACACAATCTGTCATGTCACCGTGCGAATTTCTCAGACAAACTATCACTGAGCAAATTTTTCACACAAATTGGAACTTTACAAGTTTCTCATACAAACTGGCATTTTACAAATTTCTCACACAAACTGGCACTTTACAAGTTTCTCACACAAACTGGCACTTCACAAAGTTCTCACATAAACTGGCACTTTAAAAGTTTCTCACACAAACCAGCACTTTACAAGTTTCTCACACAAACTGGCACTTTACAAGTCTCTCAAACAAGTCTACGCTCTACGAATTTCTCATGCAAACTAGCACTTTCCAAATTTCTCCAAAAAATTGTCACCTTCAACTTTCCCAAACAAATGTCATCTACAACTTTCTCATACAAACTGATTCTCACACAAACTGTCACCCACAAATTTCTCACACAAACTGTCACCGGCAAATTTCTCACACAATCTGCCACTCTACAAATATCTCCCACAAAGTCTCACTCTAGAAGTTTATCACACAAACTACCAATCTCTAAACGTCTCATACAAATTGTCAACTGAGCAATTTTCTCACACATTCCACGCAAACTGTCACTCTTTAAATATTCCACACAAAATGTCACTCTTTAAACATTTCACACAAGCAGTCACTCTGCAAACATTCTGCACAAACTGATACCCTACAAACATCCCACATAAACTGTTACTCTTCAAACATTCCCACAAACTGTTACTCTTCAAACATTTCACACAGCTACTCTTCAAACATTCCACACAAACTGCTACTCTTCAAACATTCCTCACAAACTGTCACTCTTCAAACATTTCACACAAGCAGTCACTCTGCAAGCATTCTACACAAACTGTCACCCTACAAACATTCCACACAAACTGTTACTCTTCAAACATTCTACACAAATTGTCACCCTACAAACATTCCACACAAACTGTTACTCTTCAAACATTCTACACAAACTGTCACCCTACAAACATTCCACACAAACTGTTACTCTTCAAACATTCCACACAAACTGTCACTTTTCAAACATTTCACACAAGCAGTCACTCTGCAAACACTCCACACAAAATGTCACCCTACAAACATTCCACACAAACTTACTCTTCAAACATTCTACACAAACTGTTACTCTTCAAACATTCCACACAAACTGTCACTTTTCAAACATTTCACACAAGCAGTCACTCTGCAAACACTCCACACAAAATGTCACCCTACAAACATTCCACACAAACTGTTACTCTTCAAACATTCCACACAAACTGTCACTCTTCAAACATTTCACACAAGCAGTCACTCTGCAAGCATTCTACACAAACTGTCACCCTACAAACATTCCACACAAATTGTTACTCTTCAAACATTCCACACAAACTGTTACTCTTCAAAAATTGCACACAAACTGTCACTCTTCAAACATTCCACACAAACTGTCATCCTACAAACATTCCACATAAACTGTCACTCTTTAAACATTCCATTCAAACGTTCACTCTTTAAACATTCCACACAAACATTCACTGTTCGAACATTCCACAAAAATTTTCACTCTTCGAACATTCTATACAAACTTGCCCTCTACACAATCTCACCCAAACCGCCACTGTTCAAACTTTCGCACAAACTGTGAATGAGCAAGTTCTTTTTTACACACACACACACTGTCACTCTACAAGTCTCTCTCTCTCACACAGTCACACACGCACGCACGCACGCACACACACACACACACACACACAACACACACACACACACACACTACACACACACACACTGTCACTCTCTAGAAATTTCTCAGACAGACAGCCACTACATATTGTTCACAGAGAAATCCTTCAAATAGATAGCTCAGTGGAGACGTGACCCAGTGCAGTCCGCTCTCCTTAGACGCTCTAACCACAAGGCTTGTCCGCCCCTAGCTCTGCTAGTAACAGTGGTCAATGCACGCTTTATGAAACATGTTGTTGTTTTTTTAAAAGGTAAATGGTAAAAGTGTCCCATAACCTATGCGGTCGTTGGGGAGCAGGGTGTCAGAAACCTCAACTTCTCCAGGAGCCAGCATATCGAGGGTGGCGCCCATCTCCTCTCCCTCACAGCTTTACCTTCCCTGACCCTAACGAGGGCAGGTACCCATTTACAGCTAGGTGAACTGGGGGACTGTACTGAGCCCAAAGCACGCAAGCATTCAGCCACCCACTTGGTAACCACGCTCAATGCTGCTGAACCTTTGCTTGTGGAAAGTGAGTGCTCTGACCACTGAGCTATTCCGTACCCATGAAACATTTATAGACGCATAATACGTTATGACCCAGTTCTGGGAAAAGAAATCCGAGCTTGCAACCCTTCTTTGACACAAAAGAAGGACTTTTTGGCCCCGCAGTATAATGTTCAGAACCATAAAACCCACTGATACGTAGCACCCAGAAAAGGCTGTAAAGCTCCTTATACCGGAGCTAGTGTGTTAAAAATAACCTAAGAAAGAAAGAAATAAAGAAAGGTACATGGACCAAGTAGGACCCAAAAGGACAGAAAGAGAGAAAGAAAAACAACAAATGAAAAAGACAAAAACTGAGAACAAAAGCTCTGGCATCCATTCAGAAGGCCAGGACTCATCAACCAGGCTGCTGTGTTCAATAGCAATTACAAATAACAATAGCCTCAAACAAGCCTTAGTTCGCCATCATGACATTCTGTGTGCAGCAACAATGAACAATACAAAAAAACCACCCTCAAACTACGCTTCAGTTCTCCATCAAGTGTGCAGTAGCTATTACCAGTCACAATACCCTCAAAACCTGCTTCACTTCACAATCATGTGTGCAGCATGCAACACTCAGCCCTCACAATACCCATCAAACCAAGTTTCAATCAACAATCATAGCCCTGCACTACAAGTCTGTGAATCAAGACAGCCACAGACTTTTTTTTGGGATGTTGTTCACAGCCTTGCCCACCGTGAAGACAGTATCAGGGATTTTATTCCCTTTGTTTCCTTAACTCGCTTCCACGTTCACATCAAGAGCAAACTTCATGCATACAACGCATCCCTTGACCATGTGGTCACTAGAGCATACATCATTGACGTTACAACCATTATTTGCCACTTGCTTCTCTCAGTTCTCTGCTGCCCTCTAGAAGTGGACAAAGTTGAGGCTGGTCTGTTCTTTTCAGACTACATGCCCATCTTTTTCTTGGCCTGTCTTAGTTTGCCCACCCGACACTGGACTTGTAGACTTGTCTTTGTTAGGCTGGAACTACCTCTGACATTGCTTTACATTGTCGTTAGTTTCCCTTTCGCTACTATTGTCAGCAGATCTGCGTGAGGTCCGAATCCATGAGACACTTTCTTGTGTATTAGGTATTCTTTGTATAAGATTCTGAGAAGCCGTCTGTACCATCTCATTTCTACTACGCTTATTTCTATTCTGAGATCGGCAGTTAGTGTTCACGCCTCAGAGGCATATAGGAAGATAGAAATGACTTAGTGATCGCAGTAGTTTGACTTTTGTGGAGAGATTCATGTTCAAGTCTTTCAAGGTTAGCTTGACAACAGCACACAAATCAAATGGCATATTCCACTTACTATTCTCTTCCATGAGGCAAGTAAAACCAGATGGCAAGGAGGACGCCAGCCATTTCCCTCATCATCTCCCAAACCATATACAAAGCATAAAAAGATGCGCTTTTAAGATAACTAACAAATATATACAAAATGTTCGCATCATATTTGCTGATTTTTCTTTTAATCCAAAAGAAATACAACAGGATTTGAAAGGCCTTCGAGCAATGTAACAGTTTTCACATAATTACAAGGCCATAAAAACGATCTGTAAATGCTGATTTCTTAAATAAGAGCTTAGAGCGATACATTATTCAATAGCTGCAAGTAGCAAACCAGCTTTCCTTCACACAGAATTCGCTGATCAACAGATGAATACATGTCCAGAAGGCAAACGATGATAATTATGGTGCACAGGTAAAGCAACTGACACTTGAAATTTTCATGTGATGACAGGTCATGACAGATCAGACGGGGGTTGTTGGTGGGGGTGGGGGACCGAACGTGCGTCGCTGATTGGAGCAAAGAGAGTGGAAAAAAAGAAAATGTGAATAGATAGATAGATAGATAGACAGACAGACAGACAGAGACAGACAGAGGGACAGAAAGAGATAGAGACTGAGACAGAGAGAGACACACACATACAGACAGAAAGACAAACATACAGACACACAGACAGACAAGAGATTAGGCATGACCATTAACTGAAATAGGCTGTTCTTTATTCAGAAGAGGAAATAAGTCAAATGTATTGACTGACAGCCCAAGAAGTTATCATCAAACTACTCAACAACAACAATCAACAAACAAACAAACAGACAGAGAAGTAGACAAAGCCTTGTCACTTGGAAGCCAAGTCAACCATAATTGTAATCAGCAGCACGTCGTGAGGGGTCACACTGTATGGCCGTACTTCCTACAGGGCATATCAGTCCTCGCTTTTCTGTAGTCACCTCAGTTCTGTTTACGTAACAAAAGGTAAAGGTGGTAAAGGTGTTCCCATAACCTTTGCAGTCGCCAGGTGTCAGAGATCTCAGCTTCTCTAGGGGCCAGCATACTGAGGGCGGCGCCCATCTCCTCTCCATCACTGCTTTACCTTCCCTGACCCTAAAGAGGACAAGTACCTATTTGCAGCTGGGTGAACTGGGTGACTGTGCTGAAGCCAAGGCGCGGAAACGGCCATTCATTCACTTGGTAACCACGCTCAATGCTGCTGAACCTTAGCTTGGGGAAAGCGAATGCTCTGACCACTGAGCTATCCCGTCCCCTATGCATGCAGATTACTCAAAACTATAGTGAAATTTGAAACATGCTGATGAATTGAAATAGCTATTCAAATGCATCACTCGGTTCCTCTTCTGCCTTCTGCGAAACAAATGAGAAACGAACGTGCGTGCGTGCGTGCGTGCGAGCGTGCGTGCGTGTGTGTGTGTGTATGTGTGCGTTTCTTCACGATGCAAGATAAATGTTCTGTGAAAAGAATATAGATCAGATTACTTAGTCACCTATGCATTCGTCTGTTGGGTCTTACAATGATAAACCATCATCTGAAAGCGACCCTGTCAGTGCAGTCCTCTGAACTTGCCCTTCATGAAATAGTGAACAGTTTTAACTGGAATGAAATTAAGATGAGACACACATATTCAGTACATCAAAGGACAAAGGCCGGCAACTTTCAGGGAAAAAAAGAAAACGCACAGTTCATGATATATTATCGCAACAGTCAAGCCCTTCCGCTTCATTCGCCATTCCTAGATTAAAAGCTACTGGAGAGGGATGGGCTCCGCCAAGTTCAACCTGCCTACCACACACACACTTACACACACACACACACACAAGCACACACACACACACACACACACACACACACACACACACACACTGCCTGAATACATACAGTGCACTGCCTCCAAAACTCATCAAGGAGAAACTGAAGAAGACATGTCAGGTTACATTTTATATGATTATAGATTTGTTTTGTTTTGTGTTGCTTGTTCTTTGTTCCTGGGATAGAACTCCGAGGTTCACCAAGGTTGACATTTCAGAGTTATGTGACCCTTTGCCCGCCATTACGGTAGCTGCATTTCCATTTCGGGGATAATTCTTATCTTCACACGAAACCAATGTGCATGCAGGTTTTTGCTTTGTTTTGTTTTATAGTGTTGTCATCTGTTCCTATCAGCAAGCAATGGCCTACTCTTTTGAAAGGCGGAACGAGTTTTAAGGAAGGACGAGCGGGTTTTAACATGTGCGCAAGATGTTCTTCGTGCGTTTGTAAACAGGACCTCTAATGTACAGTCCCAACCGAAGGACTTTCGAAGGAGTGGAGTCGGTACCGATGTTAAACTCCGGGGGTAAAATCCCCTCGAACGGATATCTTGGTGATGGTTCGAACCCTGGCCGTCAGATCGCGAGCTCAAAACTCTAACCACCCGGCCACGCCCTCCCCCAATATAACAAAGGTAAAGGTGTCCCATAGCATATCTGGTTGTAGGGGAGCAAGTTGTCAGAGACCTCAGCTTCTAGCAATATGATGACTGGTAAACAAAGTCTTTGAAGAAGTAACCAACAAATGCCAGGACTGTAAACAGCAGAAAGGCCAGCTTGAGCACACACCAATGTTAGGAACATCATGATCTAGCAGTGAAAGTGACACAGTGCAAATATTTCCTCATAAACTATATTATATATAAATATAAAAAATATATATATATATAAATATATATATACACACACATACATATATATATAAATATATATATATATATATGTGTATGTATGTATGTGTGTGTGTGTGTGTGTGTGTGTGTGTGTGTGTGTGTGTGTGTGTGTGTGTGTGTGTGTGTGTGTGTGTGTGGAAGAGAGAGGGAGGGAGGGAGGAAGAGATACTGAGACAGTCAGAGGCAGAGTGAGAGAGAGAGAGAGAGAGAGAGAAACAGACAGATAAAGAGACAGACAGACACAGATAGATAGGGCGAGA
>CM054157.1:32887270-32914770 GCA_028751875.1 Rapana venosa | reverse complement strand
GTGTGTGTGTGTGTGTGTGTGTGTGTGTGTGTGTGTGTGTGTGTGTGTGTGTGTGTGTGTGTGTGTGTGTGTGTGTGTGACAGAGAAGCACACACACAGAGAATGAGAAAGAGAGAGAGAGAGAGAGCGAGCGAGCGAGAGAGAGAGCGAGCGAGAGAGAGAGAGAGACGCTTTAACACTTTAACGCTTTAACGCGTTTAAAGCGTTAAAGCGTTAGAGAGAGAGAGAGAGAGAGAGAGAGAGAGAGAGAGAGAAGAGAGAGAGAGAGAGAGAGAGAGAGAGAGAGCAGAGAGACAGAGAGAGACAGAGACAGAGACAGAGACATAGAGAGAACTGCAGAATGGACATTAAGTATTCATGCAACTGTACAGTTTTTAAGCTTAAACAGCTTTAAGATTGCATCACAAACTGTGGCACAAAAATGAATGATAAGATTTTTCTTGAAAACACAGAGAGAGAGAGAGAGAGAGAGAAGAGAGAGAGAGAGAGAGAGAGAGAGAGAGAGAGAGGAAGAAGACAGACAGACAGACAGACAGACAGACAGACAGACAGACAGCTACAGACAGACAGAGACAGAAAGTCACACACAGATAGACAATCAGCACACAGAGAGAGAGACATAGACAGAGAGACAGACAGACAGAGACAGAGAGACATACACAAATAGACAATCAGCAGAGAGAGAGAGAGAGAGAGAGAGAGAGAGAGAGAGAGAGAGAGACAGACAGACAGACAGACAGACAGACAGACAGACAGACAGACACAGACAGACAGACAGATTGACAGACATACAGACATAAAAGGTGAGGCACAGACACACAGAAACAGAAAGTGGAAATGAATTGGAAAGAGCCCCAGTGGTGAGGATGAATAAACAGGACAACAAAGCACAAAGGACAGGATGCAGATTAACAAAGGACAGGATGTGCAGGATAGCAAAGCGCAAAGGATAGGATGCAGATTAACAAAGGACAGGATGTGCAGGATAGCAAAGCGCAAAGGATAGGATGCAGATTAACAAAGGACAGGATGTGCAGGATAGCAAAGCGCAAAGGACAGGGTGCAGATTAACAAAGGACAGGATGTGCAGGATAACAAAGCGCAAAGGACAGGGCGCAGATTAACAAAGGACAGGATGTGCAGGATAGCAAAGCGCAAAGGACAGGAAGTGCAGTGCAACAAAGCGCAAAGGACACGATGTCAGGACAACAAAGCACATAATGCAGGACAACACAAAGCACATTATGCAGGGCAACAAAGCAAAGGGTGCAGGACAACAAAGCACTAAGGACAGGATGCAGGACAACAAAGCACTAAGGACAGGATGCAGGACAACAAAGCACAAAGGACAGGATGCAGGACAACACTGAACACAGGACAGGATGCAGGACAACACTGAACACAGGACAGGATGCAGGACAACACTGAACACAGGACAGGATGCAGGACAACACTGAACACAGGACAGGATGCAGGACAACAAAGCACAAAGGACAGGATGCAGGACAACAAAGCACAAAGGACAGGATGCAGGACAACACTGAACACAGGACAGGATGCAGGACAACACTGAACACAGGACAGGATGCAGGACAACACTGAACACAGGACAGGATGCAGGACAACACTGAACACAGGACAGGACGCAGGACAACACTGAACAAAGGACAGGATGCGTCTGTCATTTCTTTCCTCACAGAAAGAGCATTACAAACATCGTCCTCTCCAATGACCTATTTTGATAGTTGTTTAGTGGGCTTTGCCTATCATGTCACAATGTAGCTTTGGGAAATACTTTTTAACACACACACACACACACACACACACACATTCTCTCTCTCTCTCTCTCTCTCTCATTCTCTCTCTCTCTCTCTCTCTCTCTCTCTCTCTCTCTCTCTCTCACACACACACACACACACACACACACACATACACACACTTGTTCGGTTGTTCACCATCTGTAAAGACCCATCATACAAATTACACATCTGTAAAGTGAAATGAACACAATGTCACAAGTGTAGTCTAGATTTTAAAGGGATTCAATGTTGTTGTTCTGGCGATTTTTTTTTAAAACAAAGGTAAATAGAATGCTACGACTGGCTCTTTATCAAGGCTTTTACAGAGATATGTTATTAAGAAGGAGGGTGGCGGGATGGCTAAGGCATTCACCTGCCAACAAGTAAATCGTGAGGTTCTGGGTTCGATTCCCAGCCTAGCCCTTTCTTCCCCCTTTGACGAAGATATCGAACTGACAAACATTTATTAATCATGAAAAAAATCAATAACGCTTTGGTGGATAAACTAGTGTCTTCTGTGAAGAATAAAAATAAAAAAACAGTCTTGGGAAAACAGTCTTCGACTGTACTTTCAAAGAAAGCATGTTAATGACACTGTCTTTTTAATGATTGATTCTAATGTTCTTATTGATACTATCTTATTAATGACTGGTTTCAATGCTTTCAGAATTTGTTCAAGAGAGAGATTCAGACTGTGAGTAAATTACAGCTAGAAGATTAAAATTGTTGCTTCAACTGGTCCATTTCAGGGGATGGCATACTGTCATCATTTAGGAAGATAAGATATAAATATGCTGCAGGATCACATGGTATTTTTTCGGGGCTTGTTAGAAAAAAGAATGCAATTATGCTACATATTTTTTCGTTATATTCTTCTATGGTTTATTTCGAACGGATGCATTCACAAAAAAGATGGATAGAAGGTATTGTGCTACCTTTGTATTAAAAAACATTGATATTGCTAGTTCTAACAACTATTGAGCTTTAAGTTTATTAGACGTCAATAGTAAAATAGACAGATATAAACCTTCGTTTACAAGAATTGGTAGGAGGAAGTAATCGTTTGCAAGAATGATTAGAAGAAAATGATAGGAACTGTTTGCAAGAATGGTTAGAAGAAAATGATAGTAACCATTTGCAAAAATGGTTAGAAGAAAATGATAGTAATCATTTGCAAGAATGGTTAGAAGAAAATGGTAGTAATCATTTGCAAGAATGGTTTGAAGAAAAAAATAGTAATAGTTTGCAAGAATGGTTAGAAGAAAATGATATTGCTGGTGAAAATACTACTATCAATTATACGTTTCATTTGCTAGCTTTGGAACAGATCGTGAAGTCGTAAGTTTCAATTGTTGATTTCAAGAAAGCATTTGATTCCATAAACAGGAAAATCCCTTGGTCTATGCTGGTAAATAATGGGATAACACGATAAGGTGTAGCTTGTTATCTCAAAAACAGAGACGTTCATGGGGGTTACAAACCGAAGATAAAAACAATAAACGGGAAAACATTCATCACAGCAAATAGTACACTGTCTCCGAATATCAGCACAACCTCCTTCATATTCCCCATACATCCAAAAACACCCAAGCATGCTACATACTGTCACATTCATCAGAGCAAAATTACTCACACATAGATGCGCACTAGTGTGTACGCGCGCATACACGCTCAAACAGAGCCTGCACACACAGTGGGGAAAACGCGCACACACATAATGTACACGTTTTCATACAAAAAACACATTGTTCTCATATACTGCATCATAAGATAAATATGACTTGATTTCAATACAATATTCTATTAAGATATTGCACTTACTTTAAGGGTGAACACTGTAAGGAGTTGATTTTTTCCAAAAGGAGAGTACTGGCTGTTATGCTGGAAGTTTGTCATGGATGAAGATAATTTCAACATAACACTTGAAAGTATAACAACAGTGCAGCGCAGGGTAGAGCGCTGTGCCTACATCAATAACTGATGAAGTTGTAGCCTTGGGACAAACAGCAAGGAGTGAAACCAAAAGAAGATGACGCATTGAATTAGCAGCGCATTTTTCTCTGTGTGGTGTGTGTGTGTGTGTGTGTGTGTGTGTGTGTGTGTGTGTGTGTGTGTGTGTGTGTGTGGTGTGTGTGTGCGTGCGTATGTGCGTGTGTGTGTGCTTGTGCAAACGTGCTTGCTGTGTCCGTGCATGTGTGCCCGCGTGCGTGCGTGTGTGCGTGTGTGTGTGTGTGCGCCGCATGTGTGTGTGTGTGTGTGTGTGTGTGTGTGTGTGTGTGTGTGTGTGTGTGTGTGTGTGTGTGTGTGTGTGTGTGTGTGTGAAAGATAGAAAGAAAGAAAGGACTGAAAACAGGTGACCGTAGGCTTATAAAGCGAGATGGACAGAAAACTGTCATCAAAATATTCAAACTTTTCTTTCTTTCTCTTTTTTTGGTTTTTGGTATAACCTAGTCACCGACTGGTTCTGGCTGAAGTTCATGTATCTAACTGATACCCCTATCTGACACAGGATAATAGGTGGCCCAGTTTTCCTCAGGCCATCTCTCACTACTACTACTACTACACTGCACCTCTTGTCACTGGGTTATCTCAGACAGCTACAACGCGGCTGCTAGGCCTACTCCTCGCGTCTTCGCTCCCTATCTTTTGTGGTTGCCATTGACAGCTCCCAGTCAACCATGAATCTGAAAGTAAGGCGACTATATCAAAAGGTCGGTAGTCTAAAAGATTCAATCAGCCGTCCATAAAGCCACAAGTCCCCGTTTGATCCTGAAAAAAGAATTCCCGGCAGGTAGAAGAGTCATAGTTGAAAAAGCTGAATGTCTGAGTCATTAAACAACAAGAGAGGAAACATACCAATGTTTTATTTAGGTTTTGAAATAAAGTGTGTGTTCAATCGATGCATTCACATGTGAGTGCGTGGGTGGGTGTGGGTGTGTGGGTGTGCGTGCGCGATCGCGTGCGTGCGTGCGTGCGTGCGTGCGTTAGCCTCTACCTCACTAACGACTTGACCGGACTTGATTTAAACATGTTTCTTTCGCAAAAGACTGTACTTTTGTACAGTGCATCACCTGGGGCAACACAAAGCTAAGGGCTTCTATCGTCTTCAGTCCCGTGTGCAACATACAGCGCTCTAAAAACAACAATACCAACACCAACACCACCACAACAAAACCACACAGCAACAACAGAGTTGTCCCTGGGAAAAGTCTGTAGAAAAAGGCCATGTTCTTGGGAAACAAAATAATCCACATGCAAACAGGAACAAATATGGGTGGCTCTGCTTTTGTGGTGACACGCTCTCCCAGGGAAGAGCAGTCCAGTCCAGCTTGACTGAAAGTAGTATGCAATACAATACAATAAAACACTATATGATACAATACAATCAATACACTCCAACCGCTCTGCCCAGCCCAATACGGAAATATTTCATCCATTAGAAGCAGAGACAGAAATATTCACGGAAACCAATATGATATTTTACACTGAAACAAATCAAACAATGATCTTCAAATTTTGTTTTCCAAAGATGACATTGTCAGAATGTCTCAATTTCAAGGTCGAAACAACGAGCTCGATTAGATATAAATCTCCTTTAACTCCTTTAAGCGTCTTTGGGGAAATCCACTTCATTTTTCAGGCAGTGAGTCAAACCTGGCGAAGCCCATCTCTCTCAAGAATGCATGCTGAGCATGTTCGTGTCTTTCAATACCATCAGCCCTAACAGGCCGACTTTTCTACGAAAGAAAGGACAAGGCTTTAACGGACAGACAGACAGACAGACAAACACACACACACACACACACACACACACACACACACACACACACACACACACACACACACACACACAAGCAGACAGATACATCACGCAGCCAACACAGACAGTCAGACCGTCACAGAGAAACAGATCGAGACCAAAAAACACAACAAACAAAAAACCCAGACACAAGCATAAAACGCCAGGAGCCGGAGGACTAGTCCTACTTAACGAGGTAGCATAATTGCCCTGTCACAGCGGGCACATAAAACACAATGAAGGGGAAGGAAGACACAGGCGGGCACTCTCCTCTGCTTAGTATTGCTCCTCTAGCTCTAAGCTGTGCTTACACTGACTACCGCTATAACTCCTTGACTCCAGGTACTGTCTACCTGACATCAGGTACACAGCACACGCTGCCTGCCGGGGCCACACGACCTGTTCTTCTTCAGTGTAGCATCTTCTCTCTTACGGTGATTATTAGACCAAAGTGGAGGGAAGAGAGAGAGAGAGAGAGAGAGAGAGAGAGAGAGAGAGAGAGAGAGAGAGAGAGAGAGAGAGAGAGACAGACAGACAGACAGACAGACAGACCAGACAGACAGAGACAGAAGAGACAGACAGACAGATGGACAAACACACAGAATAAGACAAAGATGGACAGACAGAGAAATACAAACAAAAAGGGAAAGACACAGAGAGACAGAGACATTGACAGAGAGTTAGAGACAGAGAGAGACATAGAAAGACGGAGAGAGACAGAGATGCACAGACAAAGAGAGACAGAGACACAGAGAGAGAGAGAGAATATGTTCATATGTTCAGACAACATCAATATCATCCAAACCAAATAAATGAAATGACATCTAATAAAATATGTACTAAAACCTTTTCTACCTTTAAAACATTGCTCTCAATAAAGAAATATATGAAGATATAGTGTGCAGAGGAACGTCTAAATGTAGCATAATTATGAAAGAAAATTATGTTAAATCAACTAAACCAGGACACAAACCCAATATATTAGTGTTTCTGTAGTTCTTACTGTTGTTTTTATGCCCCCCTCTCTCTCTCTCTCTTCTCTCTCTCTCTCTCTTCTCTCGTCTCTCTCTCTCTTCTCTCTCTCTCTCTTCTTGTCTTTCTTTGTGTGTGTGTGTGTGTTGTGTGTGGTGTGTGTGTGTGTGTGTGTGTGTGTGTGTGTGTGTGTGTGTGTGTTTTAACGTTTGTCCTCTGTAAGTGATATTAGGCGGAGGGAAAAAGGACTTATAGCTGAATCAATAGATAACATATGGGCCTTCATATAACAGTTTGGTATAAAACCATGAATGTGACGCATGCAAATGCAACTATGGAAAACAATATAAAAGAGCTTCGAAGAAACGCAATAACTGAGCTTTGTACACCAGATGTAGCAAAAGCAAAAAAGCATATTTTCATCCGACAGAATTACATCTAAATTTTCTTCAAAAGCAATTTTGTCTTTGAAGTTTTGGGGTAAGAAAATACGAAGCTTCTCACAAACCAATAAACAATGCTCCAGAGAAAATTGTTCACCACAAATGTACCTAGTATTTTTTAAATAAAACTTTGTTTTAAGGGCATTAAGTCATTTTCTGTTGTTTTTTTAAATGGTGCTAATCAGTCTCGCATAGAATACTGAAGAATATTATGTGTGTTTTTTTCTCTTAAAACATGATTTAAAGAAGCAATTCTTTTCTGTGACACAAGCTTCCTATATGTTCAAACCTGAAGTTGCTTTGAAGAGGTTTTCTCTGACAAAAGGGAGGATTGCTTGACTGAAGGACATTTCATACAATCATACTCTCTCTCTCTCTCTATGTCTCTGTTTCTCTCTTTCTGTTTCTCTACCCCCCCCCCCCCCCCCCCCCCCCACCCCGCCTTCCCCCCTTGTGTGTGTGTGCTTTCTCTTCATGTTTTTTTGCTCTTTGTCAAGTGAAGTCATGTCAAAAACAGGTTTATCATCCCAAAAAGGGCAGTTACAGACCTCAGGACTGACATGTATGACACGATATGGTAAAGACCATAAACTAAGACAAGCATGAATACGTTTAACATTCCAAGACAATTTCAAATCTTGATGCACACACACACGCGCCACGCACGCACGCACACACATACTGTTGTTTCTGTCCCTGTCTGCCTGTCTGTCTGTCTTTCTCTCTCCCTCGTCCTAAGTTATGTACTATGTTATAGATTTTGAAAAGGCATTTTTACGTTATCAAGAGAAATTTCTGATAACTTGCATTTATTTTATTTTTAATGTGTCCAAGGTAAGCGATTATGGCGCTTAAAAGTCACATATCAAAACATGGCATGCTTAAGTCTGGTGGCTGCGATGTCGTCATTTAATAAATCATACAATTGGCGTCAAGCAGGGTGACATATGCTGTCCATTATTATTTTGGTTTTATTAATGAACTTGCTACAGACGTTATTCATAATAGTAGACATGACGCAGCTCTTCCTCGTGATTTCATGTATATAGTGCGTATGTTCCTACTTGCAGATGATGTTATTCTAATAGCTAAAATTGTAGTATTGTTTCAAAGTCAATCAGCAGTTTGTGCGGTGCTGCTGCTTTGCTCGATTTTGAAGTAAATCTAAAGAAACATTGTCTATAGAAAAGGTTTCCAAGATGCACATAAAAAGTGGCTGTATAATGAAAATAGTATGCCTGTGGTTAACATAATGCAGATATCAAGAAATATATTTTTTCACAAAGTCTACTTTCACTGTTGAATGTAAAACTTTTGCATGCTGAGGAAAGAACAGTCTGCTTTGAGCATTGAAAACATCAAGCCATCGCATTAAAGAAAATAACAATCTGATTTGTTCATTAAGACATTTGATGCACAGACATTGTCCTACATCGTTTTGACATTTGGAGTACGGACGCAGTGGCAATGCAATGTGAGTCAGTGCAATCGTTGCTTTCGACCAATTTTTAGGAGCAAATAAATTCACATCAAATGATTTTGTTCCCAGCAAAACAAACAGAGTTCTCTCCTCTTTCGATCAATTCTGCTGAAAGTCATTAGGTATTAGTTTCAAATTCTGAACATGAAAAGGGGGGGGGCTAACTTCCAAATCGTTCATGATGGAATTTTCTAACTGCATAGTCAAGATGAAAAAACCTGTGTCAGAAACCTACGTACTTGGTGACACGAATACAGCTTTGGATAGGAATGGTTAATTCGATGTGTTCAGAAATTACATGAGTTTACGGTTGTTTTCAGAAAAGGCTGATTGTCTGTGGCAACAATGAATTGACTATATGCATGTTAAATAATTATATAAAAATATATAGAGTTTACAAGCAAACATGGTGTCATTTAAACTAAATATCGACATGTCTTTACGAAATGATGGCTATATTTAGACTGGGTGTGTATATAACTTTTGACATAGAATGCCTAGTAAACGTGTAATTAATCAGTACAAAATGAAGTATATACTAAGCTACCTAGCATTAAAACAAAATATGGCTAAAATATATCCCCTTATGTCTACCAGCCAGTCTAATGCATTGTACAGTGACTTATCCCATAGTCTAGTAGACCGTTGGGGTACCACTGATTTTACAACCAACTTCCTCCACTCCTCGTGCTGTGCTTTTAGACTCTGTTTACTCCTTGCGGGTGGTAGCCATTATATCATTTGCAGGTTAGTTTCATACGTATGCAAAGCTTCTGAAATATGTTTAAAATCTTCTAGTTTTTTCCGATCAGTTTTTAGTTTCTAGCTGTGGGTTTATTTGATACTTGTCACAGGAGAACTTTCCACTTGTATTGGTTTTAGCGATTATCTAATGTTGTTCATTAACCTCTTCATATACAGCCAATGACTCTTCATGACTCATTTAAAAGCGCTCTCTCTCTCTCTCTCTCTCTCTCTCTCTCTCTCTCTCTCTCTCTCTCTCTCGCTCTCTCGACGTGACGGGACGAGAACTAAACGGGTGTGCTGTTTGTAAGCTGCTGCAAATTTTTGCATTTTAGCTTCAAAATGTCAGTTACTGGCCTTCCAGCAGCTGTAATAACAACTTTAAACGCCCTGCTGATCGACAACGTCGTATCGAGTTGGAAAGTCGCGGGGGAGAGCGGCAGTGTTGTGTTCGTCTTGCGAATGAAGCCAGCTGACAAGCCAGTGTCAACAGAAATGGCGGACCCGGTGCTGAACCGTAACTCCCGTGTTCAGTACTATCGCAAGAAACCCCTTGTCAAAGACGTCGCGATGTTCAAAGAAGTAGACAACACCAAGAAAGACAGGCAAGTCGCCAATGTGACAATAACAGTGTCTTGGAAGAGCCGGTCTTGTGTAACATTGACTCCCTGCTCGATGTGGAAACAGAAGGAAAACAAACCAGTGTGTACACAGAACTATGTGTCAGCAGTGAATTGAATGCCTCAGCCACACCAGATTCACTTGATCTACTGTGTGATCCAGCAACAGACAGCAAGATCGGTGTGTCTTCTGAGGCGTCTGATGTGCAGGAAGAGCTGACAGTTGGCTGCACAGTGGATGACTCTGATACTGATACTGGTATTGTGAAACAGTATGTGTCTACTCTAACTGACAAACGTGTACAGCGTCGATTAAGGGACAGCAAGAGAAACAACCGGTTTGGAAAGGTGGTGGTACATAGTTCGGTTGATCAAAACATTGTGATGTGTGAATCAGATGACATCATCCTGGAATACTCTTGGAATGGAGATCCTGGCGAGGAATCTAAGTGTGTGTTCTGGTACATCAAGCCAGAAGAGAAAAACATGTTGCCAGAAGAACGTGTCAGGCTTGCCAGACTTCGTAAAGGGAAACAGTGTACTAACACACAACACACAGAGACAGTGGTGGCGAGTGCTGAGCAGGAGTTACATCATCTTCGGGACCTGATCCGGTCTTACATGGGCTGACTTCGCTGGCTGTAGACTGGAAAAGGAAAGGCTGGTTTGAAAATTGAGACACTTGAGACACAAACAATAATGTATCGAATCTTGATGTACATACCACCACTGCCATGGTTTCCATGTCATTGTAATCGCGTCGCGTTCGATATCGTTGTTACCGCGCCGCAGCGCTATATGGCTTGATTGCTAAATAGCTATAAAATTGTGTCAATTGTGTGTGTGTCTCTCTCTCTCTCTCTCTCTCTCTCTCTCTCTCTCTCTCTCTCTCTCTCTGTCTCAGACAATATATAGGTACATACCACACCAGCCAAGGCAAAGTTGTTTTTTAAAACACTGTGTACAGTTCACTATGCTGACAGCTGTCACAGCAGTTGATTGATGCACACTGGGAACACCTGTACACTTGTGTATGCATTCTTCTGTCTGTCTGTCTGTCTGCCTCCCCCCCCCCCCCCCTCTCTCTCTCTCTCCCTCCCTCCCTCCTTCATCATCCTCGAAATAAAATAATTTGATTTGATTTAATTGCATTTCATTTGATCTCTCTCTCTCTCTCTCTCTCTCTCTCTCTCTCTCTCTCTCTCTCTCTCTCTCTCTCTCTCTGACACAGTGTGTATGCGCATGACACCCGTCAAGGCCAAGGCACCTTTCACAACATTGTGTACAGTTCACTATAGATGCTGACAGCTGTGACAGTCGTGACAATTGATGCACACTGGAAACAGCTGTACATTTGTGTGTGTGTCTGTGTGTGTGTGTGTGTGTGTGTGTGTGTGTGTGTGTGTGTGTGTGTGTGTGTGTGTGTATGTGTGTGTGTCTCTCTCTTTCTCTCTTTCTCCTCTCTCTCTCTCTCTCTCTCTCTCTCTCTCTCTCTCTCTCTCTCTCTCTCACACACACACACACATACATACATACATACATACAAACATACATACACACGCGCGCGCGCGAGGTTAGATTGACGGGGTGAAAGTAAACCAACTATATGCATTGCTTATTCAATGTACCATCTGGAAAAAGAAGTTTAACTTCCACACACAGTCACACACACACACACACACACACACACACACACACACACACACACACACACACACACACACACACACACACGCACACACACGCACAACACACACACACAACACACACACACACGACGTTTAGATTGACAGCGTGATGAAGAAAACCAAATGCATTGCTTATTCTATGTACCATCTGAAATGAAAGTTTTGCTTTACTTACACACACACACACACACACACACACACACACACACACACACACACACACACACACACACACACACACACAAACACACACTGTACATGCCACAACTGCCAAATCACATACATCTTTGACTACATAGTGTACATTAAAGTTTACTGTACCCACAATTGTGTCAGCAGATATATATCTCTGTGTGTGTGTGTGGGTGTGGGTGTGGGTGTGGGTGCGTGTACTCTTCTTCTTTCTCTCCACTGCTTGTTTTCTTTTTCTGTTCTCTTTTCAGTCTTCTTCAAGAGGCACACATAGCCGAGGGAAAAAGAGTTAAAGGAATGAGTGTATGATTCACAGATCACACAAGAACCCCTGCACTTGGTTGTGTTTGCAACTGTGAGAGAGAAGAAAACTGAAGATAGGGTGTGGAGTATATGCGCTGGGTAAAAAGCAAAGAGTATAATGAGACGAGTCACACACATCACAAATTAATGGCTGAAATGCAAAATAGATGACTCAGATGAACACACACGGATACCACCAAACTAATGAAATGAAAGCGGGCTTAGCGCTTCTCAGTAATTTACAAAACCTGTTTGTGGGTCAGTTTACCAATATGCCTACTGGCCGTGCCGTTTTAGCTTTTTATCTCGTGGACCATAAACAACAGACACGTCACTTATCCAGGGAGCATGAGATTGTCAACAGCAATGAACACCTTCTCAGAGGATAGCTGTGCAAAATGCTGATGGCACTACTCTGAGTGTATCAAATGCGTTTATGGACAGGAAGCCAATGCAGCTGCTCCAGAACAAGAGAGATAAGGATCAGACCTACGTGTTTTTGTGACTTGACTATCAGGCTTTATATTCTGCACGGTCTACGAGTGCCTGGTCAGTAGCCGGAAGGGAATAGTATTGTTAAAAATTCGATAAATAAATAAAACCTACTCTATTTGCCCCTTTGTGGTGTGACGATAGGCAATTTCATTACAAGAGGCTAAATGGTGGTGTGAAGAGCTCTAGATGAAATAATGGAGTGATGAGGGGTGAGAATGCGTGTGACAAAAGATAATGGAGTGTTGAGGGGTGAGAATGTGTGTGACAAAAGGTAAACTATTGGCGTGACAGCAGGTAAAATACTTGTGATGAGAGGTGAAATTGTATGTGACAAGAAGTAAAATATTGATGTGACAAGAGGCAAACTAGTGGTGCTAAGAGACGCGAAATAGTGGTATGATTACAGGTAAGATGGTGGTGCCATCAGAGGTAAAATAGCAGCGTAACAAGAGGAGAATTTGTGGTGTGGCAAGAGGCAAATGGTGATGTTACGAGAGATTCAAAAATAAAGTTATGAGAGGTAAAATAGTGGTGTGACAAGAAGTATACTAGTCGAGTTATAAGACGTAAAACGGCAGTGTCACGAAAGGTCTAGTAATGGTGCGACAGGAGTCAAAACAGTAGTGTGACAAGTAAAAATAGTGATGTGGTAGGTAAAATAATGGTGTGACAAGAGGTAAAATAGTGGTGTGAGAAGAGGCAAGTAAACAGCGATATCAGGATACAATTTATTCATGCAAGCATTTTGAGATGGTTCAAGGTGGTTTTGCGATTTCTAACAACTTCGAATTCTTCCACAGATGTTTAAGACCTACACAATCTCTGTCGACAAAGTTTATAGATTCCTGCCTTTACATGAACATGAGCAGGACAGAAATAGTCCAATCATCTGCTCCGGAATTTTAACAGGGAAAATTATTGATTTTTTTAAAACGAAATTGTGGACATATGTAGCTGTTACAGGAAACCAGAATAAAGCACATCAACAAGTGGATAAACTATTAATAAAGGCATGCAAGCTGCAGTGATTCACTCTATTTCGAAGTTGTTTTTTGCCTCGTATTATCAAATACTACTGCGCAGAGCCGAGGACCGAGATGGATGGAGGAGGCTTACCACGGCATCGTCTTTCGTGTCTCCTCCACGACCGCCAAGGTCACGGGATTGATGATGATGATCAAATAGATTTGTCATAATATAAAAACAAACTCTGCTCAAAGTTTTGCTTCCTTTCGAAAAAAGAGTTTTTAAAAAGAGAGAGAGAGAGAGAGAGAGAGAGAGAGAGAGAGAGAGAGAGAGAGAGAGAGAGAGAGAGAGAAGAGAGAGAAGAGAGAGAGAGAGAGAGAGAGAGAGAGAGAGAGAGAGAGAGAGAGAGAGAGAGAGAGAGAGAGAGAGAGAGAGAGAGAGAGAGAGAGAGAAATGAAGGCAGTGCTGAGTTCTCAAGCCTCCAACCAAGGCAAACTCCAAAAGACATCCAATTTCCTTCTTTGTAACTATGACATGCCCTTTTAAGTGAAGACAGCTGTTTCCTGAAACTTATCGTCTCTCTTTTCTACTTTCTTAACCCTTGAAGGTGTTACTGCGTCACTGTACCGAGACCTTCCGAATGTCTATTCTTGAAAAGGTGAACTGTACAGAAAGACTGAAGGGAGAAGGGGATGGAGACAGCTTACGGGGCATGCATCAGCGGCTACCATCAACAGTGATTACGTCAACAGGTAAACAGGTGATCTATGGAGAGGTAAACCTGACAGAGCCCGTCCTCTCCTAATCTCAGATTGCAAGCTGAACCTGTTGTAAGTTATCCAGGCCTCTGGTTTCTATGGCCTACTTTTCACCCAAGAATGAAGGAATTGTATTGTTACGCGTGCATTCACACTCAGGACCGCAACTGATATACGATAATCTGATCTGGAAGACTTGCAGAGGAATGGAATCAGAACCAGCTCAGTGATACTGCTGTGGAAATATAAACCCTCAAGGGTAACATGAAACTGGAATTTGAGCCTTCATATGACGTCAGATTCTATGCTCTCAGTAACAACTAAGCATTCCGGCATTTTAAACACTACTACCATTCTTCTTTCTTCTTTCTCTTCGTCGAATGCTCAGAAAGCAACTATTGCCCGTGTCATATGAGCGAAAATGCGTTGCTTTGCCGTTAAGCACATGACAAGTCAGGCCTAGCGCTACGACTTCGGCGTAGGGAAGACTTCTTAACTTTTAAGTCTTTAAGGAAAAAAAAATAATAATAATGTATGGAATTTATACAGCGCTGAATCTTGCAAAGTAAACAAATCAAAGCGCTTGCATTCAAATCATTCACACGCATGCAACCAGCCATAAATATCAAGATAAACAAATATCAAATTTATATACACAACACACTTAGGTGGGGGTGGTGGAGGTGAAGGCAGCTATTGAGAAGTAGGAACAGATAACAGGGGAAGATCTCGAGTAGAGTATAAGTGCGTTTTGAGGCTAGATTTGAAAGAATCAAATGAAGGCTTTTGGCGAAGTGGAAGAGGGAGGTCGTTCCATGTGGAGGGACCGGAAACAGAGAAAGAGCGACGGCCAACAGTGGTTTGTTTAAATATGGGTGTCCGAAAGCACAAGGCATCTACAGATAAACGAAGGGAGCGGGACGGAGTGTACAGGTAAAGACAGTTACAGAGATAAGAAGGTGCAGATTTGTGGAAACATTTGAAACAAAGGGTATTAATCTTATACTTTATTCTTTGTGAGACAGGCAGCCAGTGAAGAGATCGCAAAAGAGGAGTGATGTGTTCAGATTTTTTCTTTCTAAGGACCAGTCGAGCTGCAGAGTTTTGTATGCGTTGAAGGGAGTAGATGGATGATGCCGGCAAACCAGCCAAGAGAGAATTACAGTAGTCCAGTCGAGAGAGAATGAGAGATGTGACAAGTTTGGATGTTGCTTCAGTAGACAGATACTTGCGAATTGCACTTATGCGCCGTAATTGATAGTAGCAAGACTGGCAGGTCTGGGTGATGAATTTTTTCATAGAGAGTGTGTTGTCAAGAACCACACCTAGATATTTCACAGAGCTGGACAGAGGAACCGACGTATTGCTGAATTCCACTGAAGTCGTTGTGATGGAGGAAAGTTTATGTTTGGTCCCCATGAGCATGGCTTCCGTTTTATCGGCATTTAACTGTAACTTATTTTGAGTCATCCAGTTTTGAATGTCTAGAAGGCAGTGGGCCATATTTGTCAGGAGGGAAGGCAGATTTTCAAGGGTATTGCTACATTGAAGCTGAGTGTCATCAGCATAGAAATGATGATCAATATGATGGTGGTTTATTATGTGTGAGAGTGGAGCAGTGTAAAGAGTGAAGAGAACAGGACCCAGAACTGATCCCTGTGGGACTCCACATTCCAGTTTGACAGGTTTTGATTGAATTTTGCTGACAATAACTTTCTGGTATCGGTTTGTGAGGTATGAACTAAACCAGGTGAGGGCAGTGCCATTAATACCAAACATGTTCTGGAGGCGAGAAAGAAGAATTGAGTGATCTATAGTGTCAAAGGCAGCAGATAGGTCGAGAAGAGTGAGCAGGGATATTTTCCCTGCATCAGCAGCGAGTAAAAGTGTATCTAAAGTGTGGACTAGGGTGGTTTCGGTGCTGTGGTTGGCGCGATAGGCAGATTGAAAAGGGGGAAGGAGATTATTGGAATGAAGGTGGTTGTTGAGTTGTTTTAGAACAACTTTTTCAAGTACTTTGGAGATGAAAGGTAAGTTAGAGACAGGTCTGCAATTCTTTAAAATGTTGGGATCAAGGCAGGAGAATGGACCAAGAAGGCAGGAAATAAGACAAGAAGGAGGTGACAGGGGAAAAACAAGAACAAGGCAGGAAGAAAGAGAGGGATAAAAAAAAAAAGGGGGGTGGGAGGAGTTCCTAACGAAGAGTTTCCAGAAAGTGTGAAAACTATCTATACTGAAAGGTTCCCGGCATTCCCATGGGGCAGTACTACCATTCAAATAGTTTTTGACTAGCAGATCCCAACTTGTTGCTTTATTCCGCCATTAAATGAATGCGAAGTGCACTTTATCAATTCGTGCAATAGAGCTTTAGTGGAAAAATCCAAAGCAACCTTAGCTCCAGCAAGATAAAGTCTCTCGTCAGGTCAGTTACAACACATAGAGCTATCAGGGGTGACCGGTTCTCGTTGACCAGCAGAATTTCCAGGTGAGTTTTCACACTGGTCACTAAAGATTGAGCAAGTAAAGCACATGTAGCCAAAACTAAAGTTGAGGCCATCTCCCACCTGTTCCTGTGGACAGGAAGACCAGGGGCAGAACACACTCTCCAGTCCTGCCCCCTGTACTACAGGCAAGATAAGAAGTGTGGACTGTTGACAATCCACTCCTAGCCACACTCCATGACTGCTGCAAACAGTTGGAGGAACCTGACTAACGATGTAGCTTCGTAAGCTAAGTAGTCAAGAACAAGATTAACTCCGCTCTTTGTCCATCAACTTCTTACACCAATCCCGTTTAATAAATACACGGAAACTTATCAACTGTATCAATAGACCTGTCTCCAACTTACCTTTTCTCTCTAAAGTACTAGAAAAAGTTGTCCCCAAACAGCTCAACAATCACGGTCATTCTAATGATCTCCTTCCCCCCTTTTCAATCTGCCTATCGCCCCAACCACAGCACCGAAACCACCCTAGTCCACACTTAAAATACACTTCAACTCGCTTCTGACGCAGGAAAAATCTCCCTCCTCACTCTTCTCGACTTATCTGCAGCCTTCGACACTATCGATCACTCAATTCTTCTTTCTCGCCTCCAAAATACGTTTGGTATTAATGGCACAGCCCTCACCTGGTTTACTTCATACCTCACAGACCGATTCCAGAAAGTGATTGTAAACAAAATTCAATCAGAACCTATCAAACTGGAATGTGGAGCCCCACAAGGATCAGTTCTGGGCCCTATTCTCTTCAATCTCTATACTTCTCCACTCTCACATATAATAAACCACCACCATAGTGATCATCATTTCTTCGCCGATGATACTCAGCTTCAATGCAGTGATACTGTTGAAAACTTGCCTTCCCTCCTGACAAATATGTCCAACTGCCTTCAAGACATTCAAAACTGGACGACTCAGAACAAGTTACAACTTAATGCTGATAAAACCGAAGCCATGCTCATAGGGACCGAACATAAACTTTCCTCCATCGTAACAACTTCAATAGAATTCGGCAATACGTCAGTTCCTTTGGCCAACTCTGTGAAGTATTTAGGTGTAGATCTCGACAACACACTCTCTATGAAAAAATTCATCACCCAGACCTGCCAGTCTTGCTACTATCAATTACGGCGCATCAGCGCAATTCGCAAGTATCTGTCCACTGACGCAACTTCCAAGCTTGTCACATCCCTCATTTTTTCACGTTTAGACTATTGTAATTCTCTTTTGGTTGTCCTTCCAGCATCATCCATCCACTCTCTTCAACGCATACAAAACTCTGCAGCTCGACTGGTCTTAAGAAAGAAAAAATCTGAACACATCACTCCTCTTCTGCGATCTCTTCACTGGCTGCCTGTCTCACAGAGACTGAAGAATAAGACCAATACCCTCTGTTTCAAATGTCTTCACAAATCTGCACCCTCTTATCTCTAGCTCTGTAACTGTCTTCACCTGTATGCTCCATCCCGTTCCCTTCGCTCAGCTGCAGATACTTTGTGCTTTCGAACACCCAGATTTTAAAAAAACAAAACACTGTTGGCCGTCGCCCTTTCTCTGTTTCTTGTCCATCCACGTGGAATGATCTCCCTCTTTCACTTCGCCAAAAGCCTTCACTTGATACCTTCAAATCCAGCCTCGAAACGCAGTTATTTCCTACCTGACATTTCCCATCATATCTGCTCCTACTTTTCCACAAGCATCCTTCATCTTCTTCATCACCACCTAAGTGTGTGTGTGTGTGTGTGTGTGTGTGTGTGTGTGTGTGTGTGTGTGTGTGTGTGTGTGTGTGTGTGTGTGTGTGTGTGTGTGTTTGTGTGTGTGTGTGTTTGTACATAAATTTGAAATATCTTATGTTATTTGAGGAAAGTTACATGCGTGTAAATAATTTGAGTGCAAGCGCTTCGATGTGTTTGTTTTACAAGATTCAGCGCTTTATAAATTTCATATATTATTATTATTATTATTATTATTATTTATCTCTATTCGCAGATCATTTTCCTATCACCGTTATTTACGCTTCTGTTATTGTTCTTCTTGAGTGGGAAGTCACGATGCTACAATGCTCTATCTCAGCTCTCAGAAAGGATGACTTGATGCTGGCATGTGTTTGCATGCTGGTGCCTAACGGTCTCTTGGTTTCACCAGTGTTGACCCACCCACAAAACTCATCATCACACACTAGGTAGCATACAAGTGAACCTTTTTTATCGGTAGAGCTTCAGTCATTTTGGGGAACGTGCAAGCTGCACAGAACTTTCCAGTTACCAAACAAACTGGCTGAAAAATAGAACTGGACTATGTACTTCCGTTTCACTTTTTCTACATGTACATGAAGACATAACTTGAACAGATGTGCGGTTTGAGATACGTCTACTTTAGTGACTGCTACTTCACTCCGTGTTGGTAATTGTGAATAGCTGATAATATTACAATATAAAATATCATCATATGTCATCTACTCCTTTACATTTTTTTAAATAATAAAAAATCTAGCCCAAATCTCGGTTTTCAACTGATAGTGTTTCATATAAATGCGAGACAGAAAGAGAAAAGAGACAGAGCATGTGTGTGTGTGTGTGTGTGTGTGTGTGTGTGTGTGTGTGTGTGTGTGTGTGTGTGTGTGTGTGTGTAGTCCTGCGCGCGTACAAGCGTCTATACGAGCGTGATTGCATGCATGTTAGTCTGCGTGCATGCCTAAGTGCTGTATGTGTGGACACGCGTGAGTGAGTCGGTGTGTGTGTGTGTGTGTTTAGATATAAATGAGGTATACATGCACACACACTCTCGCACTGGCATGTGTGTGCACGCGTTTCTAGGTAAATAAATGTACAGCTGCGCATATGTTCCCCTAGCTATGAAGAGTGAGAACACAAGAAACCCTAAAGAGATCAATTTCCATTTGACGTCAGGGGACACCAGATGGTTGTGGCATGCTAACATCAAACAATGTTTCTAGCTGATTTTGTATATATTTTATCATGTACTTATTACAGGATTTCTTATTTGGTATGCATTTCATCATGGACTGACTACAGGATTTCTTATTCAGTATGCATTTCAACATTTACTTATGACAGGATTTCTTATTTGGGATGTATTTCATCACGTACTTATTACAGGATATCTTATTTCAGTGCGTACTTCATCATGTATTGATTAAGGATTTCTTATTTTGGTATCATTTCATCATATACCGATTTCAGGATTTCTTATTGCGTATGTATTTCATCATATTCTGACGTCAGGGTTTCGTATTCGGTATATATCTTATCATGTACTTAATACGGGATTTCTTCTTCGATCTGCATTTAATCATGTACTGACTACAGGATTCCTTATTAATGTGGCATGTATTCCATCATGTACTTACTACATGATTTCTTATTTTTTGGTATATATCTTACCATGTACTTAATACGGAATTTCTTATTCGGTATGCATTTCATGTACATATACAAGGATTTATCATTCGGTATGCATTTCATCATGTACTTAACACGGGATTTCTTATTCGGTCTACATGTCTTCATGTACTTATTACAGGATTTCTTATTCGGTATGTATGTCATCATGTAGAGTTATTACGGGATTTCTTATTTAGTATGTATTTCATCACGCACTTGTTACAGGATTTATCTGGTATATGTTTCATCATATACTGATTACAGCATGTCTTATTTGGTATTTCATCATGTACTGATCACAGCATTTCTTATTTGGTATGTACTATTGTTTGTACTGATTACAGGATTTTAGTGGACTGGCCTTGAGTAGAACGAAATACTGCGGAAAGCAGAAGACCACGAGGAGTAGAGGAAGCTGGTTACAAAATTTTCATTAGTGCCCCCACGGTCCAAGGGACTACGGGATAGGTGATGTTAGGTGAGGAAACGAGAACCTTTGCCTCTTATGGGGGCATTGGCTTGCTACAATGTGAATAAGATACCACTGCTCAATGAGACACAGTACAGTCATTCGTTTCATCATACCTATTGACAACACAAGCTTTTCTTGGCTGAAACAGTAAAACTGTGACTGACAATGTGTTGGTTGGTGGTCAGACTACGTATTAGTGGTAGTTTAAATACAAAATGATGGTTTAAGCACAGTCGGACTAAACGTAAAGCTGAACGTCACAGATGTCATTTATACACACAGACCACACGTCACAGACGAACGTCACAGTGGTAGTTTATACAGTCAGACTACCCGTCACAGACTGACGTCACAGTGATATTTTACAGTCAGGTAACGCCACAAATATATCCCCTGTGTGTGTGTGTGTGTGTGTGTGTGCGTGCGTGCGTGCGTGCGTGCGTGCATGTGCGTGTGTGTGTGTGTGTGTGTGTGTGTGTGTGTGTGTGTGTGTGTGTGTGTGTGTGTGTGTGTTGTTGTGCGAGAGACAGACAGACAGACCTAGACATGGCAGAAAGAGCAAGAGAAACAAGCAAGAAAAACAAACAGGAAGACAGACTGGCATGACTGCCAGAAACGTTTAACTTGATTTTTAAAAAAAAACAACTATTCAACACATATCTCAACTTCCATAGCAAGAAAATAAAACGAATGGTCACAAACCGAAGATATATTAAGAAAACAGACACTTCTGGCTGTATCTACAATGCACCTAACTGCTACTTCCCGAGAGTTGCATAACAAATAGCCCGGTGCAGAACCTATCATCGAGGCAATGGCCCCAACAGGGACCGTGCGTGCGCGTGCAGAAATGAACAGGAAAATCGACTGTCAACATTCTGTACTGTCACCACTCAAACGGGCCACGCTGCTCAGCCGCTTCAATCCTATCTTTTTCACTGTTGCTCAGATGGTTGAATTTAAGCATATTTGATGGTGATGGTGATGATGATGATGATGATGATACTGTGACATGGCGGTAATAAAATTATCTCCCATGCGAGCAGAGTACGAGCACCACGACGTGTTTCTAAATCGGGAAACACCAGGAAATTGTGCGAGATTCTGTTTGGTCTCATGGTGGGGGGGTTTTGGGGTTGTTGTTTTTTTAAACTCTATGGCAGACGTTTTGCCTATGCACATAATTGCAGAATTCAAACAGTAACATTTAACAGGTCACATCCCCATGGTTGGTCATGCATAGAAGGCTGTATCAGAGAAGTGGAAGATGATATAATATAAATAATCTTGTGAAGAAACGAGCTTAAGCGCTTCCACATGCAGCACGGCAGAAAAAAAGATCAATTAATACAGCTATGCCAAAAAAGACTGGTGGGTACAAACACAATAAGACTAGGGCGGGCTATTTTATGCCTGACGTTAACCTGTTAAGGGAAGCTTTCTGGTGAACGGAAAGAGCATTCCATGCAGGGGGATCTATAGTCAAGAACAGCTGCTGATAGCATCGTTTCTGTGCTCAATGTGGATTCAAACTGGCTGAACTATTACAAAATTCAGGAATAGCAATCAGTGCAGGGTGCGGCTGGTACTCTCCCCCTAATTTGAAAGATTCTACTCTTAATTTCAAGCTGTAAGAAAGAAATCTCAGACAATGAACACAATGTATGGCTTACTGTGCTTTCAAAATGTCATTTTTATCGGGGTTTATCTCAATATTTTATATGCGTTATGTTGCTTCGAAAATAACACACGGGCATGATACAAGGGATCTTTCTACCACGACTTCCGGTATTCTGATTGATAGCCAGCTCACATACATACAAGAAGATAAAAAAAAATAATGGGTGGCACTGCTCTTGTGGAGCAACCCGAATTTCACGCAGAAGAAATATGCTGAGACTGGAAATGGTATAAAAGACAGTGCACCTCTCTCTCTCTCTCTCTCTCTCTCTCTCTCTCTCTCTCTCTCTCCTTCCGATGAGAATATAAACCGAAGTCCCATGTGCCAACGCACGCAGAACATCTTGCATACACGTTAAAACCTGTTCCGCCTTTTGGAAGAGGCCACTGCGTGCCCATGGGAACGGATGACAAAATGCTCAAACCGTATGTACACAGAGACTTATCCATTGTCCTTGAAATTTAAAAGCAATACATTTTTAAACGTCTTTTTTCCTTTTTCATTCAATGGTCTGACCTATGGTGTATACTTTCACTCAGGTCACAGTGTAGTTATTTCCATCTTTTAAATGTATAAAAATGTGGTGGTTTACAATCTTTTCAATGTAAGAATATCACAGCTTATGATCTGGTTGCTTTTGAGAGAGCATTTTTAAACAAGTACAGAAAGCGTATAGTCGTTTTCCAATTTGTACTACTGCCCTAGTGACAACCAACAAACCACACCCTTAAAAGACCAGCAAGCACTATTAAAGCAAAAATCAGATCTACCCAAAAAAGAATGTAGTACTTTAAAAAACACATATAAGTAGTGCAAGTATATTGAGCCATCTTTGAACTGAGTCACCAGTGTAGTGGTAATTATCAATAATGTGTTGAAACCCTATATCAAATTGTATGCATGTAATTTCCCTTCCAAAAATGGCAACTAGCTAAAACCAAACCTATAAACAAGACCAACAGCTGACAGGTTCATTAAATCTAAAGATACAACCCATGCGCAAAGGTCTTTTTATTTGGTGAACACTGGAGCTTTTAGCCCAGGAACGAAGAAAAGAAAACTCTCCAACTTAGGTGGGGCTTATCTAGGTGAAAGAAAGAGAGGCTGCACCTTGGGCTGCTGCCAGTTGTGTGACGTCAGCTGTCCCTCTGCAGGTTCAGTTCAAATTTTGTTTTTGAATAAACCCTTATAGCTACATATTTTATGTAAGATTATAACATCGAGTAAAAGCAACGTTTGTGATTTTACTCTGTGAGAAATGTTAGCCTTGTGACTTTCTGTCAGTGTGAGAAATCTGTGTATATATTTTATAGGGCTACTTCCTGACCATTGCAGTTTGAACAGCAAGAGACATTCATGTGCGGCAGAGCGCTTTTCCGCCTTTAGATTATACTACTACTGCCCCATTAAAACTACAATGTAAACACTTTATAGAGTGTTTCTGATCTTGGAATCTTCATTTATACACTTGTGGTTCAGCTTGATACGCATGATAAAAGTTCCCCTAATGCAGCTTATGCCATTGATTATTCATAGAAGACATGGGCCTACTTTATTTTGGAAACAGATACGAATTTCATAAACAGCAGGATACCAATGATGGTACAAAAGGCCTACACGAATCCCAGATTATCTGACACAGCATTTTAGACTCACCAACCCCTACGCAAACACACACACGCGCGCGCGCGCGTGCCCACGCACATACACGACCTTCAACTCAACCTTGAAGTGATGAATTATTTGTTGCTGGACCCATTCAAGATTACATGCTGTTTTTCCACAGATTAAATCTCGATCGGTTTACACTGCAACACTTTCAGAAAATAAAACGTTCAACGTAAGATTGTGGGTAACCCACTTGCGGACCCAAAAGCCACACAGCCTCTACGTTTTCGTTGAAGATATCAATTTTTTTTTAAATACCCACTCGACCCATTCAGAAAGGCTGAGTGGCTGAACTCATCAAGCGTCCATTGTTCATCCCATCCATGCCTCTATCACCGCTTTACTATTGGTCAGTATTTACACAGGCTGACACTCTTCCCATGTTCTCCCCACCCCCTCCATCTTCCTACACCCAGTCTTATTTAATTTAATGAGCTCTAGGATATAATGGTTATCCTCTGTTAGAAAAGGTGCCCCCCCCCCCCCCACACACACACACACATTCACACGCGCGCGCATGCAGAGAGAGAGACAGACAGACAGACAGACAGACAGTGAGAGACAGACATATAGCAGACAGACAGACAGAGAGACAGATAGAGAATGAGTGTTCCAACTCACACACACACACACTTGCATGCAGGCACTTATCTATAACGCAAGTACACGCGCGCGCGCGCGCCACACACACACACACACACACACACACTGAGAGAGAGAGAGAGAGAGAGAGAGAGAGAGAGAGAGAGAGAGAGAGAGAGAGAGAGAGAGAGAGAGAGGGACAAACAGACACAGAGAGTGGTTGGTATTAACAGGTTCACAACTGCACTACAAAATCCTATACATCCAGGGGCCTGTCCAAACACACACGATCCTGCAGAACTTAACTCCGGGGCATAGTCTAGTGGTCAGCTTATGGCGTCCTTCTCCCTTACAGTCATACAGATCAATAGCCTCTCATCTGAAAACTGCTGGGTTGTTTTTTTTTTAATTAATCCAGAAACCTAGTACTTTTCATATCTTGAATAGTGCAAGCCGTAAAGCTCATGTACAGCTGTATTGTGTAAATACTGAACGCTGCATAGATATGCATTTTAGATAGGACTGAGTGTGTAAGGTCGTGATTCGTTTTACACCATTTATTGTAAAGATTGCCTATGTCAAGCATGGCTTACTTCTTTCCGCTGTTTTTACTTTTTTGGTAAACTTTTTTTTTTGGTCGGGTGTTTCCGCTCCACTGGAAAAGAATACGTAGCCTGGCTTCTTTTCTTTTTCGGCTGTGAATTTTGTTTTTCATTTCGGAAGGAAGGTCTTCATGTTGTTAAACACTGTCGTTTGGAAGGGAGCGTTGTGGCGCTGTCTTCCATTACTGAGCTACTATAGATCTAGCTAAGTTGGCGCCATTTCAAGCTTTTAATAATAGATCTGCTGTCATACTTTTGTTGCTCCCGTCCGTCCTTCTCTCTCTCTCTCTCTCTCTCTCTCTCTCTCTCTCTCTCTCTCTCTCTCTCTTTTTATGCTGCCTCATCTTCTGTGTCGTTCCCCGTCCCGCTGTTCCCACGCCGCTCATTCCAATCTCCCCGCCACAACCACACCCAGATTCGTTATGTCTCATCCTCAGGGTCGGAAGTCCACTGGGAGCCCATCACTATCAGGCCGCCATGGGGCCACCAGCCAGAGGGGCCCTGCACTGCTGCTGGGTCACTTTGGTGGTGTTCAGTGGTGCCTGTTCTGAGCTAACATACGCAGGATACAACCTACTAAGCCCCCTACTAACGACAGTATTAGCTCAGTCGCAGAGCCAGACTGAATGGGTTGCCCACCCGAGGTGGCAACCACCACAACGTCCCTCCAACAACCCTCTCCCGCGAACCTCCAACCCCAAAGGCTTTGACACAAACTCACCACAGGCACAGAAGTGTATGGGCAAACCAAACCTGAGGTCACCATGAGACCAGAGCAACCGGGACCACCGAATCAGAGGCAGCTTTTCTTTTTTTTTTATTGCATGATGATCAATGACAATGAGGATGACGTAATGATGCTGCTGTGGAAGTGCAAATGCTTTGAGACTAAGGCTGTCAGCGCCTGGGCTTTATCACAGTTCTTGATTAAACCATTGACGCTGGGGGCAACAGCAAGGTGAGAGGCTGTATGACCAGTGGCTTTCCCACTCACGGAATTCCACTTTACAGCTTAGTCTTTAGTGATCGACTATGACTCTGACTAGGAGGCTTGACTCGCACAGTCCTTATGTGCTGCAGCCCTGGGGGCTGGTTGGCCTTTGGAGAGCATCTCCAACGCTGACTGTCCTTATGCCCACTTGGCCGAGAGAGTGGGGATGTGCTGTGGGCAAGGCATCTCCACTATAATCAAATTTCTGCCCAGTTTCCAAAACAGCAGCTGCCTCTCTGCTGTTTTGGAGGTCATCGTCGGACACGACGGACAAACATACTTGACAGGGTTGTACTCTACGCTTACTATCATAATATATCCCGGCGTCAACCGGGCCCGAGAGATGTAGACACCTGCAGTGTTGGTCAGGTAATTTGAGCAACACTCTCAAACTCGCATCCGTTAAGTGGATGAAGCTCGACTGTGTGGTCCCAGTCTTCCCACTGAGCCCACAGCACACTCCCTCTGGGTAGGAGCCGGCCGGAGTCCGAAAAATCCCTATGACTTATGGGAATCAACCCGCGACCTTCCAGTCCGTAACCCAAGGCGCAAATCCTCTCTCTGTTTTTGGGGGGTATTCTTTTATTTTGGGTTTTTTTTGTTGTTGTTGTTTATGGGGATCATCATCATCATCAGACCCGTGACCTTGGCGGTCGTGGGGGAGACATGAAAGACGATGCCGTGGTAAGCCTCCTCCATCCATCTCGGTCCTCGGCTCTGCGCAGTAGTGCCGAGTCATTCATCCTGGTCCATTCTCTGATGTTGTCCATCCATGACTTGTTCTGTCTTCCCCTCCTTCTGCCACCTTCGAGTGTTCCCTGCAGTACTGTTTTGGGCAGAGTGTTGTGGCGGGTGACGTGGCCGAACCATGTCAGCTTTTTCTTCTTGACGATGGTGAGAAGGGGTTCATGTGGACCTGCCAGCCGTGTTATTTGACTCTTGACAAATTCGTTGGTCTTTCGTTCTCTCCAGGATATGCCCAGTAGTTTTCTATGGCATTTTGTTTCGAATGACTGGATTCGCTTTGCTGTTTCAGCAGTCAATGTCCAGGTTTCACTTCCGTACAGCAGGATCGACTGAATTAGGGCTTTGTAGAGCTTTAGTTTGATTGGGAAACTGATCTCTTTACTTTTCCATATGGTGGTGAGTTTTGTCATGGAAGATGTTGCCATGGCTATTCTGACTTTGATTTCTGTCGTCGATCGCCCGTCCTTTGTGAGTGTAGCGCCGAGGTATTTGAAAGCGTCTACCTCCTCCAGTTGTTGGCCGTTCATGTAAATTTTAGCGGTGGCATTGCTCGTGCTGTTCACAAGTACTTTACTTTTCTCCGAGCTCACCTCC
>CM054157.1:32874770-32882270 GCA_028751875.1 Rapana venosa | reverse complement strand
GTTGACGGGAAGTCAACATGGGAAGCCACAGAAGTTTGGAGAACCATAGGCGTTGACAGGAAGGCAACATGGGAAACCATAGATGTTGACAAGAAGTCAACATGGAGAGCCATATAGGCCTATGTTGATGGGAAGTCAACATGGGAAGCCATAGATGTTGACAGGAAGTCAACATGGAGAGCCATGTAGGCCTATGTTGATGGGAAGTTAACATGGGAAGCCATAGATGTTGACAGGAAGTCAACATGGAGAGCCATGTAGGCCTATGTTGATGGGAAGTCAACATGGGAAACCATAGATGTTGATAGGAAGTCAACATGGAGAGCCATAGATGTTGACAGGAAGTCAACATGGAGAGCCATAGATGTTGACAGGAAGTCAACATGGAGAGCCATAAATGCTGACAGGAAGTCAACATGGAGAGTCATAGATGTTGACAGGAAGTCAACATGGAGAGCCATAAATGCTGACAGGAAGTCAACATGGAGAGTCATAGATGTTGACAGGAAGTCAACATGGAGAGCCATAGATAGATGTTGATAGGAAGTCAATATAGAGAGTCATAGATGTTGACAGGAAGTCAACATGGAGAGCCATAGATGTTGACAGGAAGTCAATATGGAGAGCCATAGGCGTTGACAGGAAGACGGCGTGGGGAGCCATAGATGATGACGAGATGTTGACAAGAAACCATAGATGTTGACGTGAAGTCAATAATGGGAAGCCGTAGATGTTTATGTGTAGTTAACATTATGATAGATGTCGACGTAATATTGAGGGGAAGCCAGAGGCATTGAAGGATGCCAGAAGTATTGAGGGGAAGCCTAGAAGATTGGTGGAAAGCCCGTACATTTAACTGGAAGCGAAAAGAACTTGCTGATAAGTCAAGGATAGTGTTGGGAAGGACTAAGACATTGACGGAAAAGCACAGATACCAAGGGCTATACTTTTTCAATGCATCATTGTGCGCCAAAATGAAGACTTTTCTGCAAGTGTAGGTGCAACACTCCCAAGGTTTTTTACACCTACAACTGCCCTGTCTGAATTGACATCTTTAAGCTCAGAAAAAAGGAAATGCAGCAGGGGGGAACGGAAACACACGGCGCGTTTGTTTCTCAGCGTCGCCTTTTTTTTGTGTAGGGAAATTCGCGCACAGCTCTCGCATGCATAGACAGCCTACACTACACTACACTACACTACACTACAGACACTATCCTAGTTGCTGTCGAGCAATCAATATCACCGGTGACGGGAGGGAGGGGGGGGGGGGGAAACTACTGGTAGCCTATATAAAGCGGTGTACAAAACCAGGTTTCTGTTCTTTCGGCAGCGCGTGTGTGTAACATGTTAGACTGGTTTCAAATCGTAGGGTGGCGTCTCTTTATGTTGGCTTGCTGTTGCGTGAATCTTGGGCGTATATTATATAATATGACTATGCAATCAGTAAATTAATGTGCTCCCTTCCCCTCCTAGGATTTGTGTGTGTGTGTGTGTGTGTGTGTGTGGATGAGACCTAAAACCGCGATCCTTTGTGCAAACACATGCATGAACAGTCTTGCACTGACGTAAACTCATGCCACCTTTGGAAATAGCGCGGGCCTTCGTTTACTAGTAGGTTGGGAACACACACACATACACACACACCACAACACACACACACACACACACACACTGTACCATCTGAAAATAAAAGTTAGATTTTCACACACACACACACACACACAATAAAAGTTTGATATTCACACACACACACACACACACACAACACTACTATCTGAAAAATAAAAGTTTGATTCTCACACACACACACACACAACACACACACACTATGAAATTCATTCTAAGTAAATGAAATGCATACATTCAAAGATAATTTTTTTTAAAACATTATCAGCAGTTTCCTTGCCCACGGACATTAGAAATTCTAATACATAAACTGAGATTAAATGCATGGAATGCTAAATATTTTAAAATGTAACATTTTGTTGTTCTATTCCCCTTGCAATCCACCATTTGTTGTTTGATTGCCCAATTCTTTTTGACATGTATAAAAGGAGAGGTTTAGATATTCATAAGAAATATGCCACTAGTCAAGAAGTTTTATATGACTCTCAGCAATTCGTAATATCAGTTGCTGAAGTCATATATTCTTCACCTGTAAGACCATTACTGTAATTATATAATATATATATATATATATATATATAATATATATATATATATATATATATATATATGTGTGTGTGTGTGTGGGGGGGGGGGGGGGTGAGTGGGTGGGTGTAAGGGAGAGAAAGAGAGAGAGATGGGGTGTGTAATAATAGGTACTTTGGTATGAATGCGGGTGTGTCTAAATCACTATGTAGTGAATAGACATTAAACAAAACAAAACAAACCCCAAAAAACAAAACCAAAAACCAAATAAAAGTTTGATTTTCACACACACACACACACACACACACACACACACACACGCTACTATCTGAAAAATAAAAGTTTGATTCTGACTTACACACACACACACACACACACACACACACACAAACTGTACCACCTGAAAATAAAAGTTTTACTTTGACTTACACACACACACACACACACACACACACACACCGGTGTCCTGATCTCGTCCCTAAGTCGGAACATTGTAACCCGAATACGGGGTAAACGACGCCCAAATCTCTCAACCACAGCAACCCTTAGAGCTCTCCAAACCAAGAAGGTACAAAAGCTTACTGCCTATCGATGTGCTTCGAAGCGTCGTTCATCCAATGTGAACGGTGTAGTCTAGTGTATCTATACGCAGGTGGAATCCAAACAAAAGCTCTGTCGAAAAATGTGTTCTCTGTTGCTGTTGTTGTTGTTGTTGCTGCTGCTGTTCTGTTGTTGTCAGTCAGGTCTGACTAATGTCTCTAAAGCAGAAGTGTTCCTTCAGATCTAGGCCCATGCGATCCTTTTGAATCCCGCCCCACCAAAAGGACTAGCCGTTTAACAGCTCATGAAGCAGACATTAAAACCAATATGTAGGCATTTTCAGCCTCTAAAACCTTCCAGGTTACAGAAATGAGTGTGAATTAACTGTCGCTGGTTAGTTAACCATAAACCTTAGCACAGCTAAAACCTAAAAACGGGTAACAATGCATGGCAGAGTAGCTACTAAATATGGCGACAGCTGTGTGAACGGTTATGGTCGAAGGTTTCTGAATTTGACCTCGGACTCTCAGCAGGTTTTAAAGATTGAAAAAAAACACCCTAAAACTCTTGTAATTTTATCAATTTTTATGTCATTAAATACAGTCTGCCCCTTCCCCCCCCCCCCCCCCCCCCCCCCCCATCTCTCTCTCTCTTACTATGGCCCCCTCCTCCTTTGGGTAGTTTTCTGCTTCCTTTTCATCTTGATTTCATTATGATTTATCATCTGTCCTTGTCTAGTTACCTTCCTTACTTCTTCAGTTTAACGTCCTTCCACTAAATTAATAGTGATATCAGACGGATGGGTGGGTGGAGAGAGAGAGAGAGAGAGAGAGAGAGAGAGAGAGAGAGAGTGTAGGGGGATGGGTGAGTGAGTGTATACATAGCTAATCACCCTCAATAAACAACTGTTATGGGAAATATATAAACAAAAATTTTAAGAAGAAACAACAGCTTAAACACTAACTTTGCAATGAATATAGCTGGTAAACATCACTATACTAAAGGAATAATTTTTATATTTACCTGTTTAATACAAATGTCTAATATTTAATTACCAGTTCAATATAAATGTCTAAATTCTAGTTACCTGTTTATTACTTAGTTTTTGTGGCTAAAACACATACAGGAGACACTTGTTTTAAATCTTTTGTGAAATACATGTTTGCTGTTTTAAAGTCCTTATTTTGTTCTTTTAAACATCTCTCTCTCTCTCTCTCTCTCTCTCTCTCTCTCTCTCTCTCTCTCTCTCTCTCTCGCTCTCTCTCTGAAGCTGACCATTCATTCAGTTCCTACCTTTTCATTAATTGGAAGACGTGCTTAACAAGGAACAACAAGAGCGACAGCAAACAAGAACACGAGGGAATGCAAATCAATAATGAATGTAACAAAGACTACAGCAAAGGGAATACAAAGGGAAGAAAGAGAATGCGAGCGCGACAAAGAAAATACAATCATAACAAAGTAAACAAAAGGTAAAGCTGTCCCATAATAACCTAAGTAGTCGTAGGCATCAAAGACCTCGCTTTTTCCAAGGGCCAGCATATTGAGGGTGGCGACAAAGGCAATACGAACACGATACTTGGCATACGAATGTATTGAAGTTTTTAATAGATTAACAACAACCATAACAACAACAACAACAACAACAAGCAAACGAAAGTCACGCTTCAAATGAAGAACAACTGAAGAGGAAGTCAACTGCGCATGAAACGCAGCACCTGTGACCCCCACAGCCGCTTCAGTTGCCAATGCAACAATTCAAGGGTAACAGGACTCGGCATGATCATTATCTGTCTGTGACTTTGGCGTCACACACACACGCACATGCACGCACGCACGCACACACCACACACACACACGCGCGCGCGCGCGCGCGCGCGCATGATCATTATCTGTCTGTGACTTTGGCGTCACACGCACATGCACGCACGCACGCACACACACACACACACACACACACACACACACACACACACACACACACACGTTATTGCTAATGATAACAAATTATTTCATATGAACTTAAAAACAGACCCAGAGAGAGAGAGAGAGAGAGAGAGAGAGAGAGAGAGAGAGAGAGAGAGAGAGAGAGAGAGAGAGAGATATTTAAAAATTAATTTATTCTTTTATTTCGAGGATAATGGAATAAGCACTCATGTGCTTTTTATATCCAGTCCCCATGTGTATTCTTCTTATTCCTTATAGCTCCTAGCGGAGCATAGGGCCTCAACAGCGTCCCTCCACCTTCTCCTGTCTCGGGCAAGGGTCTTGGACTCTTCCCATGTCAGGCTGGAGTCTCTCAGCTCACTATGCAGGCTACTCCTCCAGGTCTGTTTGGGGCGCCCTCTCTTCCTTTTCCCCTGCGGGTTCCACTCGAGCGCTTGTCTGGTGATGTTGCAAGGCTCCTTCCGTAGGGTGTGGCCGACCCAACGCCACTTTCGCCGCCTTACTTGGACTTCCATAGGCTGTTGGTTCGCCCTCATCCACAGGTCGGTACTTGGCACTCTGTCGAACCATCTGAGATGAAGGATCTGCCGGAGACATCCGTTGATGAAGGTCTGGATCTTGGAGGAGCTGGTGTTGATGACCCGCCAAGTTTCTGACCCGTAGAGAAGCACAGACTTCACGTTGGAGTTGAAGATCCTGAGCTTGGTGGTTGTGGAGATCGCATTTGTTCTCCATACAGGTTTCAAGATGGCAAATGCTTGGCGTGCTTTCTTTATTCTTGCCTTGATGTCTTCGTCTGTGCCTCCTGTCTGGCTGATCTTACTGCCCAGGTACACAAATTCACTGACATCCTCTACTGCTTTCCCAGAGATGGTGACAGGAGTCTCTTGCTGGTTGTCGGTACGCAGTAGCTTGGTCTTCTCTTGACTGATCCTGAGGCCAACACGTCTAGCTGTGGTATCTAGGGCAGTGACTTTGCTTTGGATGTGCTGCAGGCGGTGGGATGTCAGAGCCAGGTCATTGGCAGAATCGAGATCTTCCAGCTTTGTCATGAGGGTCCATTGGATACCCTTCCTGAAACTTGCGTAGGCCGTCCTTGTCACCCAGTCCAGCACCACAAGGAAGAGGAGTGGAGACAACATGCAGCCCTGTCTGACGCCGGAAGAGATCCCGAAGCTGTCGGAGAGTCTTCCACCATGGATGACCTGGCAGGAGAATCCTTCATAAAGTTGTCTTATGATGTTGACAAACTCTGATGGCACACCATAGTGGAGAAGGATGTTCCAGATTGCTTGTCTGTCCACGCTGTCAAAGGCCTTCTCAAAATCGATGAAGCAGGCGTAGAGAGTTGACTGCCATTCTATGGACTGTTCCACGATGATTCTGAGGGTCGCAATCTGGTCGGTACAGGAACGCTCTTTTCTTAAGCCTGCCTGTTCATCTCGAAGAGTCTTGTCGAGAGCATCTTTCATTTGGTCCAGGATGACTCTTGTGAGGACTTTGCTGGGGATGGACAACAGGGTGATACCTCGCCACTTTCCACACTGGGAGAGGTCGCCGTGCTTGGGGAGCTTCACAAGCAGGCCCTTCTTCCATTCTGCTGGCACCTCCCCAGTTGTCCAGATCAGGTTGAGCAAGCGGTGTAACTCGTCAACGATGTCACTACCCCCTTCTTTCAAGGCTTCTGCCGGAATGTTGTCAATGCCAGCAGCCTTGCCGTTCTTCAAGCTGCTGATGGCCTTTCGGATCTCTGTCTTGGTGATCTCTCCAATGTTGATGTCGAGAGGGTTCATGTCCCCCATGAGGATGAGCATGTCCCGTCTCGGAATCTTGTCTACCACCGACTGGAGCTGGGTGTAGAAGTTGTCCTTGTCTTCCTCCTCCGCGGTGTTGGTAGGGGCGTAGCACATGACAAGGGACACCTTCTGGAAGCGCGACTCAAACCGCCCCCGTGTGTATGCTGTTTTGTAAATGTTGTCATCCGTTCCCACCGGCACACAATGGCCTACTCTTCCGAAAAGCGGAACGGGTATGAGAGAGAAAGAGACAGACAGACAGCCAGACAAAGACAGAAAGAGAAGAAAATTTTACCTTGAATAAGCGTAACCATATCAAAAGGAATTATATAATTACATTAGAATGATATTAGTTTTTAAAAAAGGACTAAAAGTAACACGCACGCACGCACGCACGCACACACACACACACACGCTTCATGTGATGTTGGTAGTGATTAGTTTGATGTTCACAATGTAAAATATCCATGGTTGCCATCATCTCCGTTACTGGTGTACACACACTATCAGAAAACTTCCAATATAAAAACAATCTCTTTGTTTTCGGCTAGGTCTGCAAGACCTACACATGCATGTATGCTACCACTAACTCTCGCCTCATTTTTCTTAAAGTGTGCATAATCATCATCATCATCATCATCATCATCTATCTGCTGCGCTGGTAAGATCTACAATCACAAACAATAATGAAAAGAAAACACGAGAACAAGAACTGGATATAACATTTTCACGGTAACCTTTTATTTTTTTATTTTTTTAAAACCACACAACGGGCTGCATACAAATGTACACCGCTTTCGAATTTTCCGGGCCACTGAAATTCATATAGGCTCGGTCTGGCATGGGAGTTAATTCATGCACATGTGCATAGCTTCCAAATTCACTCCCTTGGTAAAGAACACTGTTGTCCTCTTTGGGGCTACTAAAATTCATAAAGGTTTTCTCCATCAAGGGAGTTAATTAGAGAAATGTGCATGGTAACTATTCACTATCGAATTTTGCTGCCCCTAATGTTACCCAAAAGAGGCCATTTAAATCGCAATAAATACCATCCAGATGCTAAATA
>CM054157.1:32862270-32869770 GCA_028751875.1 Rapana venosa | reverse complement strand
ACATCCATTGCAATGGGGGAATAGCAGAATTTATAAAAAACAACAACAACAGACCAACAAAATATGACAAAGTACAAACATCTGTGTTATCTCATACCCCACTGCCTCCACTATGATTAATAAGACTGCAAAGACACTTACATATACTAGCCATAAATACATTTTCTTATGCATCTGCACATGTGCCAACACACATGCATGCATATGCACACACAGGGAAAGAAAGAAAGAGAGAGAGAAAGAAAGAATGAATGAAAGAAAGAAAGAGAGTTCCCATTTTTAGACTGACAAGATAGGTAAAAAATGAAGACACCATTTTTAGATTGACAAGATAGGTACAATACGAAACACTGCAGTAACACACACACACACACACACAGTTCCTATTTTTAGATTGACCAGATAGGTAAAATTTGAAACACTGCAGTAACACACACACACACACATGCACGCCCACCACACACCCTCAACCCCTCCCCCCCCCCCCCACACACACACAGGTGAAGGCTATGTACTGGTAGCCATTAAGACATTAAATAAAATAAACATACTTATCTTCCTGAGCGCACAGACATCTAAGATCAACAAGATGTTATGTACTGACATTAATGGCGGTAGCATCCGTAATCTGTTGAGAAATTTAATGAATCAAGTGCTTGCACACAAAAACATAGAAAGAAAGAAAGAAAGAAAGAGATAGATAGATAGAGATAGACAGACAGACAGACAGGCAGGCAGGCAGGCAGGCATCAGTGAAAAAGCTGATATACAAAAAAATATAAAAAGACCAAAACTGAAACAACAACAAAAAACAGAGAGAGAAAGAGAGAGAGAGAGAGAGAGAGAGAGAGAGAGAGGAGAGAGAGAGACAGACAGACAGACAGACAGACAGAGAGACAGAGAGAGAGATGTTTTGATCCTAATGGTGTACCATACTTACGCACTGGGTTATCTAACACATAAGTGGCTGTGCCCACATTCACACATAGAAGACAAAAGTAGGTGACTGAAAGTCACTGTGATAAGTACAAAGTCCTCACACAAGGAAACAGGCTGGAAGGGTACAAGGAGGCTGGTAGGGGGCAGGGTAGAGGGGATGGCTGATTAAGTCAACCAGTTAGTTAGATCTAGGTCATGCTTTGCTGCCCTAGAGTTGTGTAAGAAGAGTAAATCAGCCTATATCTACACAGTTTCTGATCCTAAAACATAGTCAGATATTTTTTTTTAATGAAAATGGATGGTAAAAATCATGCAATCATGCATAATGTAGTGTATGCTTACTTTCAGTTGTGGTTTTTATCACTATATCTAATCCTACTTCGCACCTCTGGCATGCCATTTGCATGAAGTCTCCTGCAGTGCTCACACAAAAGTGGTTACCCAGTTAGGCGTCTTCAATTTAAAGTAATTTGAAGTTTGAATGGTTATTTCTATGCTTTTATGACAAACTGGGCTCAGATTTTTTTAACTCATATTATCAATCCACAATAAAAGAACAGAGATGGTAAAAAAAAATGTAGTACAAAGTTAACGTCATGAAGTTCTTTTAGGCTAGGGGGGGGGGGGGGGGGGGGGGAATGGGAAAGTGAAACACCACCCACACTGTGTGCATCAGGGGTTAGGGCGTCAGTGGCCTCTGGGTAGGTCAGCTATAGGGGACCAGACTTATCTATTGCAAACCGAAATTGTCAAAACTGTCTAGTTCCAGGTGTGTTGCGTAACTTAATTGTTTACCATGTCTCCCAGGGGACAAAGAGTCACTGTTTCCCATGCGAATATTGTTCACACTGGTCCTAAGTATATGTATGCAAACTGGCTTCTCCTCACTATCGAAGACACCTAGAATACTCTTGGCAGCTCTGCTATTACAAAAGTTTTAGTACACATTTTGACAGTCACAGAAAATGAATGCGCTCCCAACAATCTGAATATATGTATAGATCTAGCATTCTTTTCAACAAACAATATAAAACCATGGCTATAGTCCAGCTGCCAATGCAGGAATATTGGCCAAACCCTGCAAATAAAAGTGACCGGGCTGAATTTGGCATACACATACTTTGGACCCTTCTCTACAATATTGGCATGGGAAACATCATATAAACCAATTGTTTCCCACTTATTTTGATGATCAAAGATATATGGCCCACTTATCAAAGACCGCAAAAACTGTAACGTACTTGTTCATCTTCTTATTTTTGAGGCAGCTCTTAATTAATTGTACATAGTTTTTTTGTAGCATCAAAAATGATTGCAAGAATACACACAGCAATGATTATACTAGATTTTTTGGCATAATCTTTCATACATAAACATTTGGGAAAAGAAAATATTGCTTTGTTTATCTAACACAGAAGCATGGCTCCAGAATTTCACTTTATGCTTTAAAATATATGGAGCTGATGTTTATCTTCATCTACACACAGACACACACACATGTGCATGCGCATGCATGCACACACATATGCACACACGCATACACACACACATGCACATGTGCGCTCTGACAGTGTGATGATGACGTTTACTGATTTGGTTGACCAGGATTTGTAGAAAGATGAGAACAACACTTGACCAATACAAGTAGCAACAGCAGCAGAAGCAGCAACAAAAACAAAAACAACCACAGACACACATAAACACTTGTGCACACACACACACACACACACACGCACACACACAAACACACACAAACAACACACATACAAACACACAACACACAACACACACACCACACACACACACACACACACACACAAGGATAGCCTGGTGGTTAGAGTGATGAATTCGTGACTTACTGACCCAGGTTCGATTCTTGTTCAAGAGGATTTTTCCTCTGGAATTAACATCAGTGCCGACTCCACTCTCCCCAAATATCTTTCAGATAAGACTATAAACTGAGGTCTAGTGTGTGAATGCACACAGAACATCTTGCGCACATGTTAAAACCTGTTCCACTTTTCAGAAGAGTAAGCCATTGTGTGCTGGTGGGACGGATGGCAACATTTACAAAAAACTGCATACGCACAGGGACTGGATGAATAAAAGCACATGAGTGCTTATTCCATTATCCTTGAAATAAAAGAATAAAATAAAACACACACACAATCACTTGAAAGTGTTCACAGATGGCTCACACACACACACACACACACACACACACACACACGCCTGTACTTGCAGGAAAAGGGAAAGTACTGTCATGTGCTCTGATCCCTACTGCAGTCATCACATCCACCCCATGTACACAAGGCCATACGCTGCAAACTGGCTTTGAAGCATTGACAGCATACATTCTCCACAGGGAGCTTACAGCCACAGTGGATCAGTTCTTGATAGGCTTCCTCTCCCTGTGGCAGTGTAGTCCACACGTCTCCCTCCATCCATGATCCTGTTCTTTCTGCTGACACATAGTCCAGGGCAAGGAAGGTCTGGTGCTTTCACCAAACACTGTCCCCATAATGATGTGACCACTTTGGTAAACAGTTCTTAGGGTATGCTGCTGAAGCACACTGAAAATAAATGGAATGTGCCCCAGCTGCTGTCTTCCCGTTGTGCACATCCTTTTCCTGGCGTTATCCACACTTTGCAATCCACTGGTCCTGTCATACAACAGAACGTTGAAGAACCTCCATCATTGAGCCAGGTATGGTCAGGGTAGCTGGTTGTTCCATCATGAGCAGGAGGGCATCAGTCACTTGTGGCTATGCAGCCCATTCCACGCCTTAGTCTTTCTTTTTCCAGAGAAGAACACACAGTCACTCCCTGTAAATGCATAGAAGGCTGGCAAGGATTTGGAAGTACTTTGGACCAAGCTGAGTGGCTGTTGTGTGGGATGTTAGGTATTTTAAGTATTTCCCAACTCTAAGAGCAATCTGCAGTTCATAAACTGCAGTTAACTGGACACAGGCAACAGCAACTACGTCAGTATCTGTTGTCCTAATGAAGACTTTCTGCAGGGCCTCTGTGATACAGTCATCCACATGTAGCATTAGAGGAGTGTACTTCCTCATGGCTACAAGGTTCTAGTCTGCTGGTGTCTTTGCTGGATGAGCACAGGTTTTTTTTTTGGCATTTGTACATAATTATAAGGATCTTGTCATGGACTTGTGCTTTGTCCAAACAAGTCTCTGTGAGGAACCTGAACAGTTCATTTTTGTTCTCATTTACCTGTAGAAAATGTTGCCAGTTTCCTGGAATCTGTGCTGAAGCCATAGCCCTTCTTTGAGCACCAGAACCTGGCTTTTTTCCATGTAGTAGACGTCAACCTGTCAGCCCTAATGGCTATAGACATCAAAAGCAATGAAAACCCGTCTTACTGAATCATGCTGGCACATGATGTATGGAAAGACAGATGGCATCCACATATGCCTGAAAGGTAGTTGTCAGCTTTGTGATGGCATTTAGATGAGAGCAGCACCATCAACATGCCTGGCATCTACTTGTGGAGCACTGTCAGGAATAAGGCAAGTAATATTTCATGAAGGATGTTTTGTGCAAAGTCAGGAGTCTTTAACTAGACAGTTCTGCTTTTAGTGACATCATCCAGTACATCATCAGGAATGGATGTAAAGTTGTCAGCAACCGCAGCAGGGATCTCATCAGAAAATGAAGCTGAACAACTATTACCAAGCCATGTTTCTGGCCCTGAAGCCAAGCTGTCAGATCAGCTTTGGCCCTTGATCTAAACTGACCAAGTGCAGGTCAAGTCAAGATAAGTCAAGTCAAAAACACTTTAATCAGCCCATGGAGCACAGTTACGAAACTGACAGGCACACTGATACGAATCATAATCTTGAAAGACACAAGAGGGCAACATTTAATATTGTATAAACATTCCAAACTTCAAACAAAAAATATCACAAACACACAACACACACACACACCACACACACACCACGCACGCACGCATCACGCACGCACACATACACACACACAGAAACTCTCAAACTCAAATGATTTAATTGCATAGATAGAGTACATCCATTACAATAGGGGAAAAGCAGATTTAAAAACAAAAAACAAAACCAACAAAATATGACAAAGTACAAACGTCTATGTTATCTCATACTCAACTGCCTCTACTATGATTAATGAGACTACACAGGCACTTACATAATACTAGACATAAATTCATTTTCTTATGCATCTGCCCATACGCCAACACACATGCACGCATACACACACAAGCACACACAGAGGAAGAAAGAAAGAGAGAGAGAGTTCCCATTTTTAGACTGATAAGATAGGTGAAAATGAAGACACCATTTTTAAATTGACAAGACAGGTACAATATGAAACCGCACCACGCGCGCGCGCGCGCGCGCGCGCGCGCGCGCGCACGCAGCACATTCCTCTTTTTAAATTGACAATATAGGTAAAATTTGAAACACTGCAGTAACACACACACACACACATGCACGCGCACGCAGACACCCCCCACCCAACCACACACACACACACACACACACACGCACGGAGGTGAAGGCTATGTACTGGTAGCCATTACGACGTTAAATAAACTTAACATAATTACTTTTCCAAGCACATTAATACATTTAAGATCAACAAGTTGTTCTGTACTGACTTTAATGGGATAGCATCGGGTTATCTGTCGAAAAATATAATGAGTCAAGTGCTTACACACAAAAACACATAAATAAAGATAGATAGATAGATAGATAGATAGAGACAGACAGACAGACAGGCAGGCAGGCAGACAGACAGACAAAGTAGACAAACAGACAGGCAGGCAAACAGGTATGGATTGGACAATAATCTTTATTCCCAAGGGTAACAGATACCTATTGACATACTTTTTTTTCATCGGCCCTTGCCCTGAGAAGGGACTATCTTTAATAATCACAACTAATAATTTCAAGCAAACATAAACATTATTTTTATTGAAAGAGGGAGAGGACTGTCTTTAATAATAACAACCAATCATTTCAAGCAAACATAAACAACTGAGTTTTTTAATGAAAGAGAGAGAGGACTATTTTTAATAATCACAACTATTAATTTAAAGCAAACATAAACAACGTTTTTTTATGAGATAGAGAGAGTTATATTGTCAATCTAAATTTGGCATCAACAAAATCAAATCAGTGAGGAAGCAGCTATACAAGCAATATAAAAAGGGACCAAAACTGAAACAACAATGAAAGAGAGAGAGAGAGAGAGAGAGAGAGAGAGAGAGAGGAATTTGATCCTAATGGTGTACCCACTGGGTTATTCAACACATAAGTGGCTGTGCCAACATTCACACAAACAAGACAACAGTAGATGACTGAAAGTCACTGTGACAAGTACAACGTCCTCTGCTATAGTTACAAATACTGTTTAAAAAAATCTAATTCAATAATGGTGAAATGGTGCGATTGATTAAAACAACATTATAACAGGGAAACAGGCTGGAAAGGGAGAAGGAGGCTGATATGGGGCAGGGTAGAGGGGATGGCTGATTAAGTCAACCAGTCAGTTAGATCTAGGTCACGCTTTGCCGCCCTAGAAATGTGTAAGAAAAGTAAATCAGGGTATATCTACAGTTTCTGATCCTAAAACGTAGTCAGACATTATTTAAATGAAATCCTTAAAGGAATGTATGCTTACTTTTATTTGTGGTATTTATTACTAGATCTAATCCTACTTTGCACCTCTAGCATCGCCATTTGCATGAAGTCTGCTATGGTGCTCACACAAAAGTGTTTACCCAGTTAGGCATCTTCAATTTAAAGTAATTTGAAGTTTTACTCCTTATTTATATGATTTTATGACAAACCAGGCTCCGAATTTGAAACTCATATTATCAAACTATGATAAAAGAACAGAGATGGTAAACAATTAGTACAAAGTTAACGCCATGAAGTTCTTTTAGGCTAGGGGGGAAGTGGAGAAGTGAAACACTGCCCAGGCTGTGTGGGTCAGGAGGTTAGGGCCTCAGTGGCTTCTGGGTAGGTCAGCAGCAGGGGACTAGACTTACCTATGGCAAACCGAAAGTGTCAAAATTGTCCAGTTCCAGGAGTGTTGCATAACTTCATTGTTTACCACGTCTCCCAGGGGACTCAGAGTCATTGTTTCCCACGCGAATATTGTTCACACTGGTCCTAAGTATATGTATGCAAACTGGCTTCTCCTCACTCTCTAAGACACCTAGAAAAATCTTAGCAGCTCTGCTACTGTGTGTATATGGAAAAAAATCTAACACGGTATGCTAGTCTTTTTCAATACAATCAGCATAAGTCAAAACATTAAAAAATAATTTTGGGGGAAATAGAATTCCGTTTACATTGTCTTGCTTCTAAAGGCATTGGGATACATTTTTGCTGAGTGCTATCACACTGCGGTCTTTACTGGAATGAGTTGCCAGATTCCTTAGCAAAACGTGGTGCCTCAGAATGTGCAAGTGACATCATGATGAAAAGGCTAGTACAGGCCTGAGTTTATCATCATTTGAAGTTATTTCAATTCTTGCAAACTCTAGGTGATCAACGTTTTTCT
>CM054157.1:32849770-32857270 GCA_028751875.1 Rapana venosa | reverse complement strand
CCCTGTTGGGATGCTGGGGGCCTACCAATATAAATAGCATCCCCATCCTCTGGAAAATCTGTGCTATAAATTCCCTCTTTTCTAAGATAAAAATGTAATTCAGCATCCCCTTGTGGGGATGTTGAGGGCGTATCAATATAAATTAGCACCCCCCATCTTCTGGAACTTATGAGCTAGCAATTCCCTCTTTTCTAGCCCTCTCTTCGTTTCTTGCTTTGTTTCCTTTTCTTCCTGTCACCTCCTTCTTGTCTATTTACTACTTTCTTGGTCCATTCTCCTGCCCTTCTTTCCCAGAAAGACTGGAAAGCTAACACTTCTAAAGTGGGACACGCTGGCCTGCCTGACTTGTCAGGCGCTTTGATTAAGGCAGCGCAACGGATTTTCGCTCATATGACAGAGAACAAGAGTTGCTTCCTGAGCGTTTGAAAAGAAAAAGAGAAAACTTCAGCATGTCCACAAGATGTCATACGCACTCAAATGGAATTTCGGTTTTTAGACTCGTCGAAGGACTTTTTTGGGAATGGAATGGAATAAATCAACAGACACTCCTGTTTCTGTCAGCGTGTCTGTCTGTACCCCTATACACCCACACCCCCCCTCTCTCTCTCTCTCCCTCTCTCTCTCTCAATCATTCATTTGTTCATTCTCTCTTTCTCTCTCTCTCTCTCTCTCTCTCTCTCTCTCTCTCTCTCTCTTCTCTCTCTCTCTCTCTCTCTCTCTCTCTCTCATTCTCTCTGCATCCTGCTTATCACAATTAACTTTTGTCATTGTCATTCTCTCTCTCATTCATTCTCTCTCTCTCACTCTCTCTCTCTCTCTCTCTCTCTCTCTCTCTCTCTCTCTCTCTATCTCTGTGCATCTTGCTTATCACAAAATAACCTTTGTCATTGTCATTGTCCTTCTCTCTCTCTCTCTCTCTCTCTCTCTCTCTCTCTCTCTCCTCTCTCTCTCTCTCTCTCTCTCTCTCGCTCGCTCGCTCGCTCTCTCTCTCGCTCCCCTCTCTCCCTCCTTCTCTCTTCTCTCCTTCTCTCTCTCTCTCTTCTCTCTCTCTCTCTCTCTCTCTCTCTCTCTCTCTCTCTCTCTCTCTCTTTCCCTCTCTCTCCATCTCTCTCTCTGTATTTTACCCTCTCCCCTTTCTTTCTGTTTGTTTTTCTTGTTCTTCCTCTTCCTCTGTCTGTCACTCCCCTTCTCCCTCTCTGCCTGTCTATTTCAATGTCGTTTTGTCTGTCCGATAAACCATCTGTCTCAGCCCCCATCATCCTCTCCTCTTCCTCCCTCTCTCTCCCTCTGTCCTCCCTCCTTCCTCTCTGTCAACCCCCAACCCCCCCCCCCCCCTCTCTCTCTCATGAGCATGTGGCATGTGGCAACACTTTCAGCGGCATCATAATGGCATATTCATCACAACAATGGCATCCACACGACTGCACGAGATCAGGAAATAGACACTCACACAGACCCGGATGTGTGCATCACTCGACAACAGTCTCTCCTTCCCCCTCCACAACACGACAATGACGCTTCCTTCCTTCCTTCCTTCTTTCCCTCTCTCCTGTATGGTCAAAGTCGACTCTGCTGTGCAGGCTTTATCGGCGGCTACATGCCTTTAACGTTATGTCGTTGACGTAATGTCCTTAACGTCATAACTTTAGCCTTATGTCAGTGACATCATGTCCTTAGCCGTATGTCCTCGACATCCTGTCTCTAGCTTTATTATGTCCTTAGACGTATGTCATGTCTTTAAATTTATGTATTTATCCTTATGTCGTTGATGTCATATCCTTAGCCTTATGTCTTTAGCCTACCGTCGTCAACGCATGTCTTTAGCATTATGTCCTTAGCCGTATGTCGTTGACGTCATGTCTTTAAATTTATGTGTTAAGGTTTATGTCGTTGATGTCATATCCTTAGCCTTATGTCTTTAGCCGTATTTCGTTGACGTCATGTTTTTAGCATTATGTTGTTGACGTCATGTCCACAACCTTAAGTTTCGGACGTCATGTCCTCAACCGCCTGTTGCTGACGTCATGCCCTTAACCTTATTTTGTGACGCCATTTCATTGACCTTATGCTGCTGACGTTATGTCCTTAGCTTATGTCGTTGACATGTCTTTAGCCTTATACGTTTGACGTCATATCTTAGCCTTATGTTTTTAGCCTTATGCCGTTGACGTCATGTCTTCAGCTGTTTGTTGTTGACATCACGTTTTAAGCGTTATGTCCTTGACGTCATATCTATAGTGTCGTGCCTTTAGCCTTACGTCATTGACGTCAGGAACGTAACAGAAAATGAGACAGCAACAACAAAAAACCCCAACCCTGCACCCCCACCCCCCCTTCCCACAACCAAAACCAAAATAAAACATTGGAGGGGTGTCTTTATGGCATGGTAATGTGTCTGTTCATGCCTGTCTCTTTTACTGTATTTTGTCTGACCTGTCAATCCGTACAGGTGTGTATGCCTCTTTGTCTTTCTGTTTGGTCGTCTGCTCACATTGGCATGATTATGTCTGTCTGTATATCAACTCTTCTGTATCAATCTAGCCCACCTGTGTCTTTTCTGATATGTTTTTTGTATGTTAGTTAATGTGATGACGATCACACGTAAACACATCATACGATGTAATAGTGAATGAAAATATGTATTCATGTAAAAATACGCAGGCACGTGTTACCATTTACAATGAAATAAAGACTGCGATGGCTAACACACACAGGACAGCAGTCTTACACACGATGTAAGCTTTTCTCATGTATTTGTGGAATGCGTGCTGTGACACATACCGAATGAATGAATGAATGAATGAATGAATGAATGATCTTTCTTTTTCAAGGGTTACAGATAAGCTTTAACGAGCTTTTTTCATCCGGCCCTTGTCCTGCTCAGGGGCTTCAACTAAAATGAAATTCAACCTGTGATTCAAAGCAAAAGAAATATACATACATACATACATACATACATACATATATATATATATATTATATATATACACACACATATCCTACAAATGACATACACATTTTTGACTGAAACGTTCCTGTTAATAAGGAAATAGTACCGGGGGGAAATAAGTCTAGGTAACCACTTACTAGTTCTCAATCGTTTTGAAAATGACTTACCAAAGATTCGATTTTTTTAAATCTAGAAAATAATATCTTTCAATGACATTCATGTTCAGACATGATATCAGATATTGATTATGATAAAGTAAACTAGACAGAATGAAACATAGAGTAGACAGAGAGAGAGAGAGAGAGAGAGAGAGAGAGAGAGAGAGAGAGAGAGAGAGAGAGAGAGAGAGAGAGAGAGAATCTTCAGATTGTGTCATACCAAACATCAATAACTCTCTCTCTCTATCACTCTCTCTGTCTCTTTCTGTCTGTCTGTCTGTCTGTCTGTCTGTCTGTCTGTCTCTCTCTCTCTCTCTCTCTCTCTCTCTGTCTTTATCTCTCTCTCTCTATGTCTGTCTGTCTCTCTCTTTCTGTCCCCCCACCCTACCCCGTCTTCCCAACATCAATTTTGTAAAATATAAAATATATTCACTGGTTTCAGTTTCTCTGTTGGCTCTATTTTGCCATCATGAACAACAGATGTATTCATTGGCATGATCCTTATCTATTGGCAATACTTCTGTCATATGTACCACAGATGTATTCACTGGTTTCAGCCTATCTATTGGCAATATTTCTGCCATATGTACAACAGATGTATTCATTGGCATGAGCCTTATCTATTGGCAATACTTCTGTCATATGTACCACAGATGTATTCACTGGTCTCAGCCTGTCTATCTATTGGCAATACTTCTGTCATATGTACAACAGATGTATTCACTGGTTTCAGGCTGTCTATCTATAGCTATTGGCAATAATTCTGCCATCCTGTACAACAGATGTATTCACTGGTGTCAGGCTATCTATTGGCAATACTTCTGCTATCCTGCACAACAGAGGCTAATCATTTCAGATATGGCCATGTGCAGGTGGGTATATCTCCACTCGTATTGAAACTCAGAAGACGCAGAATCGATCCCTTTTCGAACCCCAACTTTTCCTCATCCACTACACCTTGAGCGGCGGACTAAGTGCTAGACTTTCGGACGGGACGATGAACTGAGGCCCCGTATACCCATACCCTATCCTAGCCTACCCTACCTTACCACACCACACCACACCATACCATACTATACCATACCAGCATGCATACGAAGGCATGTTCACAGGGACCGAAGATAAACTTCCTTCCATCACAACAACTTCAGTAGCATTCGGCGATATGCCAGTTCCTTTGTCCAACTCTGTGAAGTATTTAGGAGTAGTTCTTGACAACGCACTCTCTATGACAAAATTCATTACCAGACCTGTCAGTTTTGCTCCTATCAATTACGGCGCATAAGCGCGATTCGCAAGTATCTTTTCACTGACGCAACTTCCAAGCTTGTCACATCTCTCATTCTTTCACGTTTAGACTACTGTAATTCTCTTTTGGCTGACCTACCAGCATCATCTTTCCACTCTCTTCAACGCATACAAAACTCTGCAGCTCGACTGGTCCTAAGAAAGAAAAAATCTGAACACATCACTCTGCGATCTCTTCACTGGCTGCCTGTCTCACAAAGACTGGAGAATAAGATCAATACCCTATGTTTCAAATGTCTTCACAAATCTGCGCCCTCTTATCTCTGTAACTGTCTTCACCTGTACACTCCATGCCGTTCCCTTCGTTCAGCCGCAGATACTTTGTGCTTTCGAACACCCAGATTCAAACAAACCACTGTTGGCCGTCGCTCTTTCTCTGTTTCTAGTCCATCCACCTGGAATGACCTCCCTCTTTCACTTCGCCAAAAGACTTCACTTGATACCTTCAAATCCAGCCTCAAAACACACTTGTTTCATACCTGAGACTTTCCCCCTCATATCTGTCCCTAATTTTCAACAGCATCTTTCACCTCCTAAGTGTGTTCGCGAGTGTGTGTGTGTGTGTGTGTGTGTGTGTGTGTGTGTGTGTGTGTGTGTGTGTGTGTGTGTGTGTGTGTGTGTGTGTGTGTATTTGTGTGTGTATTTGTGTGTGTGTGTGTGCGTGCGCGCGCATGGATTTGAAATCTGTTGTTCATTATGTTTAAGGAGAGTTGCATGCGTGTAAATGATTTGAGTGCAAGCGCTTCGATTTGTTTGTTTTTTACAAGATTCAGCGCTATATAAATTCCATATTATTATTATTATTATTATTGTTATTATTATTATCATTATTAGTAGTAATAGTATTAATACCCTCTGTTTCAAATGTCTCAACAAATCTTCACCCTCTTATCTTTTGTAACTGTCTTCTCCTGTACACTCCATCCCGTTCCCTTCGTTCAGCCGTAGATACTTTGTGCTTTCGAACACCCAGATTCAAACAAACCACTGTTGGCCGTCGCTCTTTCTCTATTTGTGATCCATCCACCTGGTATGACCTCCCTCTTTCACTTCGCCAAAAGACTTCATTTGATACCTTCAAATCCAGCCTCAAAACACACTTATTTCCTACCTGAGGCTTTTCCCTCATATCTGTCCCTACTTTTCAACAGCATCCTTCTTCTCCTAAGTGTGTTCGCGGTGTGTGTGTGTGTGTGTGTGTGTGTGTGTGTGTGTGTGTGTGTGTGTGTGTGTGTGTGTGTGTGCGTGCGTGCGCGTGCGCGCGCATAAATTTGAATTCTGTTATTCATTATATTTTGAGGAAAGTTGCATGCGTGTAAATGATTTAAGTGCAAGCGCTTCGATTTGTTTGTTTTACAAGATTCAGCGCTATACAAATTCCATATATTATTATTATTATTATTATTGTTATTGTTATACCACACCACACCACAAATTCAAATTCAAATTCAAAAGCTTTATTATCTCAAAGACAGAGAAATTCCGACGGGTTACTCGCCATACATAAAAAACAAAAAACATTTAAACATCCATAAGGGATGTGGTGTGACAGGCTAACAACACCCGGCACAGAGGCAGTCCAGCTGTGTAACCAGACCGTCCATCATGTTTGTGGAGCGTGCAGAGAGACGCCGTGTTTACCAGGCATTATCTGGGTCTCCCTCTCTTTTGTCTTCACCCCTTAGTCAGGGTCTGTATTTCTTTATTTGTCTTTCTCTCTGTCTGCTTGTTTTGCTGCCTCTTTGTTTCTGTCTCTGTTTTACTGTCTTTCTATCTTTCTGTCCGTTTATCTGTATTTTGTCTGCCTGTTTGTCTTTCTATCTTCATTTTTACGTTGATCTGTCTATCCCTCTCTCTGTCAATGTCTGTAATGTGATGTGAATTAATGTCATGTAACATGATTTAAGTGTCAACTTGTGTAGCGTTTTGCCCTGAAGAAGCCCAAAGCCATCAAAAGCAAACGAAAGAAGTGCTTGCAGAAGAAGAAGCTGGTACCATGGTTTCATGCAAAGAGTGCCACTGAACGGATTTTTAAGCACAGGCGTATCATCAAGAAATATATCCAACACCACAAAGATGTTTCAAAATTTCATCGACTGCAAAAAAGCGTTTGATAGAGTGTAGCATAATGGACTGAGGAAAACCCTGAGAACTTTCAGCATCGAAAAAGAACTAATGCAGATTATTCAGGCCCTTTATAACAATGCTAGCAGTGCAGTTCTTATAAACGGTCAGATCGGAGATTACTTTAGGAAAACAATAGGAGTCAGACAAGGCTGCACACTCTTGCTACTTTCTTTAATCTCTTTCTTCAGCAGATCCTGCAGGAGACGCTCCTTATTTTCCACACTACTGTATCTGGAACATCATGAAGGATCAGTCAGCATTGGTGGCAGAACGATCACAAACCTCTGCTTCGCAGATGACATTGATGGAATAGCAGGATCAGAAAAAGAGCTTGCCAGCCTAACAGAACATTTGAAATAAGGCCTCCAAAACATACGGCATGGAAATCAGTGCAGAGAAGACCAAACTGATGACTAATAACACCAACGGCATTAGCACTGATATCAGGGTTAATGACCAGAAGCTGGAAACAGTTCAAAGCTTCAAGTACCTGGGAGCCGTTGTATCAGACCAGGGATCCAAGCCAGAAGTAGTATGCAGGACTGCACAGACAATAACAGCTTTGTCAAAACTAAACACCATCTGGAGAGATAAAAAATATCTCACTTATCTCCAAGATCAGACTAATGCGCTCCCTTGTCATATCCATATTTCTGTATGCATGTGAATCATGGACCCTGACTGCAGATTTGGAGGAGTACAGGCGGTGGAGATGAGATGCTTTCGGAGACTCCTTGGCATCTCCTACAAAGACCACATAAGCAACGAATGCGTGCATAACAGAATCCAGCAAACCATTGGACCCTATGAGAACCTTCTAACGATCATGAAAAAGCGTAAACTTAAATGGTATGGGCATGTCACAAGATCCAAAGGACTTGCAAAGACAATTTTACAAGGCACTGTCCAAGGAGGAAGAAGAAGAGGCAGACCAAGGAAGAGCTGGGAGGATAACAT
>CM054157.1:32827131-32844270 GCA_028751875.1 Rapana venosa | reverse complement strand
TTTCGCCTGTCCTTTCTTAATTTCTCTCTGTCCCTTCTTAATTTCTCTCTGTCCCTTCTTAATTTCTGTCTGTCTGTTTTTAATATCCCTTTTTTTAAAATCAAAGACAATCCTTGGTTGGTTGAGAGAGAATGAATGAATGAATGTATGAATGAATGAAGGAATGAATAAATGAAGGAAGGAAGGAAGGAAGTAATGAATGAAGGAAGGAAGGAAGGAAGTAATGAATGAAGGAAGGAAGGAATGAATGAATGAAGGAAGGAAGGAAGGAAGGAAGGAATGAAGGAAGGAAGGAAGGAAGGAAGGATCTTTTGTTCGTCAGGGTGCAGATTTTAGGCCAAGCCTAATCTTTTATATTTGCTTCTCTTTTTTCTTTTTTTTCTTTTAAAAAAACTATTTTCCTTTCTTTTTGATATGAAAAGACAATCCCTAGTTGTTGTTTATTTATTTCCTTTTCTTTTCATTTTCTTCTTTAAAAAAACTATTTTCCTTTCTTTTTTTATATGAAAAGTCAATCCCTAGTTGTTGTTTATTTCCTTTTCTTTTCTCTTTTTGGTTTCCTTTTTTTGGATATCAACACACAGTCCCTAGTTACTGTATATTTATTTGCTTGCTTTTTTTTTTTTTATTAACCTTTTTCGTTACTTCTGGTTATTCATTCATATGCTTATTTATCTTAAGATTTTTTGTTGGTTTTTGTCCTTTATTCTTCCAGGGGTTATTTTTGTTGGTCTTTTGTCTTTGGGGACGGGATAGCTCAGTGGTCGGAGCACTCGCTTTCCCCCAGCCAAGTTAAGCAGTGTCGAGCATGGTTACCAGTTGGATTGGTGACCGTTTGCGCGCCTTGGCTTCAGTACAGTTCCCCCAGTTCACCCAGCTGTAAATGGGTACCTGCCCTCTTTAGGGTCAGGGAAGGTAAAGCAGCGAGGGAGAGGAGATGGGCGCCGCCCTCAATGTGCTGGCCCTAGAGAAGTGAGGTCTCTGACGCCTCGCTCCCCTACGACCTTATAGGTTATGGGACTCCTTTACCTTTACCTTTACCTTTCCTTTTTTGTCTTTGTGTGTCTGTTTGGAATTAGTTTACTCTCTGTCTCTGTCTCTCTCTGTGTCTCTCTCTTGTGTCTCTCTCTGTCCTGTCTCTGTGTCTTCTGTCTCTGTGTCTCTCTTCCTTCTCTCTCTCTGTCTCTCTGTCTCTCTTTCCTCTCTCTCTCTCTCGCTCGATCGTGTTGTGTTCTCTCTCTCTGTCTCTCTCTGTGTCTCTGTGTCTTTCTGTCTCTGTCTCTTTGTCTCTACCCCCTTCCTCTCTTTCTCTCTCTCTCTCTCGCTCGCTCGCTCCCTCGCTCGCTCGTGTTGTGTTTTCTCTTCTCTCTGTCTCTCTCTCCTCTCTCTCCCTCTCTCTCCTCTCTCTCTCCTCTCTCTCTTTCTCTGTCTCTTGTCTCTCCTCTCTCTCTATCTCTCTCGTGTTGTGTTCTCTCTCTCTGTCTCTGTCTCTTTGTCTCTCTCTCTCTCGTGCTGTGTTCTCTCTCTCTCTCTCTCTCTCTCTCTCTCTCTTTCTCTCTCTCTCTCTCTCTCTCTCTCTCTCTCTCTCTCTCTCTCTCTCTTCTCTGTGTCTTTCTGTCTCTGTCTCTTCTCTCTCTCTCTCTCTCTCTCTATCTCTGTGTCTTTCTGTCTCTGTCTCTTTGTCTCAACTCTCTCTCTCTCTCTCGTGCTGTGTTTTCCTCTCTCTCTCTCTGTCTCTCTCTGTATCTTTCGTTTTCTCTCTGTCTCTGTCCTCTGTCTCTCTCTCTTTTTCGTGTGGTCTGTTCTGAAATTGTTCACTTTTCCTTTGATCTCATTTCTTTTGTTTGATAGAGTCTGCACGTTCTAGAAAAAAAATGTTTTGCTTTTTTTCCAAATCTCTTTTCTTTGGCTTGTTTTTTCTGTTTTGTTTTGTTTGACCTATTTCTCTGTGGGCTTTTTCTCTTTTTCTTTGCTACTTTTTTTTTCTCTCCAAGATGTGAAATTCTAGTACTCTGTGAGGTAAGAAACAGTAGTAAGCTTTGCACTGTAAGGGTAGCTTGGTCCTATCTACTCCAGTCATAGTTGTTCCAATCCACCCCAGTTATATTGGTCCAATCCACCCCAGTCAGTATTCCAATCCACCCCAGTAAGTGTTTCAATCCACCCCAGTCATATTGTTCCAATTCACTCCAGTCATATTATTATAATCCACCCCAGTAAGTATTTTCATCCACCCCAGTCATATTGTTCCAATCTACCCTAGTCAGTATTCCAATCCACCCCAGTAATATTGGTCCAGTGCACGCAGTCTTAATTGGTACAATCCACCCAAGTCAGTATTCCAATCCACCCTAATCAGTATTCCAATCCACCCCGTCAGTATTCCAATCCACCCCAGTCAGTACTCCAATCCACCCCAGTCGTATCATTTGAATACACCCCAATCATATTGTAATCCACTACAGTTATATTGTTCTAAACCATCTAAGTCAGAGTGTTCCATTTCATCCAAACATATTGGTCCAAGCCATCCCAGACATGTTGGTCCTATCCACTTCAGACATATTGGTCCAATCCACTTCAGACATATTGGTCCAATCCATCCCAGACATGTTGGTCCAAACCACTTCAGACATGTTGGTCCAATCCACTTCAGACATGTTGTCCAATCCATCTCAGACATATTGGTCCAATCCACCTGAGACATATTGGTCCAATCCATCACATGTTGGTCCCAATCCACTTTAGCATGTTGTAAATCCATCCGAAATAATGGTCCAATCCACCTCAGACATATTGGTCCAATCCACTTCAGACATATTGAAACAATCCACTCATACATGTTGGTCCAATCCACTTCAGACATGTTGTCCAATCCATCTCAGACATTGGTCCAATCCACTTCAGACACATTGGTCCAATCCACTTCAGACATGTTGGTCCAATCCACTTCGGACATGTTGGTCCAATCCACTTCAGACACATTGGTCCAATCCACTTCAGACATGTTGGTCCAATCCACTTCAGACATATTGTTCCAATCCTCTTCAGACATATTGTTCCAATCCACTTCAGACATATTGTTCCAATCCTCTTCAGACATAATTATTGGTTCAATCCACTTCAGACATATTGGTCCAACTGTGTGTGTGTTTCTCTCTCTCTCTCTCTCTTCTCTCCCCTCTTCTCTTTCCCCTTCTCCTCTCTCCTCTTCCCCTCCTCTCTCTCTCTCTTCTCTCTCTCTCTCTTCTCTTTCTCTTCTTTTTCTCTTATCCCTCCCCTCTCTCTCCCTTTCCACCCTCCCCTTCTCTTCCACCCCCTCTCCATCTCCCCTCAGCTCCCAAGCTCCCTTTCTCCACTCTTATACACTCCATTTGGAGACAATAACATTTTAGAATCCCCCCAAGTCCAGGAGGTCGCGGGTTGAAGGCCAGGTAACCGGGCCCTACATGACAACGTCCTATACGCCCCAGCGCTCTCACAGAGATTCTCAGTATGTGAAGTTACCACACCACCCTCCACCAGCATCAGATAGTGGCCGAGCCACTGAGGAGGTTTGGAACTTTCAAGTACCTTGGGCATCCTCACCAAGAAGGTACGAGCACACAAGAGGTGAAGATCAGACTTGCTGTGGCACTTCCTCCATGACTAAGCTGGCGAAATTTGTGGAGAACCATAACATCAGAATCCACTAAGGTCAGACTCTACAAGGCACTGTCACATCCATTGCCTTGTACAGCGGTGAAGCATGGACACTCCCTCCCGATTAGAACGTAAATTCCAAAGCCTTTGAGAAGAAGTGCCTCAGGGACCTGAACATCACCAAGAGGACCAAAAACAACGATACGTTGGCAGCGATCGAGGCATGGCTGGCAAACAGAACAATGCTAGAAAACAGTCAAGGGAGGAAATTGAAATGGTTTGGCCACACACAGGCAAAACAGCCTGTAAAAGACAGTCCTGCGGGGAAATGGTGGAAGGACAAGGAGGCAGGCGACCACGAAAGTGGATATCCAACATCAGAGTGGACCGGCCCATTACCAAACCTCCTGAAAGCAGCAGGACAGAACCATTGGCGGTACATTGCAGCGTCCGTGCGGGCCCCAACGGTCGTCCGCCCAAGGATGATATGATGATGATTGATGATATGATGATGATGAGATGTGACGAGTTAAGGCAAAGTACCTATTCCGGGTGACCCCCCACCCCCTTCCTACACCTCCCCACCCTCCCTGCACCTCCCCAGGATGTTATGCTGTGGAACGCCCAACAACAAGTTAGAGTCGCCCGTCCAGCATTACTGTGGGGATAAGAAAGGGAAAAACGGGAAAAAAAGGAGAAAAAAGTGTTGTACAGCATCAATATTAGCAAACATCACTACCGATATTGGCATATATAACAACCTGTAAAAAAAAGTTTTGTACATCATGAATATCAGCAAACATAACCACTAATATCACCAAACATGACTACCTTATAAAGTTTTCTACATCAATATCAGCAAACATACCCACCTGTATAAGTTTTGTACAGCATCAATATCAGAAAACATAACCACTTGTACAGAGTTTTTTACAGTATCAATATCAGCAAACATAACCACTAATATCAACAAACATAACTACCTGTATAAAGATTTGTACAGCATCAATATCAGCAAACATAATCTTGTTTATAAAGTTTTGTACAGCATTAGTATCAGCAAGCATAACCACCTGTATAAAGCTTTGTACATCATCAATATCAACAAAATTTCCACCTGTATAAAGGGTTGTACATAATCAATATCAGCAAACATAACCACCTGTATAAAGTGTTGTGCATCATCAATATCAGCAAACATGACCATCTGTATAAAGTTTTGTACATCATCAATATCAGCAAACTTGACCATCTGTATAAAGTGTTGTACATCATCCATATCAACAAAATTACCACCTGTATAAAGTTTTGTACATAAGCAATATCAGCAAACATGACCACCTGTATAAAGTTTTGTACATCATCAATATCAAAGAAATTACCACCTGTACAAAGTTTTGTACATTATCAATATCAACAAAATTACCACCTGTACAAAGTTTTGTACATTATCAATATCAACAAAATTACCACCTGTACAAAATTTTGTGCATTATCAATATCAACAAAATTACACCTGTACAAAGTTTTGTCCTTATCTATCAACAATTCCACTGTAAAAGTTTCGTACATCAATCTTTTAAACAAAAAACACTGTATAAAGTTTTTTTCATTACCCATTTTCAACAAATCCCCCTATACAAAGTTTTGTACAATCATCCATGAACAAATAACCACCTGTATAAAGTTTGTCATCATCCATATCAACAAAATTACCCTGTACAAATTTTGTACATATCTATATCAACAATTTACCACCTGTACAAAGTTTTGTACATCATCCTATCAACAAAATTACCACCTGTACAAAGTTTTGTACATCATCCATATCAACAAAATTACCACCTGTACAAAGTTTTGTACATCAGCCATATCAACAAAATTACCACCTGTACAAAGTTTTGTACATCAGCCATATCAACAAAATTAACAGCTGTACAAAAGTTTTGTACATCAGCCATATTAACAAAATTACCACCTGTACAAAGTTTTGTACATCATCCATATTAAACAAAAGTTTTGTACATCAGCCATATTAACAAAATTACCACCTGTACAAAGTTTTGTACATCATCCATATTAACAAAATCACCACCTGTACAAAAATTTGTACATCGTCAATATGAACAAAATTAACAGCTGTATAAAGTTTTGTATATTATCAATATCAACAAAATTACCATGTGTACAAAGTTTTGTGCATCATCCATATCAACAAAATTACCACCTGTACAAAGTTTTGTACATCATCCATATCAACAAAATTACCACCTGTACAAAGTTTTGTACATAATCAATATCAACAATATTACCACCTGTATAAAGTTTTGTACAATATCATCAGCAAACATAGCCACATGGATAAAGTTGTGTACAACATCATCAGCAAACATAACCATATGTATAAAGTTTTGTACAATATCAATGTCAGCAAACATGACTATAAATATCAGCAAACATAACTACCAATATCAGTAAACGTAACCACCTATATAAAGTTGTGTACAGCATCAATATCAGCAAACATAATCACCTTATAAAGTTTTTTACAGCATCAATATCAACAAACATAACCACCTGTATACAGTTTTGTACAACATCATTATCAACAAACATAATTACCTGTATAAAGCTTTGTACAGCATCAATATCAGCAACCATAACCACCTGTATAAAGTTTTGTACAACATCAATATCAACAAACATAATCACCTGTATAAAATTTTGTACAGCATTAATATCAGCAAACATAGCTACTTGTATAAAGTTTTGTACATCATCAATATCAGTAACCATGACCACCTGTAAAAACGTTTTATACAACGTCAATGTCAGCAAACATAACCACCTGTATAAAGTGTTGTACAGCATCAATATCAGCAAACATTATCTTCTTTATAAAGTTTTGTACATCATCAATATCAGCAAACATAACCACCTGTAAAAACGTTTTATCTATCTATCTATCTATCTATCTATCTGTCCCGTAGTCTGACGACCGTGGGGGCACCCTCAAAGACTCAACAACCAGTTCCCTCCATTCCTCTCTCTGTTCTGCCTTTCTCAGGGTTTTGTTGAGTTCTAGGCCTGTCCATTCGCTGATGTTATCCTCCCAGCTCTTCCTTGGTCTGCCTCTTCTTCTTCCTCCTTGGACAGTGCCTTGTAAAACTGTCTTTGCAAGTCCTTTGGATCTTGTGACATGTCCATACCATTTAAGTTTTACGCTTTTTCACGATCGTTAGAAGGTTTCATAGGGTCCAAGGGTTTGTGGATTTTTGTTATGCACGCTTTCGTTGCTTATGTGGTTTTTGTAGGAGATGCCAAGGAGTCCCCGAAAGCATCTCATCTCCACCGCCTTACTTTCTCTCCAAATCTGCGTCAGGGTCCATGATTCACAGGCATACAAAAATATGGATATGACAAGGGAGCACATTAGTCTGATCTTGGAGATAAGTGAGATATTTTTATCTCTCCAGATGGTGTTTAGTTTTGACAAAGCTGTTATTTTTCGGGTGCAGTCCTGCATACTACTTCTGGCTTGGATCCCGGGTTTCTGTACAATGGCCCCCAGGTACTTGAAGCTTTGAACTGTTTCCAGCTTCTGGTCTTTAAACCCCTGATATCGTGCTAATGCCGTTTGGTGTTATTAGTCATCAGTTTGGTCTTCCTGCACTGATTTCCATGCCGTATGTTTGGAGGCTTATTCAAGTGTTCTGTTAGGCTGGCAAGCTCTTTTTCTGATCCTGCTATTCCATCAATGTCATCTGCGAAGCGGAGGTTTGTGATCGTTCTGCCACCAATGCTGACTGATCCTTCATGATGTTCCAGTCCCATCAGCCATGTTCTCTCAAGGAAGATGTTGAAAAGAGGGGTGAGAGTAGACAGCCTGCCTTACTCCAACTGTTTTTTCGAAACATTCTCCAATGTTGTTGTTGTTGTAGTACACTGCACTGGTGGCCTCGCTGTCCCAGCTGTTTGTTTGACTCTGATCAGGTTGTGATTGGCTGTAAAAATTCATGGTTGCCCAAAAAGCTGCATGCCACACTCTGTCAAATCCCTTCTTAAAATCTATAAAAAACGTGGTAAAGGTCTTGTTGTTGTTGAAGGTACCGCTCACATAGTATTCTGAGGTTGAATATCTGTTCTGTTGTGCTGCGCCCTGCTCTGAAACCGCTTGTTCCTCAGCAAGATGGTCTCTGCTTGTGGTTCAGTCTTTTTCAGTATTATCTGCAGCATGACCTTGCTTGGGTGGCATATGAGGCTGATTGTGCGGTAATTTTATGGCATTGTTGTAGATTTCTTTCTTGGGGAGGGTGATGTTGAGTGACTTTTGTCCATGGTTTTGGCCATTTTCCCTGTCTGCCAGATCTTGTTGCGATTCTTAGTAGGGCGCTGATCATGGCTCCCCTCCAGCTTGAACCATCAAGCTGGAATGTTGTCGCCCTGCTGACTTTCCCTTTTTCAGCGATCTGATGCTGTTTCCATTTTCTTCTCGGAGGATAGGGTGACTGTCTGTGTTTTTGCTTGCGGGTACATTAAGGACTTCTGGATTCCTGGGGTTTTCTATTAGTTATCCCAGGTTGGGGGCAGTATTCTGTCCATTGTTCAGAATATCCTGGTCATCAGTGAGACACTTCCATTTTTGTCTTGGATTGTTAAACCTTTTCTCTGTTTTGTGCTAGTCAGGTCTTTCACCAGTGATATGCTTTCTTGCTATTGTTTTTCTTGATGTTCTCTTCAATGTCTTGGCACTGTTCACCGATCCATTACTCTTTTGCCTCCGTCATGGACTTCCTGATTCTTTTTTTGACTGCCCTATATTGTTCTGCTCTTTCTTTTGTTTAATTTTTCTTTTTCTTCAACTCTCTACGCTTGTCGCATAGTTGTAGGATGTTAGGTGTGTTAGGTGTGGACGAAAAACGTTTTATATAACGTCAATATCAGCAAACATAACCACCCGTATAAAGTGTTGTACATTATCAATATCAGCAAACACAACCACCTATATAAAGACTTGCTGTACAGCTTCAATATCAGCAAACACAACCACCTGTATAAGGACTTGCTGTACAGCTTCAATATCAGCAAACACAGCCACCTGTATAATGAAATGCTGTAAAGCCTCAATATCAGCAAACACAACCACATGTATAAAGACTTTCTGTACATCTTTAATACCAGCAAACACAACCACCTGTATAATGAAATGATGTACAGCTTCAATATCAGCAAACACAACCACCTGTATAAAGACTTGCTGTACAACTTCAATATCAGAAAACACAACCACCTGTATAAAGAAAAGCTGTACAGCTTCAATATCAGCAAACACAACCACCTGTATAAAGAAATGCTGTACAGCTTCCATATCAGCAAACACAACCATGTATAAGACTTGCTGTACAGCTTCAATATCAGCAAACACAGCCACCTGTATAAAGAAATACTGTACAGCTTCAATATCAGCCCAAAACCAAACCCCTGTATAAAGACTTGCTTTTACAGCTTCAATATCAGCAAACACAACCACCTGTAAAAAAAACTTGCTGTACAGCTTCAATATAGAAAACACAACCACTGTATAAAGAAAAGCTGTACAGCTTCAATATCAGCAAACACAACCACCTGTAAAGAAATGCTGTACAGCTTCAAAATCAGCAAACACAACCACCTGTAAAAGACTTGTGTACAGCTTCAATATCAGCAAAACACAGCCACCTGTATAAAGAAATATGTACAGCTTCAATATCAGCAAACCAACCACCTGTATAAAGACTTGTGTACAGCTTCAATATCACAAACACAACCACCTGTATAAAGACTTGCTGTACAGTTCAATATCAGAAAACAACCACCTGTAATAAAAAAATGCTGTACAGCTTCAATATCAGCAAACATAACCCCCCGCTAAAGACTGCTGTACGCTTCAATATCAGCAAACACAACCACCTGTATAAAAACTTGCTGTACAGCTTCAATATCAGCAAACCAACCACCCGTTAAAAATGAAATGATGTACAGCTTCAATATCAGCAAAATAACCACATGTATAAAGACTTGCTGTACAGCCTAAATATCAGCAAACACAACCACCTGTATAAAGAAATGCTGTACAGCCTAAATATCAGCAAACACAACCACTTGTATAAAGACTTGCTGTACAGCCTAAATATCAGCAAACACAACCACCTGTATAAAGAAATGCTGTACAGCTTCCATATCAGCAAACATAACCACCTGTATAAAGACTTGCTGTACAACTTCAATATCAGAAAACACAACCACCTGTATAATGAAATGCTGTACAGCTTCAATATCAGCAAACACAACCACCTGTATAATGAAATGCTGTACAGCTTCAATATCAGCAAACACAACCACCTGTATAAAGACTTGCTGTACAGCCTCAATATCAGCAAACACAACCACCTGTATAAAGACTTGCTGTACAGCTTCAATATCAGCAAACACAACCACCTGTATAAAGACTTGCTGTACAGCTTCAATATCAGCAAAAAACCACCTGTATAAAAACTTGCTGTACAGCTTCAATATCAGCAAAACACAACCAATTGTATAAAGACTTGCTGTACAGCTTCAATATCAGCAAACACAACCACCTGTATAAAGAAATGCTGTACAGCTTCAATATCAGCAAACACAACCACCTGTATAAAGACTTGCTGTACAGCTTCAATATCAGCAAACACAACCACCTGTATAATGAAATGATGTACAGCTTCAATATCAGCAAACATAACCACCTGTATAAAGACTTGCTGTACAACTTCCATATCAGCAAACATAACCACCTGTATAAAGAAATGCTGTACAGCCTAAATATCAGCAAACACAACCACCTGTATAAAGACTTGCTGTACAGCTTCAATATCAGCAAACACAACCACCTGTATAAAGAAATGCTGTACAGCTTCCATATCAGCAAACATAACCACATGTATAAAGACTTGCTGTACAGCCTAAATATCAGCAAACACAACCACCTGTATAAAGAAATGCTGTACAGCCTCAATATCAGCAAACACAACCACCTGTTCTGTGTACACTGGATCAGACGCCACCCCTCAGCTCCAGGTGTTGTTGTCAGACCACAACCGCTTCTCCTCTTCTCTTTCCTTCTTCGTCCACGTGGTGGTGTCTCTGTGTGTCCCTGTGTCACTTCTCCTTTAGTGATCTGCCCAGGTGTTTTCTCATTTGTTTGCTCATTTGACACACACATACACGCGCGCGCGCGCACATATACGGGATAGCCTAGTGGTCAGAACATTGCGCTCGCAATCTGATGACCCGGGTTCGATTCCCGTTCAAGGGGATATTTTCCTCTGGAGTTAACATCAGTGCAGATGCCACTCTCCCCAAAAGTCCTTTGGATGAGACTTTATACCGAGGCCCCGTGTGCGAACGTACGCAGAACATCTTGCGCTCACGTTAAATCCTGTTCCGCTTTTCGTAAGGGTAGGCCATTGTGTGCCGGTGGGAACAGATGACAGATTTACAAACCGCATACACACGGGCACTGGATGTAAAAAAGCACATAAGTGCTTATTCCATTATCCTCGATATAAAAGAATGAAATAAAAATAAAACAAATAAATAAACACACGCACGCACACACAGAGAGAGAAACACAACATCTTTCTTTTCTAGATAGAAGAAAAGATAGATGATAGATAGATAGATAGATAGATAGAAAGACAGACAGACAGATAGATTTGATAGATGATAGATAGATAGATAAATAGAGAGAGAGATAGAGAGATAGACAGATAGATAGATAGATAGATAGATAGATAGATAGATAGATAGATAGATAGACAGACAGACAGACATATAGACAGATAGAGATAAAAAGATCGATAGATGGATAGATAGATAGATAGATAGATAAATAGATAGATAGATAGATAGAAAGACAGACAGACAGATAGATAGATTGATGATAGATAGATAGGAGATAGAGAGATAGACAGATAGATAGATAGATAGATAGATAGACAGACAGACAGACAGTAGACAGATAGAGATAGATAGATCGATAGATAGATAGATAGATAGTAGATAGATGATTTGATAGATATATATATAGAGAGAGAGGGGAGAATGTGTGTGTGTGTGTGTGTGTGTGCGTGGTGTGTGTGGGTGTGTGTGTGGGTGTGTGGGTGTGTGTGTGTGTGTGGTTTTATTTATTTATTTCATTCTTTTATATCGAGGATAATGGAATAAACATTATGTGCTTTTTTTTTACATCCAGTCCCCGTGTGTATGCGGCTTTGTAAATTTGTCATCTGTTGCCACGGACCACAATGGCTACTCTTACGAAAAGGGAACAGGATTTTAACGTGTGCGCAAGATGTTCGCGTGCGTTCGCAAAACGGGGCCTCGATTTATAGTCTCATCCGAAAGGGCTTTTGGGGGATGTGGAGTCTGCACTGATGTTAACTCCAGGGAAAATACCCCCTTGAAGGGAATCGAACGCGTGCGTGCATGCGTGGTGTGTGTGGTGGTGTGTGTTGGTGTTGTGTGTGTGTGTGTGTGTGTGTGTGTGTGTGTGTTTGTGTGTGGGGTTGTGAGTGTGTGTGTGTGTGTGTGTGTGGTGTGTGTGTGTGGTGTGTGGTGTGTGTGTGTGTGTGGGGTGTGTGTGGTGTACAGGTTCCCTTTTCTTACCTAGCCTCTAAGTCACCATCTGTTTCATCAGGATTTTTTTCAGGTTTTAAAATATCAAATTAATGCTGACAAGAAAATTAGTTTTTTTTAAATCGGAAAATTCTGTTGAGATGTATACACGCAAAAAAGGGTTTTAAGAGATTTTTAATCAGGCTTTGTCATGTTGTAGATTCCTTTCACAATTTTGATGGGACAAGAAATACAGTTAAAATCATCTACACACACACAACACACTCACACACACTCACACACCACACACACACACCCCACACACCCCACACACACCACACACAACACACACACACACCACACACACACACACACACACCCCCACACACACCACAACACACACACACACACAACACACAACACACAACACACACACCCACACACACACACAAAACACACCACACACACCACATTGTGAGGGATGTTTTCACCCCGTATCTGCGCTGTGGTTATTCCTACAGATGTGGAGATTGTCATGCTCTCTAAAAACCACACGTTCGTTTTTTGAACACTGTGTCATCACCTTCCTCCACATGTTAAGTTGCATTGCACCGGGAGTTAAGTTCTAGTTGATAAACTGTTAACAGTAGGCAATGAACATACTACTATTCAATACAAAACAAAGCAGATTGAAAATCGAATAAGTCTGTGAACAGTTAGTACTGAACGAAATGACAGACTGCAGGAAGCGACAACATGTGGGGTTGTTTGGGTTTGTTTTTTGCATGGAAGTTGACATTTTGCTATGAAATGAACTGCTACACACATCTGTCGTACAGATCTTCCTATAAGAGAGTGACTATAAGAGAGAGACATTGACAAGTTTTGGTATTAACAAATGGTCAGAATAAAGGCTTGGGTGTTTGTTCTTAACGGCGTTTATAAAGCAGAAAGAAATAATGATACTTCAGTACAAAGCAGAGGAAAGCTTACAGTTTTATAATCGCCTGAAATCTCAACATCGACAGCCTGACCCCTACATCTTGCGCACACGTTCAATCCTGTTCCGCTTTTCGTAAGAGCAGGCCATTGTGTGCCGGTGAGAACAGATGACAGAATTTACAAAACCGCATACACACGGGGACTGGATGTAAAAAAAAGCACATCAGTGCTTATTCTATTATCCTCGATATAAAAGAATAAATAAATAAATAAATACCTGCCTAAAATGGCTATTCACGGAAAAATGGGTCAGATGCAAATTTGGAAGAGGCTGTGGTATACTGAGGGTTTGGGAGGGGGAGGGATTTGTATGGAAGTTGACATTTTGCTATGAAATGGACTGCTACACACATAATTATGTTGTACAGATCTTCATATAACAGAGTGACTTTTTCTTGTAGAACAGTTTTGGTCGAGGAGACGTGGATTTTTTAAAGCGCGCTAAATGTATGTAGGTGAGGGGATCTAGTTCAGTGCCTTGTCCGTAATAATAATAATAATAATAATAATAATAATAATAATAATAATAATAATAATAATAATGTATGGAATTTATATAGCGCTGAATCTTGTACAGCAACAAATCAAAGTGCTCAAATAACATTAAAAAAAAGATTTTGTTTTAAAATATCGAGGATAATGGAATAAGCATTCATGTGCTTTTTTACATCTAGTCCCCGTGTGTATGCGGTTTCGTAAATGTTGTCATCTGTTCCCACCGGCACACAATGGCCTAGTATTTCGAAAAGCAGAACAGGATTTAACGTGTGCGCAAGATGTTCTGCATGCGTTCGCACACGGGGCCACGGTTTATAGTCTCATCCGAAGGACTAGCACCCAGACCAGACCAGCAGCACTCATGGTCTTATGGATGGGGAAATGTCAGGCTTCAGACATCATTATCCGGTTGATCTCTCTCTTTTTAAGGCAGGTGTGTTTACCGCTTGGTTGTATTGTATTGTATTGTATTGTATTGCATTTATTGTATCGTATTTCATTGTATTGCATTTCATTGTATTGTATTGTATTGCATTGCATTGTATTTCATTGTATTGCATTTCATTGTATTGTATTGCGTTGTATATCGTATTTCATTGTATTACATTTCATTGTATTACATTGTATTGCATTGCATTGTGTTGCATTGCATTGCATTGTTTTGCATTGCATTGCATTGCAAAGTCTAACATCTGAACAAAATATTGAAAGACAGAAGAAGTCGCTTGAAGAGCAATCAGCAAAACCAGGCCATCAACACGGTGTCCAATTATACCTGCACCAACTGTGGCAGAGACTGCCATGCACGGATTGGTCTGCTGAGAGAGCCGCTGCAGAGCTTGTTGCTCCAAACAAGACTGGTGTGGCCAAAGAAGGAGCAGCCTTCGCCTCCCGAGACAGAAGGAGTCTGCTACCATGACTAACGGGGACTGGATGTAAAAAGGCACATAAGGGCTTATTCCATTATCCTCGATATAAAAGAATAAAATGAAATAAATAAACAAATACATAAAATAAAACTAAGAGGAAGAGCTAGCCTCAGTCACTGTTTCTGTTCTCTTTTTCATAGACAAACTAATGATTTCATCTGATGCCATTGCTCAGACTCATGAATTTTTTTGTTTTTTCGTTCCTTGGCTAGAGCTCCAAGGTTCACCAATGGCGATACTGTGCGCATGCAACAGTGTATCTCCACCATTAAGGTAGCCGCGTTCCGGCTTCGTGGATGTCTTTCTTGTGTGACACTGTTGGACGGAAAGGAAAAAAGGCTTTGTTTAGATGTTAGACTTTGCTTCGGCAACCGTTTCGCCGCTATTAAAGGAGGCGCATCCTGATGCGTGGATTTCTTTGTTGTATGACGCTGGAGGGAAAGGAAAAGGCTTTGTTCAAATCTTAGAAATGCGCTCATTTTGTTTTGGTGGTTTTTTTTAACTATCCAGATTAATCGTGTCTATCTATGGGCTTTTATCTTCTTTTTGGTTTTTTGTTGTTGTTGTGTTGTGCGTTCCCCAGCTTAACACTCTGGGGGTTACCTAGAATGTGCACTCTGACTCACTCTTCATCCCACTTACTGGGAATCACTGTGAGATTGAAATTGCACACTCTGAATGAGATGTTTGCGTGTATGACTGTTTTTAAGTATCTCGCAAATAGGCAGCCACACTCCGATTTCAGAGGGTTGTTTTCCTTTAGAGGAGAGTGCAAGTTGTTATGCTTTGAGCTTGTCTTGGTGAAGGCAACCTCAACACAACATTGTACATCCTCACACTTTAGTGAATACCTCGGCAATTAGCTGACATCAATAATCCACTCAGCTTTTCACCTGGGCCAGTCTTCTTCGGATGAGACTATAAACCGAGGCCCCGTGTGCGAAAGCATGCAGAACAAACTTGCGCACACGTTAATCTGTTCCGCTGTTCGAAAGAGTAGGCCATTGTGTGCGTGGGAACAGATGACAAAATTGACAAAACCCCATACACACGCATAAAAAAGTCATCTGAGCGCTTTGATTTGTTTTTTACAGATTACGTATATAAATTCCATACATATTATTATTATTTGGGGACGGGATACTCAGTGGTCGGAGCACTCGCTTTCCCAAGCCAAGTTAAGCGCGTCGAGCGTGGTTATCAGTTGGATGGGTGACCGTTTGCGCGACTTGGCTTCAGTACAGTTCCCCCAGTTCACCCAGCTGTAAATGGGTACCTGCCCTCTTTAGGGTCATGGAAGGTAAAGCAGCGGGAGAGGAGATGGCGCCGCCCTCAATTTGCTGGCCCTAGAGAAGTGAGGTCTCTGACGCCTCGCTCCCCTACGACCTTATAGGTTATGGGACTCCCTCCTCCTATTATTATTATTATTATTATTATTATTATTATTATTATTATTATTATTATTATTATTATTGTCATGATCATTTTCATTATCATTATTATTATTATTAATGTTGTTATTGTTGTTATTGTTGTTATTGTTATTATTATTATTATTATTATTTTATTATTTTATTATTATTTTATTCGGGTTTTGATTGTGTAGAACGGGATGAAAACAGTGATGATGAACCAGTGTGTCAGTCACGCAGCTGCTTTTCACCGTCAACCATTGATTGCTCGCCAAAAACATGACGAGCAGATGTAAGTGACCACACTAGGGTATGTTACCTTTCATGCCATTTCATCACAGCAGTCAACCGCGAAAAACGAAAAAAACACCCGCTGAGCGGCATCAGTTGCGTGCAGCGTACGTACTGGCCAACTTGTTTGAACACAAGAACAGAGAGGGTTTTTTTTTCCCCATAATCATGTCAGGGGGTTGGTAGCTATGGTAGACAGTGTTATGTCAGCTGGCTGAAATTTCTATCTCACACCTCCTCCACCCCCCCCCCCCTCCTTAGCTCCCGCTACCTACCAAACTGAATGGGTGTGGGAGGGGGAAGGAGGGGAGGGGGGGGGGGGGTGTTGGTGGTTTTGAGTGATGCGCATTGCGCTCGTGATCTACTGACCCAGTTTGAATCTCGTTCAGGGGGGATTTTTCTTTGGGGTTAACATCAGTGCCGACTCCCCCTCTTCCCAAAAGTCTTTCGGTCGAGACTATAAACCCAGGTCCCCTGTGTAAACGCTCGCAGAATATCTTGTTTCACACGTTATTAAAACCCGTTCCGCGTTTTGGGGAAAATAGGCCATTGTGTGCCCGGGGGGAACGGATGAAAAATTTACGATTTCACACACAGGGGACTAGAAGTAAAAAAGCACATGAGTGATTATTCCATTATCCCCGAAGTAAAAATAAGATAAAGAATAAAACTGAATTTGGGTACTACTTTATTCACAGCAGATTTCTCTGGGTAAAATTGGGCTGCTTTCC
>CM054157.1:32804359-32821859 GCA_028751875.1 Rapana venosa | reverse complement strand
GCCTTTGATACCATAGATCACTCAATTCTTCTTTCTCGTCTCCAAAATACGTTTGGTATTAACGGCACAGCCCTCACCTGGTTTACTTCATACCTCACAGACCGGTTCCAGAAAGTTATTGTAAACAAACTTCAATCAAAACCTGTCAAAATGGAATGTGGAGTCCCGCAGGGATCAGTCCTGGGCCCTGTTCTCTTTACTCTCTACACTGCTCCACTCTCACATATAATAAACAACCACCATATTGATAATCATTTCTATGCCGATGATACTCAGCTTCAGTGCAGTGATACGGTTGAAAACTTGCCTTCCCTCCTGACAAATATGTCCTACTGCCTTCAAGACATTCAAAACTGGATGACTCAGAACAAGTTACAACTTAATGCCGATAAAACCGAAGCCATGCTCATAGGGACCCAACATAAACTTTCCTCTATCGCAAAAACTTCAATAGAATTCGGCAATACGTCAGTTCCTTTGTCCGACTCTGTAAAGTATTTAGGAGTAGTTCTTGACAACACACTCTCTATGAAAAATTCATCACCCAGACCTGCCAGTCTTGCTACTATCAATTACGGCGCATAAGCGCGATTCGCAAGTATCTGTCCACTGATGCAACTTCCAAGCTTGTCACATCTCTCATTCTTTCACGTTTAGACTACTGTAATTCTCTTTTGGCTGGCCTACCAGCATCATCTATCCACTCTCTTCAACGCACACAAAACTCTGCAGCTCGACTCGTCCTAAGAAAGAAAAAATCTGAACACATCACTCCTCTTCTGCGATCTCTTCACTGGCTGCCTGTCTCACAAAGACTGGAGTATAAAATCAATACCCTCTGTTTCAAATGTCTCGACAAATCTGCACCCTCTTATCTCTGTAACTGTCTTCACCTGTACACTCCATCCCGTTCCCTTCGTTCAACCGCAGATACTTTGTGCTTTCGAACACCCAGATTCAAACAAACCACTGTTGGCCGTCGCTCCTTCTCTGTTTCTGGTCCATCCACCTGGAATGACCTCCCTCTTTCACTTCGCCAAAAGCCTTCACTTGATACCTTCAAATCCAGCCTCAAAACACACTTATTTTCTACCTGAGACTTTCCCCCCAAATATCTGTCCCTAATTTCCAACAGCATCTTTCACCTTCTAAGTGTTGTTCCGAGTGTGTGTGTGTGTGTGTGTGTGTGTGTGTGTGTGTGTGTGTGTGTGTGTGTGTGTGTGTGTGTGTATGTGTATGTGTGCGTGTGTGTGTGTGTGTGCGTGTGTGTGTGTGCATGCGTGCATACGTGCGCGCGCATGGTTTTGAAATCTGTTGTTCATTATGTTTAAGGAGAGTTGCATGCCTGTAAATGATTGAGTGCAAGCGCTTCGATTTGTTTGTTTATTTACAAGATTCAGCGCTATATAAATTCCATATATTATTATTATTATTATTATTACAGTCCCCAGGTTCATCCAGCTGTTAAATTGGTACCTGCCCTCTATTGCATCAGAGAGGGTAAAGCAGCGAGAGAGAGGAGATGGGCACCGCCCTCAATAAGATGGCCCCTGAAGAAGTTGAGGTCTGTGACACCTTGATCCACAACGACCACATAGGTTATGGGACACCTTTACCTTTTTTTTCACCATCTATCTTGTTGATGACTATACGACTTTTGAGGGTGAAAACAACGTTGTAACATTCTACTTGCACATATCTTCATGATGCCAGTTTTCATCTACAGGATTTAACCGATGTCACTTACATACTCACTACTCTCCTTAGCTGAACTGACACCGACTGTTGCTCTGGCTGCTGGTTTGATTGTTTGGTTTTGATGAGTGCTTTTGTCTGATTTTTGTGACCAAGATTGGTGGAAGAAGAAGAAGATGATGAAGATGAAGAAGAAGAAAAAAGAGGGAAGAATAGAGGAAGAAGACAGAAAATAGACAAAAAGGGAGGTGACAGGAAGAAAAGGAAAAAGATAGAAACAAAGAGAGGGGTAGAAATGGGGGAATTTCTGGCACAGAATTTCTCAAAGATGGGGATACTATTTATACAGGCCCCCGGCATTCCCACGGGAGACCTTCCCAAACAAGCTCGCGCAGAACAAAAAGTTACATCGCGTCAGATCCTCAGGCATCATGAAGAATACCACATCCCCTAGAACGATGCTTTAGGGACCTCACGAAAGCTTATGATAGTGTCTATAGATCATCACTCTGTAGAGAAGCTGAAGTTCTCGTGGCATACTGCAGAAAATCTTCTTCTGCAAGGCAAAACTACAGCAGTTTTAAATGTCAGTTTAGGACAGAAGAAGATAAAGTCACTGGTTAGAAGTCCTGATTGGTTTTAAACAGGGATGGATCCTGTCCCGTTTCCTCTTCACACTAACCATCAACAAGCTACTAAAATAGGGGGTCTACATGTTATTTTGCGGACAGGTAATTTGTGAACGAAATAACTTCTCTGGCAATGCTGAAAGTTTTCTGCTTTTTGTGGGGGGAAAATACGCAGGTTTTGGTTTTGTTAATGTGATCATCATTGCCAAGAAAACGAAGAATTTCTTGAATTGGAAGATCCTACATCAAGAGAAGTTTCACCTGACAATTACACATCTTTTAAAACAATGGAAAACTCTTTCGTTTGGTAGTTCCCAGCGGCGGTTGTCCTGACCTTAACTTAAATCTAAATTAGCAGACAGGGATCAAGAGTTGTTGATCTTTTCTTCGGATAACAACTACACCATTCATGAGTTATTATTTTTTTTAAACGAGTTGGAAGAATAATTTTGATTTTGCCTCAGTGTGTAAAAATCCCCTACAAAATAGAATCTTTAGAACATAGAAATCGAACGAGACACTTTCCAATATTTTTTTACTCTCAACATTGACACTGTAGTTTGCCCATTAGGTGTGCTAAGGTTTTGTGACTTTGTTGTTGTGTGGTAGAAAATACATCTTTTAAAATTGAAGTTTAACTTATCTGCTGTGCGTTTGTTTATTCGCTTGCTTTGCAGTCAGATGTGTTATTCATCGATTATTTTTCAATTCGGGTTTTGTTATTTTTGGCTTGGGTGGTGGTGGTTGGTGGTGGTTTGGGGGGTTGGGGGTGGTATTGTTGGTGGCAGTGACAGCGTTTTGGGGGGAAGGGGGGACTTTGTTTGTGAATTTGCTTGTTTGTCTTGTCTCAGGTGTTCTCTTTGTCGATTTCTCTCAATTCTCTCGCTATTTTAATACCGTAAGGTTGAAAACCTTCTAACTTTTACACTGATTTGATCCTAAGCTTTTGTCCAACAGCTGAATGTGTTCTGTTGAGCCTGCCCCCCAGACTGGTCATTCGTCTGCCCCAGTGCTTGGCACAAACAACGTTTATGGCCCTTTAACTCGTTTTTTTCTTCTGTTAAAAAATGGCAAGCCTGTTTATGGCGTGGTTGAGTCACCGACATTTCTTTTGAGAGGATTATTTTTCTGTAACATTTTTTCCCCCGTCAGATTCAAAGACTAGCATTAGCATATTAACGCATTTCAGTGAACATTCTGTTTGGACTGACACTATCGCCAAGGGGAACATATGTTTACAAAACAAACTGTCGAAAATAACAAATTGATATTGATATGAAGTTAATAGATAGATGATGGATAAGTTGTGTCATTCCTTGGCTACCGCTCCGAGTTCACTTTTCAAAATCAAAAACTTTACTGTCTCAGAGACAGAGAAATTCCTAGATTCACTAACGGTGATATTTTGCGTATGCGACCGTTGACCCTTCATTAAGGCAGCCGCATTCTGATGTGGGAGATGGTGTCTACACATGACACCAGTGGGCATGCGATTTTTATTTTGTAAATGTTGTCATCCGCTCCTACGGGTACGCCATGGCCTGCTCTTCTCAAAGGCGGAACGGGCTTTCACTTGTGCGCAAGGTGTTCTGCGTGCGTTTGCACACGGGACCTGGGTTTCTAGTTTGGTTCGTAGGCCTCTCTGAGGAATGGAGCTGGTTGTTGATGTTCAGGGAAAAATTAACTCCCTCGAATAAGCGTGTGGGCGGTGGTTTGAACCTGTGCTGTCAGATCGGGAACTTAACAGCTTGACCCCAACACTATCCTGCCTGAATGTGTAGATAAAATTAATTGTCCTAACTTTAAAAAAAAACCCGAAATGAACTAGATCAAGAATGGTTAAGTTCAACAGTCAATAAAGAAACACATAATCAACATGAACTGCTTGAATAACAGCTTTTAAATCATTAAAAATTGTCACAGATAAACAACTAGACTCAGGAATAAATCAACAACAAAAAAATGATATAACTAAACACTGATGGACAAAGGATTTAAAAGACCCAAAGTAATAAGACTCTGCATTTAAAATGATAACTGACACACACACACACACACACACACACACACACACACACACACACACACACACACACACACACACACACACACACACACACACACACACACACACACACACACACACACACACACACACACACACACACACACACATTTTCGTGGGTTTGAATCACGCGCCTTCTAGTAAGGTTGGGGATTTTTACGATCTCCTAGGTCAACTACAAGTGCAGACCTGCCAGTGCCGTCAATCCCTTCGTGTTTACACACATGCAGAAGATCAAACATGCACGTTCAAGATCTTGTAATTCGTGTCACCGTTCGGTGAGTTACGGAAACACGAACATACCCAGCATACATCCCCGAAGTCGGAATGCGGCTACCTTCATGGTGGGCAGAAACGGTCACAGACGCAAAATCTCACCATTGGTGAGCCTCGGAGCTCTAGCCGAGGAACGAAAAGAAAAGAAATGTTCCTTTTGTTCAATTGTTTGTTTATTTATTTTTCCCTTTTTCTGCAGGGCCTGGTGTAAAGAATCCTCTGGTTTACCCAATTCCGCAATTCCAAGTTCGAGTTCAGGTTTATCTATGAAGTAATTTATTTTATCATTTTTTGTGTGCTAATAATATTTTATTGATATGTGCCCACGTTAGCTAGCTTGTACTCACATCTAGTTGGTCTTATTCAAAGCTGTATTTCGGCATTGTTGTTTTATTATTTTTATCTTGTTTTGTTTTGCTGTGGTGTGTTTTTGTTGGTCTCATTATTTTGCACAAAGGGTATGAACATTATCTGTTCAATTTGTTTGTTTCTTTCTTTCTTCTTGTTGCATTTCTTCTCTTTCTTTTTGTTTGTTGTTTCTCTTTTCTTTCTTTGCTCATGGATGTCTTTTCATTTTTCGTGTTTTCTATTTCCTTGGTTTCTTTTTGTGCTTTTTTTCTATCCTTTTTTTCTATTTTTTGTCGGTTTTTCCTTCCTTCCTTTCTCTTATTTTGTTATTTGTTTTTTGTTTTCTTTCCTTTCTTTCTTCTCAATCTTCCTTTTGTTCATTTCTTCCACCTTTCCACCCTTTTCCTTCGTTCCATCTACTCACCCTTCCTTCCGTTATCACTCTTTTTTATTTCTTCCTCTTTTTTCTTTCCTTCTTTTTTTCTTCTTTCTTCCCTTCTTCCTTCCTTCCTGTCCTTTTTTTCCCGTCCTTCCCTCTCTCCTTCCCTCCCTCCCGCTTTTCTTTTCTACCTGCCTCTCTGTCCTAATTCCTGTATCGATAAAAATTACTTCACACGACTCTCTTTCAGTACCTGGAGGGTGTTTCTATAGCAGAAGGGTTTCTTTCCTGCCACATCTCCTTAGATGGCATTGTCCAATCTTTTCTGTGCGGTGTCAAAGAGTTTTCAATGGCTTTTCTTTCCCCCGTCTTCTCTTGGCGTTGTCAGCTTCTCAGGAATTCCTTTCGTACCCCTTCTTCTTTCTCTTTACTTCGGTGTGTTTATTGTCTCTGTTTTGGTTTGCTTCGTGAGGGTTTTTTGATGTTTTGTTTAAGTTTTTGAAAAAAACCCCACAACAACCCTGGAAGTCATGGCAGCATTGTGACACATCGATTGCATTAGAAATGATGTTGATCATGTTGACAGCAATATGCCAATATCATAAATAATTCAAACTGTATAGATGGCATAACAAAGAATAAGTGCAGTGTACGTAATGTAAAGTACATCCGCAGTGTTTTTTCCTTTTGTTTCATTTTCATTGTCATAGCACTTTAAGTCACGGCAGATTACTCTGCGTGAAATTCGGGCCTCTCTCCCAAAGGAGAGCGCGTCGCCACAAGAGCAGCACCACCAATTATTATTTTTTCCTGTCTGCAACTGTAATTGTTTCCCTGTTATAAATCATTACTGCTAATTGTATTGATTTCTTTATGAAGAATTCTGATTATTTTGATAGCATCACGAATAACAGGATCTTCAGTGATGTGATTGTCTGAAAACACACAGGACATTGATAGTATAAATAATAGTATATATAATACAAACTACTAGCATAGTGTCATGACCCTGCCAGTATTGTCGACAGCGTTATAACAAATTGCAAATTACATTTACAGCCTTATAAATAATGCAAACTGTATTGCAATGCATTCTTGGATTTTGTACAATGCTACACATACACTGCAGTGTGGTACTGGAGTGTGTATGATGTAAAACTTACAGTGCAGATTATTACTGGGTTTTGTGTAATGCAAAAATATACACTCGAGCGTCTTACTGGTTTTTGTTTACTGCAAAGCATTGCATGGTTTTGTATAATGTAAAATATACACTGCAGTGCATTGCATGGTTTTGTATAATACAAAATATATATTGAAGTGCATTGCATAGTTTTGCATAATACAAAATATATATTGAAGTGCATTGCACAGTTTTGCATAATACAAAATATACATTGAAGTGCATTATAAGTTTTTGAATGGTGAAAAATGTACACAGCAGCACATCACTGTTTTTATAATGTGCAAAACACAGTGCTGTGCGTTGCTGATTTGTTGTATATTATAAACCATACACTGCAACACGTTACTTGCTTTTCTGTAACACAAAACATACAGCACAGTGTTTTAAGATATGGCGTTTGCGCGCCTTGGCTTCAGTACAGTCCCCCAGTTCACCCTGCTGCAAACGCGTGTCTGTCTCTTTAGGGTCAGGGAAGGTAAAGCAGCGATGGAGAGGAGATGGGTGCCGCCCTCAATATGCTGGCCCTAGAGAAGTGAGGTCTCTGACGCCTCGCTCACCTACGACCTTATAGGTTATGGAACACCCTTACTTTATATATATATATATATGAAGAAGAAAAAAAGAAGAATTATCGGATAAAAAACTATCCGATATATATGTCCATATATATATATGTCCATATTCTTCTTCTTTATAACACACACACACACACACACATATATATATATATATATATATATATATATATATATATATATATATATATATATATATATATATATATATATATATATATATATATATATATATATATATATATATATATATATGTATATATATATATGTGTGTGTGTGTATAAAGAAGAAGAATATGGACATATATATATATGGACATATATATCGGATAGTTTTTTATCCGATAATTCTTCTTTTTTTCTTCTTCATTGAAAGCTTAGACAGCAGAAAACAGACAAGAACGAGGTGAAAGGAAGAAAAGGAACTAGGCAGAAAAAAGCCAAGGAGAGGGATAGAAAATGGGGATTTTCCAGAAGGTGGGGATGCTATTTATGCAGACAGGTATCGGGCATCCCCTCGGGGGAAACCCAAGATTTGAACTCTAACCAACCGACAGCCTTGATATGGCACTGTGTGGTCGGCGAGGCTAGAGACAAGAGGACTGGACTGGATTGAAATCTGGAATGTGTCATCTTTCGTTCGTAACCTAACTGAATTTCTCTGTTTTGAGATCATAAACTATTTGGAATTGGACTTAGAACTTTAAACCACTAATGAAGTGACAAGCTTGATGCGGTTTCAGTGGTCGGCGTTGTTATAAACAATAATCATTGTGGCTGGACTGGATTGGACTGGCTTGGATTGGAGTTATGTTACCAGGATCCAAGGTCACCTCTTCTGTCGTTCTTCTCTCCCTGCACTAATATAATCATGTGCTTTCGCGGGCTATGGTCTGACTATGAAGCTCTGCACCGACAGTGTCAGGTTCTACAGTGTTCATGGTGACAGGTCAATGATCTCCGTTGCAATTCAACGTTGACGATCAACAAGACAAAAAAAACACAAGACAAAATACCATGCATACAGAGAGAGACAAACATCAGAAAGAGAGAGAGAGGGGGGAGAGAGATAGAAAGGGGAGAGAGGGAAGAGAGAGAGAGAGAGGGGAGAGAGAGAGGGGGGGGGGAGAGGGGAGAGAGAGAGAGAGAGGAGAGGGGGGGGGGGGAAGTGAGAGAGAGAAAGACCAACAGAGAGAGAGGGGGGTAGGGAGGAGAGCGAGAGAGCGAGAGACACAGAGAGAGAGAGAGAGAGAGAGAGAGAGAGAGAGAGAGAGAGAGAGAGAGAGAGAGAGAGAGAGAGAGAGAGAGAGAGAGAGAAAGAGAGGCAGACAATCAGACAGACATAAGGACAGACAGACAGTAACTTAGAGACAGACATACAAAAGCAAACAGAGAGATACAGTGACAGAGAACAGGGAAAGATAGAGACAGAGAGAGACAGAGTGAGCTAAGCAGAGACAGAGAAAAGCCAAACAACGACAACAACAACAACAACAACAACAAAATACCAACCTAGTAAGAGAGAGAGAGAGAGAGAGAGAGAGAGAGAGAGAGGGGGGGGGGGGGGGGACAGACAGACAGACAGAAAGACAACAGGCAGGCAGACAGACAGACAGACGACAGACAGAAAGACAACAGACAGACAGGCCGGCAGGCAGATAGACAGACAGACAGACAGACAGACAGAGAGAATGAGAGACAGACCGGCAGACAGAGATAGACAGACTGACAGACAGGCAGAAAGACAGAGACAGACACGGAGAGGCAAACAGACAGACAGGCATAGAAACAGAGAGACAGACAGATAGAGACACAGACAGAGACAGACAGACAGACAAAGAAAGACACACAGAGACACACAGAGAGACACACAGACAGACAGAGATAGACAGAGACACAGTGACAGAGACAGAGAGAGATACAAACATACAGACAGAGACAGACAGACAGATAGAGACAGACACAGACCGACAGACAGACACTGAGACAGTCTATCTGACGTGATGATTAGGTCCAAGAGTGGAATGTGCAGGACATAACCGGGTGGGTAGGTAGGGTGATGTGTAGGTAGGGTGGTGTGTAGGTAGGGTGATGTGTAGGTAGGGTGGTGTGTAGGTAGGGTGTGTAGGTAGGGTGGTGTGTAGGTAGGGTGTGTAGGTAGGGTGGTGTGTAGGGAGGGTGTGTAGGTAGGGTGGTGTGTAGGTAGGGTGATGTGTAGGTAGGGTGGTGTGTAGGTAGGGTGATGTGTAGGTAGGGGGTGTGTAGGTAGGTGTTTTAGGTAGGGTGGTGTGTAGGTAGGGTGTGTAGGTAGGGTGTGTGTAGGTAGGGTAGTGTGTAGGTAGGGTGGTGTGTAGGTAGGGTGGTGTGTAGGTAGGGTGATGTGTAGGTAGGGTGGTGTGTAGGTAGGGTGTGTAGGTAGGGTGGTGTGTAGGTAGGGTGGTGTGTAGGTAGGTGTGTGTGTAGGTAGGGTGGTGTGTAGGTAGGGTGGTGTGTAGGTAGGGTGTGTGAGGTATGGGTGTGTGTGTAGGTAGGGTGGTGTGCAGGTAGGGTGGTGTGTAGGTAGGTGGGGTGCAGGTAGGGTGGTGTGTAGGTAGGGTGTGTAGGTAGGGTGTGTGTGTAGGTAGGGTGGTGTGTAGGTGGGTGGTGTGAGGTAGGGTGGTGTGTAGGTAGGGTGTGTAGGTAGGGTGTGTAGGTAGGTGTGTAGGTGGGTGTGTAGGTAGGGTGGTGTGTAGGTAGGGTGGTGTGTAGGTAGGGTGTGTGTAGGTAGGGTGGGGTGCAGGTAGGGTGTGTGTGTGTAGGTAGGGTGGTGTGTAGGTAGGGTGGTGTGTAGGTAGGGTGTGTGTAGGTAGGGTGTGTAGGTAGGGTGTGTAGGTAGGGTGGGGGTGTAGGTTTGGGTGGTGTGTAGGTAGTGGGGGGTGTGTGGTAGGTAGGGTTTTGTGTGTAGGTAGGGTGTGGGTGTGTGTAGGTAGGGTGTGTAGGTAGGGTGGTGTGTAGGGTTTTGGTAGGGGTGTGGTAGGTAGGGTGGTGTGTAGGTAGGGTGTGTAGGTAGGGTGTGTGGGTAGGTTTAGAGGTGGTGTGTAGGTAGGGTGGTAGGTAGGGTGGTGTGTAGGTAGGGTGGTGTGTAGGTAGGGTGTGTGTAGTAGGGTGGGTGGGGGTGTAGGTAGGGTGTGTGTGTAGGTAGGGTGGTGTGTAGGTAGGGTGGTGTGTAGGTATGGGTGGTATGTGTAGGTAGGGTGGTGTGTAGGTAGGGGTAGGGTGTGTGTTTGGTAGGGTGGTGTGTAGGTAGGGTGGTGTGTAGGTAGGGTGGTGTGTAGGTAGGTGGTGTGTAGGTAGGGGTGTGTAGGTAGGGTGTGCAGGTTAGGGTGGTGTGTGTTGTAGGTAGGGTGGTGTATAGGTAGGGTGTGTGTAGGTAGGGTGGTGTGTAGGTAGGTTGGTGGTAGGGTAGTAGGTGTGGTAGGTAGGGTGGTGTGTAGTTTGGGTATGTGTAGGGTTTGGGTGTGTGTAGTAGGGTGGTGTTAGGTAGGTGTGTGTAGGTAGGGTGGTGTGCAGGTAGGGTGTGTGTAGGTAGGGTGTTGTAGTAGGGTGGTGTGTAGGTAGGGTGTGTAGGTAGGGTGGTGTGTAGGTTGGGGGTGTGTAGGTAGGGGGGTGTAGGTAGGGTGTGGTAGGTAGGGGTGGTGTGTAGGTAGGGTGTGTGTGTAGGTGGGGGGGTGTAGGTAGGGTGTGTGTGTAGGTAGGTGTGTGTGTAGGTAGGATGTGTGTGTAGGTAAGGTGGTGTATAGGTGGGGGGGTGTAGGTAGGGTGTGTGTGTAGGTAGGTGTGTGTGTGTGTAGGTGTGTGTGTAGATAGGTAGGGGGGGTGTAGGTAGGGTGTGTGTGTAGGTAGGTGTGTGTGTAGGTAGGATGTGTGTGTAGGTAGGTGTGTGTAGTAGGTGGGGGTGGTGAAGGTAGGGTGTGTGTGTGTAGTAGGTGTGTGTGTGTAGGTTAGGAGGTGTGTGTGGTAGGGGGTGTGTGTTAGGTGGGGGGGGTGTAGGTAGGGTGTGTGTGTAGGTAGGTGTGTGTGTAGGTAAGGGTGGAGGGAGGTTTGTGTAGGTAGGGTGGTGTGTAGGTAGGGTGTGTGTATAGGGGATTTGGTGGGGGATGTGTAGGTAGCGGTGTGTGTATAGGTAGGGTAGTGTTGTAGGTGGTGTGTGTGTTGTAGTAGGTGGTGTGTGGTAGGTGGTGTGGTAGGTGGTGTGTAGGTAGGGTGGTGTGCAGGTAGGGTGGTATGGTGGTGTAGTAGGGGGTTGTGGGGGTGTGTAGGTAGGGTGTGTGGTAGGTAGGGTGTGTAGGTAGGGTGGTGTGTAGGTAGGGTGGTGTGGTAGGGTTTAGGTGGGTGTGGTGTGAGGGTGGTGTGGTGGGGTAGGTAGGGTGGTGTGTAGTAGTGGTAGTGGGTGTGTAGGTAGGTGTGGTGGTGTGTAGTAGGTGTGGTTGGTAGGTGGTGTGTAGAGGTGTTGGTGGTGTGGTAGGTGGGTGTGTAGGTAGGGTGGTGGTGTAGGTAGGGTGGTGTAGGTAGGGTGGTGTGGTGGTTGTAGGTAGGGGGGTGGTAGTGTTAGGTAGGGGTGTGGTAGGGTGTGTGTAGGTAGGGTGTGTAGGTAGGGTGTGTGTGTAGGTAGGGTGTAGGTAGGGTGGGGTGCAGGTAGGGTGGTGGGGTGTAGGAATTGTAGGGTGTGTAGGAGGTGAGGTAGGTGGTGTGTAGGTAGGGTGGTTGTAGGTAGGTGTGTGTGGGTGGTTAGGTAGGGTGGTGTGTAGGTAGGTGGTAGGTAGGGTTGTGTGTAGGTAGGGTGTGTAGGTAGGGTGGTGTAGGTAGGGTGGTGTGTAGGTAGGTGGTAGGTGGGTGTGTAGGTAGGGTGTGTAGGTAGGGTGGTGTGTAGGTAGGTGGTGTGTAGGTAGGGTGGGGTGCAGGTAGGGTGTGTGTGTGGTAGGGTTGGTGTTGGAGGGGGTGTGTAGTAGGGTGTGTGTGTAGGTAGGGTGGTGTGTAGGTAGGGTGTGTAGGTAGGTGTGTGTAGTAGGGTGTGGTGTAGGTAGGGTGTGTGTAGGTAGGGTGGTGTGTAGGTAGGGTGGTGTAGGTAGGGTGGTGAGTAGGGTGGTGTGTGGTAGGTGTAGTGGTGTGTAGGTAGGGGGTGGTTTTGTAGGTAGGTGTGTGTAGGTAGGGTGTGTAGGTAGGGTGGTGTGTAGGTAGGGTGTGTGTAGGTAGGTGTGTGTGTAGGTGGTGTGTGGGGGGTGTAGGTAGGTGGTGTGTGTAGGTAGGGTGGTGTGCAGGTAGGGTGGTGTGTAGGTAGGGTGGTGTGTAGGAGTGGGTGTGTGTAGGTAGGTGTAGGTAGGGTTGTGTAGGTAGGGTGTGTAGTAGGTGTGTAGGTGGGTGTGTAGGTAGGGTGTGTGTAGGTAGGGTGTGTGTAGGTAGGGGTGTGTAGGTAGGGTGGTGGTAGGTGGTGGTAGGTGGGTGTGTAGGTAGGGTGTGTAGTAGGGTGGGGTTGTAGGGTGTGTGTTGTGTGTAGGTAGGGTGTGGTAGGTAGGGTGATAGGGTGTGTAGTAGGGGGGGTGGTAGTAGGTGGTGTGTAGGTGGGTGTTGTAGTAGGTGTGTTTTAGGTAGGGTGGTGTGTAGGTAGGGTGGTGGTAGTTGGGTGTTAGGTTAGGGTGTTGGTGGTGTAGGTAGGGGGTGTGTGTAGGTAGGGTGGTTGTAGGTAGGGTGGGTAGGTAGGTGTGTAGGTAGGGTGGTGTGTAGGTAGGGTGGGTGTGTAGGTAGGGTGGTGTGTAGGTAGGGTGTGTAGGTAGGTGTGTAGGTGGGTTGTAGGTAGGGTGGTGTGTTAGGTAGGGTGGTGTGTAGGTAGGTTGTGTGTAGTAGGGTGTAGGTAGGGTGGGTAGGGTGTATGGTTGGAGAGGTGGTGTGTGTAGGTAGGGGTGGTGTAGGAGGTGTGTAGGTAGGTGTGTGTGTATTGAGGGGTGGTGTAGGGGGTGGTAGGTAGGGGTGGTGTGTAGTAGGGTGGTGTGAGTGTGTTTGTAGGTAGGTGTGTGTAGATGGGTGGTGTGTGGGAGGGTAGGGGTGGTGTGTAGGTAGGTGTGTGTAGGTAGGTGGGGTTAGGTAGGGTGTGTGTAGTAGGGGTGTGAGGTAGGGTGGTGTGTAGGTAGGGTGGGTGTAGGTAGGGTGGTGTGTAGGTGGGTGTAGGTGGGTGGTGTGTAAGGTAGGTGGTGTGTAGGTAGGGTGGTGTGTAGGTAGGGTGTGTAAAGGGAGGGTTTGTAGGTAGGGTTGTGTAGGTAGGGTGGTTGTAGGGTGTAGGGTGGTGTGTAGGATTAGGTGTGTGTGTAGGTAGGGTGTGTTTTTGTAGTGTAGGGTTGTGTAGGTAGGGTGGTGGTGTAGGTGTGTAGTGGTGGTGTGTAGGTAGGGTGGTGTGTAGGTAGGGTGGTGTGTAGGTAGGTGTGTGTGTAGGTAGGTGGTTGTAGTGTAGTAGGTGGTGTGTAGGTAGGGTGGGTGTAGGTAGGGGTGTGTGTAGGAGGGTGTGAGGGAGGTGTGGGGGTGTGTAGGTGTGTGTGTTAGGTAGGGTGGTGTGTAGGTAGGGTGTGTGTAGGTAGGGTGGTGTGTAGGTAGGGTGGTGTGTAGGTAGGGTGGTGTGTAGGTAGGGTGGTGTGGTAGGTAGGGTGTTGCAGGTCGGGTGTGTAGGTTAGGGTGGTGTGTAGGTAGGGTGGTGTGTAGGTAGGGTGGTGTGTAGTTAGGGTGGTGTGTAGGTAGGGTGTGTAGGTAGGGTGTTGGTGTGCAGGTAGGGTGGTGTGTAGGTAGGGTGGTGTGAGGTAGGGTGGTGTGCAGGTAGGGTGGTGTGTAGGTAGGGTGGTGTGTAGGTAGGATGGTGTGTAGGTCGGGTGGTGTGCAGGTCGGGTGTGCAGGTAGGCAGTGAAATAGAACACTCCTGCAAAGGTGACCCTTCCTGCCTTTCTCCTTCACCCGTCACGCTCTGATACCCCTGCCGTAAACACCCAGTCAGCAGAGCTGGGTGACTGGTGTGTGTGTGTGTGTGGTTTGTGTGTTGTGTGTGTGTGTGTGTGTGTGTGTGTGGTGTGTGTTTGTGTGTGTGTGTTGTGTGTGTGTGTGTTGTGTAAGTGTGTGTGTAAGTGTGTGTGTGCGTTGTAGTGTGAGTGTGTGTGTGTGTGTGGTGTGTGTGTGTGTGTGTGTGTGTGTGTGCACGTGTGTGTGTGTCTGTGTGTAAGTGTGTGTGTGCGTTGTAGTGTTCGTGTGTGTGTGTTCGTGTGTGTGTGTGTGTAGGTGTATTTGTGTGTTTGTAAGTGTAAGTGTGTGTGTGTGTGCGTGTGTGTGTCAGTGTGTGCACGTGTGTGTATGTGTGTGTGTGTGTAAGTATATGTGTGTGTGTAAGTGTGAGTGTGTGTGTGTGTGTGTGTGTGTGCGCGCGCGCGGCGCACGTGTGTGTGTGTGTGTGTTGTGTGTGAGTGTGCGTATGTGTGAGTGTGTTGTGTTGTGTGTGTATGTGTGTATAAATGTGAGTCTGTGTGTATGTGTGCGTTCGTGTGTGTGAGTGTGTGTATGTATGTATGTGTGTTTATTTATTTCTGTTTATTCTTTTAATTCGAGGATACTGGAATAAGCACTCATGTGGTTTTAAAAGATCTAGGCCCCGTGTGTATGCAGTTCTGTAAGTTGTGTGTGTGCCTGGCTGTCTGTGTGTTTCTCTGCATGTGTTTCAGTCTGTGCGTCTGTGTCAGTGCGTAAGTTGTGTGATAGTGAGGGGGGTAGCTGATCTATTCCAGCAACGGCATTCAATACCAGTGGGAAAGCATACACACACAGATATACATTGCATTCTTTCCTTCCTTCCAAACTATGTGCTGCATGTGTGTGTTGTGTGTGACTGCAGACAGATTTTTTTTATATCCTTCCTTTCCTTAAATGGAGAGAGAGAGAGAGAGAGAGAGAGAGAGAGAGAGAGAGAGAGAGAGAGAGAGAGAGAGAGAGAGAGAGGTGACCTCCTTTCTCCACTGCCTCTTCCACCCCGGGTAGGAAGGTCAAGGTCGAAATAGGAAGGGGTAGTGAACCAGAAAGACGTAAAAGTCACCACACACACACACACACACACACACACAATTCCCGTTTAAGGGGGATATTTTCCCCTGGAGTTAACATCAGGGCAGACTCCACTCTCCCCAAAAGTCCTTCGGAAGAGACTATAAACCGAGGCCACGTGTGCGAACGCACGCAGAACATCTTGCGCACACGTTAAATCCTGTTCCGCTTTTCGTAAGAGTAGGCCATTGTGTGCCGGTGGTAACAGATGATATAATTTACAAAACCGCATACACACGGGGACTAGATGTAAAAAAGCACATAAGTGGATCGGTGGTCTAGAGGTAACGCGCCTGTCTAGAAAGCGAAAAAGTCCGGGTCGGAAGTGTGCGGTGGTTTGAATCCCGTTTGGGCCCAAAACTTTTCACCCATCCATTAGACCATGAGTGATGGTCTGGGCGATAGTCTTTGGGATGAGACGATAAACCGAGGTTCCGTGTGTTTCACAAAATTATTCCGCGCACGTAAAAGAACCCACAGCAACAAGCGAGTTGTCCCTGGCAAAATTCTTAGAAAAAAACCACTCTTATAGGGAAACAAATACAGTTGCAGACCCCCCCAAAAAAGCTGGCACTGCTATTGTGGCAACGCGCTCTCCCCGGGGGATCAGCCCGAATTTCACGAAGAGAAATCTCGTGACTTAGAGTAGTGTAAATGAAATGAAATGAAATTCCATTATCCTCGATATAAAAGAATTTTTTAAAAAATTAAAAAATCACACACTCGCGCGCGCAAGCGTACACACAACACACACACACACAACACACACACACACAACACACACACACACACACACACACACACACACACACACACACACACACACACTCATAAGCACGCACGCACGCATGGACAAACACACTCACACACACACACTCCACACACACACACACACACACACACACACACACACACACACACACACACACACACACACACACACACACACACACACACACACAACACACAACACACACACACACACACACACACACACACATGCAGTGTGCAACGCGTTTCCCCGGGGAGATCAGCCCGAATTTCATGAAGAGAAATCTCGTGACTTAGAGTGGTGTAAATGAAATAAATTTCGGATGAGACTATAAACCGAGGCCCCGTGTGCAAACGCATGCAAAACATATTGCGCACGCGTTAAATCCTGTTCCGCTTTTCGAAAGAGTAGGCCATTGTGTGCCGGTGGGAACAGATGACAAAATTTACAAAACCGTATACACACTGGGACTGGATGTAAAAAAGCACATGCGTGCTTATTCCTTTATCCTCGATATAAAAGAATAAATAATAATAATAATAATAATAATAATAACAACATGCACGTACTCAAGTGCACGTCGTTTTCATCTAATAGCATTTAAATAAAACGTTGACAAAAACAGTAAACTTTAAAAATTAATAAAACAAGTCAAAAGCCTTTTCAAAATCAATAAGGACAACATATTATTGACAATAACGTTAAACTGCTTCTGAACAACAACTTACAACATTTGGCCAATCATACAGGTTGCGTTGTTGTTGTTGTTGTTGTTAATTTGCCTGGTATTTACCTTTTATATCAAGTAATTCAGTCCATTCTGAAGATGACTGTCTACTTTTCTTTTTATTTTATTTCGAGGATAATGGAATAAGCACTCATGTGGGGTTTTTACACCCAGTCTCTGTATGCATGCCGTTTTGTCATCCTTCCCCACCAGCAAACAATGGCCTACTCTTCCGAAAAGCTGAATAAGTTTTAACGTGTGCGCAAGGTGTTCTGCGAGTGTTTGCACACGGGGCTTTGGCTTATAATCTCATCCGAAGGACTTTTGGGGGGAGTGAAGTCGGCACTGATGTTAACTCAAGGGAAAGAAATCCCCTTGAGCGGGAAACATTGAGAGGGATAGAAAAGATGGAATTCCTTGCAAATAATTTCCTCCCCCCTCCCCCCGCCCCCCAGCATCCCCACGGGGAGACAAAACAGATGATTTCAATATTGTTTTAATCTGAAAACAGTTGCACAGTTTTAATCTGAGATTTGAATGTTAGCGAGATGACAGCTTTGATATGGCCGCTGTGATGGGTGGGTAGGGCTGTAAACAAGATACTTGAACTGGATCAGTGTTGCCCAACCTTTTAGGGTCCAAAGTCTTCATCAATAAACAGATCACAACGATCAGTTGGTCTTTGGCCTTTGCTATCTCACTATGATCATTTGCCTTTGGCCTTTGCTATCTCACTATGATCAAT